>JAODAL010000039.1:87500-210000 GCA_025379985.1 Phyllomedusa bahiana
AGCGGTGTTATGTTTCTATATATAGGTGTGTGTATTGTATTGTATATAATCTGTTGTAATGTATGTTTATATAATATGTGGTTTTAATGTATGGTATATATATTGCGGGTGGTAAGATTGTAAATATTGTGGAATTAGGAATTACTTGTTATATTTATGTTAAAAATTTTTTGTTATAAATTTTTTTAAAATTTTTTAAATTAAGTGTATAAATCTTTGTAATATTAGGATAATTTTATCTGTTATAGTAAACTTTGATAAAACTTGGGTATATTTGCTTCGTTTAAAAACGGGGAAAAAATTTTTTTTTTTATATAATAGCCGAAAATAAAAAATTTTAGCTGATTTAAAAATAATGCGTCGTTTAGGATTTTTCTGGTTATGTTATAAATGCGGCTTGTAGTTTAAAAAAATGCGTCTGGTTTTTATTTAAAAAAGGTTAAATTTGAAAAAATGGTGTACAAATGCGTGTTTGTATAGTTGTAATATATTCTTGGGGTTATTATCTTTTAAAATTTTGCGGGTTGAAAAAAACTTTTTAGATTATTTAAAAACTTATTTTAATGATTAAAAATTTGTTTGATGATTAAAAGGTGGTTATGTTAAAATTTAAAGGGTCCCCCCCTTTGTAAAAAATAAAAGCGTCTTAAAATATATGCTGCGTATTAATAATTAATAAACGTGGGATGAAAATATTAGGGGTATGTAATATAAAACTTTCTGATGTAAAATTTTAAACGTGCGTGTTTAAATATATAAATATGTCGTGTATGTATATATAAATTTTCGTGTATGTTATATAAGCTGCGTGTGTATGGATATAATGCTGCTAGATATTTTATTTGCGTGCGTTGTATATTATTTAAAATATTTGGGGTAGTAGGTATATAATGCGTGGTGTGTATTGTATTTTTTATATAGCGTGGGTTTTTTATTTTTATGTGTAAAATAAAAAAATAAAAAAAAAAATTTTAAAAAAAAAAACCATTTTCATTTTTTCCAATCACCACCGGATGACCCAAAACCAACAGACCACATGTAGGGGTTTTTTCAATTTCCACATGGGTCCGCTTTTTACGGACTCATGCTGTCTATTTTCTTGAATTTGGGTGGAAAGGGAACTCCAATGTACACATGAACAGCATCTAAATAGGATAAAATTTATTGTCCACTTCATGCACAAATCCGTTCGTCAGAACCAGCAACGTTACCATTTTTTTGTATAGCTTGTCCTTATGTATTACTCAACATGTCACAGTACAGTATGTGGTTTGTGTCTTCTTAATATATTGTTTAAAAAGGAAAACTGCTTTTGTGATTTTTTTTTTTTTTTACTTAAAACCGTATGGATTCTAACAGTAAAATGTATATGGACAGCAGTTTGTACACGGTATTTTATAGAGTTTTTGAGACATTATATTAATGGTATGTCTGTAATACTTTTATATGCATCAATATCCGATAGCTGGTGACCTCACCTTATCAGGGGATCCTGTGACCTAACTTGAGGTATTAAATCTACCTGCTGGAGAAGGAAATTGTAAGGGTTTCTTTGTTTCAGATATTTAAGACTATCCTTGACCTCAATGGGGCTTGCAGAAATCCACAAATATGCTGCATACACTACCATTAAGGTGAATAGAACTCATTTTCAGTTGCAAAAAATTCTGCAACAAATCTTAATGTTAATGTAAATATACCTTTCAAGAGCCACGTTCATGCTGCTCTTTTCATTGTGGCTTGTTGGTGTGGAGATGTATGAGAACTGTCTAGATCTAAGACTTTCTATGTTGCCCATAGCAACTAGTAAGAGCTCCCCTTTCATTTCAGATAGTGCTCTTAAAAAGATGATAGGGGAACTCTGGTTGCTATGGGCAACAAAGAAAGTCTTAGAGCGGGACCGTTTTTATACATGAGGCCCTAAATGTCTTGTATGCTCCACTGATTTTCTTTTTTTTTGAAGAGCGCTGCAGAGTCCCAGCTCCTTTCCTTTAAGCTTTTTAGTTCATTTCATTGTAGTGTGTAGGAGTTACAGAAATGGGTGGCTTTTCTTCTGACTCCCATAGTCTACTACAGTGGAGAGAGACACGAGCATATCAGGAAAAGCCTGCATCCACTCGAGGGTCGACAGCCTGACTTGGGGTGTATCGTGACGTTGCACTCCCCATAGGAGTGCACAAGGTCAGCCGGATATGGTTTCACATTTAAGCCCTGTCCACACGGACACAGGAAGACCCAGGGAGTGCGAGAGGATGAAGACCCACTCGCCCACACCCCTGAACGGCTGGCAGAGATCTGTTTACCCACACTAGTGAAACAGAGCTCTGCCAGCCCAGTAGACTGCCACCAGTTCCTCGTTGGTTATAAGACCGGTCTGTTACCGACTTACAACAAAGCCGGGAACCAGCTCAGGTAGCCATATATTAAGGAGACCGAGAATATGTGAGATCAGGGCCATCAAGATAACAGACTAGCTCAGAATTAAAGTTTACAGATTGAATCTCCTTCGGGAACACACTAGACAAGCAATATATACATAAGGAAAATACTACACATATTTTGGTTAGTGGTGCAAATACGGATATGGTTACAAAGAGGCAGCAGATGTGTCTATTTACCTTAGGTTATCTTTGTGCTGGGCATACACTGGGGTGAATGTAGCCTTCTGGTTCTGGATGCTCCTGTACGTTCGGCGGAACCGCTTTCCAATGGAAACGACAATGGACCCACATGGACTTCGGCTTAAAACCGTACTGGGACATCCCACGTCGCACCCCCTTCACACCTCTTGTCACACCCTCTCATGCCCCTGGGATGGTCTACACTCTCCTCCCTCTCGGGCCATGCAGTTTTTGGCTTCAGACACAAAATGGGTCATACTGCGGCAGGGCATTGAGACAGAACTCAGGCACCATCAGATGGGCCTAAGCTACGACTTGGTAACAAACACTGGCCTTCTGCTTCATTTCTAGTGCCAACCGTAGGTTTCTCCCTTCCCCTGTACCCTACAAACGCAGGAGTGACAGCTACGCGTTTGGGAAGTTTCATATTTAAAAATATGAAACTGGGTTGGACCTCTGATGTGCGGATCTCTCATAAATTCTTATAAATTATAGGCACCGCTCAGACTGGTATGACTGTTTGCTAACCCCTTTGTCATTCAGGTCTGTGAGCAGGATCCTGGGCAAGGTGCTAAAGAAATTAAATGACAAACCTTTGATGCTGAGACTCCCTGCTGAGACGGACTCCTCTCTGGCTTTTGGCAGCCAGGTCTTGCTGTCTTTTGCCTAATTGATGCTTCCTGGTGACGTGTTGCACAGCGGGGAGCTTGAGTGACTTTTTGCAGTCCTGTAAACTGAGGTAATTTGAAGCTGAGCGGGGGTGACTTGTCATCTTTCATCATCTTTCGTCATCTTCCTCACAGTACCGAATTTAATAGTTGCCTCTAAATGTCTGATGGGTGGGAAGGTGTTGACTCCTTTTGAAGTTGGTTTTCAACAGGAGTCATCCAGTTCGGTTAGACCTTCCACTAGTGTTGAGAATAAAGGGACCACAAGCACTCTGGCATCCGGTCAGGAGTGGCGCTATAACAGGAAACAGTTCTACTGGGTTAGAACTGGTGCTATCAAAGCTAATAGGTGTACACAGGACTGCCTCACTGTAGAACAGCATTCTCCCTTAACAGATGAATCGAACACTTAATAAAGTCTTCTCTTTAGAAATTGTAATGTGTTGCATGACGTGTGACCTAAGACATGCTAGGGTAGAAGGGGAGTGATAGAAAGTTGTTCAAAGAAGGGTAGGGAAGCTAATAAGATGTCTATGGTTCGTTCTCTTCATGACTTGGATTTCGAGCTGTCACTTTTACTCATAGATTTCTGGTTTTTATGGGCTTGGGGAGTTGCTTTTGATAGAAAACAAAAGGTTTTCATGAGGTGTGTTCTCATGATATCATTTTTGCTGTCAAAATTGTTTGCAGTAATCCTACTATAACCTCGTCGTTTTGACATTAAAATACATAATGGATTGAATTTTTTTTATCTTCTGGTTATCACTCATTTGTAATCACTTTATAGCTGATAATGCCATGATGTCACTGTTGAAGTTGTAAATTAAAGTGATTAAGTGTACCATTCTTCAATGTCTTTATAGACACAGTACTGGTTGTCATTTTGATCTGCATACAGTATATCTATGAGCAATTAAATAATGCAGAGGATTTGGCTTCTATTCTAGTTATTGCATTGTGTATATTTGATGCAATTTTTTTTTTTTTAACAAACTGTAGTAAAAGTTACACCTTTATGTGGTATTAGGAGTACAGCTGGGCTGGAGCTTTACTATGTTTTTTGGGACCTCCTGCAATAATCTTCTAAACCATATACGGTAAGGCTATGTTCACACGGCTTATACTGGGACGTATCTCGCCCCGTATTTTGCGCCATACTGCGCGAAATACGGGGCAAGATACGTCCCAATAAATACTGTAATCCACAGTTCTCATAGAGAACTATGGATTACGTCTACTCTCCCCGCTCGGACAATACGCCGAGCAGGGAGAGAAGTGACATGTCAATTATTCACGGCGTATACGCGGCGAGAGTAATGCATGTCTATGGGGCTGGCGGGCTGACACCGGCGCCACCCCCCCCCTTCCCCCCCGAGCACTTGGCATAATTGCGGGCGAAATACGTCCCCGCAATTACACCGTGTGAACATAGCCTGTAAGAGGTGATATTTTGTAGTTTTATGGAAGTCCTCATGCACCACTTGTTCAGCCCTGTGCAGACTTGGTGTGACCTTACTCCACAGTACAATAAAGTGGAGGCCAAGAGATCAGTATTCTCCATAAAAAATGTATTTATCTATTAAATAAGGCAGTGCTTTGGCTAGTCAAAGCCTTTTTCAAGCCATAGAAAACATTGTCAAAAGGTTACTTTTTTAATGGATGACAAAGATGTTTTTTTGGGAACCCTGGTAACTTGGATAACACTTTCCAGGTGAGATCTTAGACGTAACTGGTAGGTGATGTAACTCGTAGGTTCATCAGTAACCTGAAGTCGTATATAATGGAAGATAGAAAATTTGTCTACTTAAGAGTTATACAAGACACAGAACATGAAGTTTAGCTTTTGATATAGAGTAAGAATAAAGCATTTAATATTTTGCAAAGTAATCTAGGCTGTGATGACTGCATTGCCTTGTCACCATTGATTTAGGTTATATTAAAAATGGTACCTTATAATAGCAACATATAAGGAACTATATGTACACATACAAAATAAATTGAGGGCTATTACACAATGCGATATTCCATTTGCTTTTAAATATAGTTGGATGGTTGATGTGTATTAAGGATTTTAGAGCAAAAACTTTCAAACTGTGGCTTCTATTAAACAAATTAAAAAAACACATTCTGAATTATTATGAGCAAGAGTGCTCAATAGTAAAATATTAACCTAGTTTCTTGGGGGTTTCTTTTTTTTTTTTTTTTTTTTACTTTAAAAGATACCTTCTCAATAATGCATGACCAACTGTTCAAGTAGGGGTAAAACTAGAAAAAATATGTTCTGTACCTTTACCAGCAACAACTTTCTTCTAGGAAGAAACTTTGCTATGATTGGCTTTTTTCACATTTAAAATAATTTAAGAAATGGAACTTTCCAAATTGCAGTTTTGCTTACATTTTTGTTTGTTTCTTTTGTTTGTTTTTTTTGTCTAACAGTTATTTAGAGCTGTATTAACACTAAATTCATGCTATAGTTTATTCAGTTTGCTGCTCTGCCTTAAAGGGGTTCTCCTGGACGATCTTTTTATTTTATAGGGCTCATAACTGTAGTAAACGTTGTGATTCATACATACTAAAAATTATTTACATGTCATGCTGTGAAAAATCATGTATAGATCCTTGTCTTCTCCTCCCCCATCCTCTGCAAACCACCTAACGTTCATTAACCACATGGCTTCAGTGGGTGTGCTTTGAAGCTAGGGTCAGCTCAGAAACACCCCCCTCTCATGGGTGTGACCTGAACAGAGAATGATTTGGCTGTATTCACTCTTTCCAGTCTGTAGTTTGCAAGTGAATAGAAGTAATTCCTTTACAGTAATTACAGGGAAGGGGGAACGGTTTGTATATCTTGTAGTCCTGCTGGCAGAACTTGGCAATGGGAGTAGAGGACAGCAGTTCAAAGCTGGGGGTTTGTGATGTACTGCTGTTGTGAAAATGATGACTGCAGCTATGTACAGTTTACACAGTGTCTTATGAGTGAGTCCTAACTATTATCATTATCCTAATAGCAAGTACAGAGCTGGGGGGATTACACATTTATCAGCACATAGACCCTAGCAGTAATAACTGCGGAGTGCAGTCCTAGATGGCAATGCAGTCTGGGACTTGGAGAAAAGAAACACTGGAGAACTACTGACACTCCCACAAGCAGGAAGTTTCATTGCAAAAAGTGTATCTTATGATAGATGAATAAGGAGGCAAAAATAAACACATGAAGATAGTTGAATGTCTTCACTTGTCAATGTAAATGCGGTTTAGTCCTCTATGAGATCTTTAAACTCCTGGATAACCCTTTAAGTGATGTTATGAGTCAATAGGATATGTCAATAACCCTTAGGATCTGTTGCAAAGTAATTGTATGTGCCATGGATACTATAAAAAAAATAAATAAATAAACTTTTTATGCAAATGTGAACAGAGATAAAATAAGTTAACAGCCCAGATTGACTCTAAGTAATATGCCATATGAGATGCCTAGTGTATGTATTTCCAGCAAGTATATCATTTTTAACTTTTTTAATCTGGTTAAATAATTCTCTCTAGATTTCCTTTGACCTGGCGGAGTACACGGCAGATGTTGATGGTGTTGGCACGTTACGTCTTCTCGATGCTGTGAAAACTTGTGGCCTTATTCAAACGGTGAAGTTTTACCAAGCCTCAACTAGTGAACTTTATGGAAAAGTACAGGAAATCCCACAAAAGGAGACCACTCCATTTTACCCTCGATCTCCATATGGTAAGTCTCTACTGTGCTGAATTATATAAAACTCTTGTACATCTGTTGATAAACTATTTTATGTTTATGGTAGATTTCTGCAGATTTTCATTTGTAGCAAGGCACATGTAATAGGCGTTATATTCATAGAAAGAAGTCATCCTATTTTGAGCTGGTCAATGAAAGATTGTAATTAGGTCTGCATGGTTTCAAACCCCAAAGGGAACCTCTTATAAAAGACCTTTTTTTCCCAGCAAATTTTTTTTTTTTTTTTTTTTTTTTTTTTTTTTTTTTTTTTTTTTTAAAAGGCCCCCAACAAAGAAAAACATGGATTACTGGAAAAAGCCCCTGTGGTCGTTTGGCCCAAAGAAAAAACTTATTCCCCCCCTTTGGGAAAATTGGGGCCACAGGGATATTCCAAACAAAACCCCCAAAAAACACCCAGATGCCCACTATCTTCCCCAAGAAATGGGGGTAAAGGTGTAAACTGCCCAAAAACATGCTCAAAGCCCAAACCCTTTTGGGCATCTAGGGGGAACCCTCAAAAAAAGGGTGGAGGAGAAAACCCTCTAAAATCTACCACTCCATGGTCATCAGGAAGGGAAGAGGTTTTTAGGGGCAGAACTTGTGAACCTCGAGGAACCCCATCCCCAAGAGATTTAAGGGCAGAGCTAGAAAATAAGGGGTGGACAAAAAAAAAGACATTTTGGGGCACCCCTTTTTCAAAATCCCAAAAACACAATTTTTTTTTTCCACCAAAATAATTTCACAAAATTAAACTCCAAATAAAAATTTCTAAAAAAAAATTTACCCCAACTACTGTAATTGGGAAGTTTGGATCGTACCTATCGGACGAAAAATTTAAAAAAATTTTTAAATTCCTCCGACTTTGCAAACCCTTTTTGCATGTTTGTGCCAGCAAAATTTTAATATATAATATAATCTTTCTGACATTTATGGATTCCTATTTAAGTATGGGCCCCTGAAACTCCCCATCTTAAATGAAGAAGTGGTTGTGCTTGTGCGGTTATCTCTATTTATTTAATTTTGAAGGGAGTAAAGTTGAGCAGTTTTATTTTGCTGTACTCAGAACTTCCACTGAACTAAATGGTAAGTAACCACACTGGGGCTTCTTAGGGCAAGGAGGTTTCGGGAGCCTGTTCTGAAGAAAGGTGCATCTATCAGACAATAGTGACATACCGATTGGATATGCTGTCCATGTCGGTGATAGTAAAACCTCTTTAACACCGCACATATATATATATATTTTTTTAATAAATCACTCTTGTATGTTGGCAAAGGTGTGTTTTTTTTTTCCTTTTTTTATTATAAAATGTTCATACATATTAACCATATTAAATTTGGTTCTCTACAATAATTTAATTACTGATTTACCCTTCAGAAAAGTTTCACCCACAAGTTTAAACTTAAAAAGGAGGTGTTTTCTGCTGACCATTGTTTTTCCTTTGGGCTGGGATCTTTTCTGTCTTTATGTGGATGTCCTCATAATAATCAAAAACGCAAAAAAAAAAATCTTCGAGTAAAGTACTTTAATTTTGATTTTATGCCTGCATTGGTGGTCATCAGTTTATTTGCTGGTTCTGGTGGTCATCGTGGCACACTGTTGAGACTGATGCAATGTGACCATGGTAGAGAATGGCTGGTCTTGGTGGGGACATGTTGCTTATCTATGCTGTAATACATAAGGAGGCCAAGTGAAAATGCCACAATTTTTGTTTGTTTGTTCTATGAAGACAGTCTAGTTCGGCTTCCATGAAACTGAATCTTTGATCTATGCCTTTATTGCTAAACAAGGTCTGGACAAGTGTCCTCATAATTATATTAGACACAGCGTCAAAGATTTGTTTGCAAAAAATTAGTGAAGGATGATAGTAGTAATGTTTTTTTTATTTATCTTTTACAGGAGCTGCCAAACTGTATGCCTACTGGATTGTGGTGAATTTCAGAGAAGCCTACAACCTTTTTGCAGTCAACGGTATTCTTTTCAACCACGAGAGCCCACGGAGAGGTCAGATACTGCATTGATTTTAACTTTTAAAACTTATTTGGTGATGTAAAACACATACTATAGCACTTTTTTTCAAGTGGCCTCGCTAGGGGGGCCCGATTTTTGGGTTTTTTGAAAAATCTCCTTTTATGGAACGCTGAGGCTTTCTTTAGTAAATTTTAAAGGGGGTACTATAGTTTGAAGTAAAAGTACTTGGTCACAATGTCAAACAATTTTTTAAAAGCGAAAACAGAAATTGGGGCCCTAAAATTTTCAGTTTAAATGTTGGAGATAGTTGTCATGAGCTGCGGTATTTTGTAGGGGGTAACCCCTCTGCCCTGCAACAAGTCTCTTCCCCAAAAGTACCCTGCTCTGTGCCGATGAAGGGCAAAAACCCTAAAACGACTATATACAGGTGGATGTTTCTTCCTTCTGTAGGTGCCTCTGGTTTGGATAATGTGTCCTTTTTCTTCTGGAGAGAGAATCTGGCTATTTTTACAAATATAACTATAGATTTTTACATACAACTGGCTTTACAAAAAACATTTTTGGCCTCGCGTGTTTAGGATTTGATGATTTGGGTGCAGAATTCAAGCCTTGTACTTTTATAAAATCCCCTATTGCTATTTTTTCAGTGGAAATGAATGGGTTATGACTATTAGAAAAGAAATGGAAATTCAGTAGAAGAAGAAGCGTGTTCATTATTTTAATGGGTTCTGCACATATAAACAGTGAATAAGCCCTTTGAGTTCCAATGGGGCTAATCCTCGTGTGGATTCACTAGCACATCTGCAGCAAAAATAAAAGGGCCTGCATTGGGTTTCTGATGTGGATTCTCTTATAAATATATGTTGGATTTGCAATAGGTTAAATTCTGAACATGTGAGCTTACCCTTAGTCAGAAGCTAGCACTTGGAAATCAATAGTCTTATTGAAATAGCCAACAGTATAATACCAATCACTTGCAAATGTGTAACATATCTTGATTAGCAGGCATGAAAGTATGTATTATAAAGTGGGTTGTGCTTTTTTCTGGTTTTGTGTACATTAAAACTAAATTGTTAGTAACTTGTTTATATACTTCTCTGCCATGAGTTTGAAAATTTGGTTATCTAAAATTTAGACGCTGACTTCATGTACATTTAACCAATAAGTTTTCACTTCGCAAGGAGACATTGCTGATGAGTAGTGTTGAGCGAACAGTAAAAAGTTCTTTTGTGAGTTCGGTTCGAAGTTCTACTCAAACTCGAACTTCGAACCCCACTAAAGTTTATGCGAGAAGATGTTCTGGTTTATTTTTATACCTATACAGGTGAGGAGAAGCTGTAATTACCATACATAACAATAAACTGGATACGTGGAACAACTTAGTGAAGAAAATTTGGCTCTAAGCGTGACAGAAAAAAATTCACAGGCTAAAATACTTCATTCCTTTCAATGGCTAACTGAAAAGATGAGGACAGCTTGCAAGCAGGGGCATAGCTTTAGGAGGTGCAACGGTAGCAGCTGCTATGGGCCCTGCATCCTGAGGGGGCCCAAAAGACCCTTTGACACATAGGAGATTTGGAAACAGTGTTATACAATTACTGAACCTTCAAAACGAACCCATAAAACTGCAAAAACTGAACTTTTGGGCACCGATCATGATTTAGCAAATCCAAGCACTCTGTATAATATATATCCATGTATATGAGAGTTAGGCATTATGGGAGCCTGCAAATGTTGCCAAATAACAGCTTCTGGGTGTGGAAAAGATGCAGCCAGCAATACCAAACTCCCTAACTATTGATGTCTATGGAGAGTAAAATGCTAAGAGCATTCTGTACAGTACAGAGACTGAGCTGAAAATGCCGTTCACAAGGCAATACAGTGAAATATATATAACATGTTCATGTGATTTTAGCAGCCAATGAGAGCCCTTCACCTCAGCGATGCCGTTTCTGACAGTTCTCTGTGCTCTGCACTGATTGGATGGCTGCCAAAAGTGTAGAAAGGTGATTGGATGGCCACCAAAAGTGCAGAAAGCCGCTGAAAACTAAACTGAAAATAGCGTGTCGAACTAGAACTTTACTTGAATGAACAGTAAAATGTTCGGTTCAAGTTCTAAAAATTCGAGAAGTTCTATTCGAACTTAACTTTTCTAGAACAGTTCGATCAACACTACTACTGAGCACTGTAATATTTTTTCTTCTTGCTGTGGTTCTCTTCTTCCTACTGCTTTTGTGGTTATTCTCAAAAGCAGAAATGCAAAAAAACATGTTTAAGTAGAGCACTTCTTAAATTAGGTACGTAAACATCAGTGTTCGTGTGTCCCCAACATAATGCACAAAGGTAATTGAAAAAAATTAAGCAGATTACTGCTTACAGATGAAGCAATTCCTTACATATAAAAGCCAGAAAGAGCCAGGAAAGAAGCCTCTTTGGGTCATGTACTTTATACTAAATGCACCAGAGAAAAAGGGGTTGTCCTCACCGGATGCCCAAAAGCTCATCCTGGCATGCATAAAGAGCAGTACAGGACATGTAATACTGTACTGTACTGCAGAGACGCGAGTAGACCGCCACTCACTGCATGCACTTCACTAATACAGGGGTTTTACAAGTAAAATGTTCAGAATTGGTTGTCTTCAGGATAAAATCTGCAGCAAGTGATTCACTAGATGATTGAGACTCCTCATATATCACAGACCCAGGAAATGTCCCAGAAAGACCGTTGTATGGTGAAAATATTGTAAATTGAGGGACCATGTATCTGTGTGTAATATTTAAAAAAAAAAAAAGATTTTAAAGAGGTTTAGTAGTAATAGTACTTCAATAACCTATATATAAAGGGTTGTGTGTTTGAAAATTGTTGGGCTATAAGGTCTCGCTACTTACAATAAAATTATGTAACTGTTTTTAGCAAAGTTTCTTTAAAAATTACATACAAACAGTGGTCCCTCAAGTTACAATGGCAAAAGGATACACACACAACACACACACACAACACATACACATACATATAATTTATATATATATATATATTTATATATATATATATATTTATATATATATATATGTTAGTGTGTGTATACCTATATATTGTAAGGCCCAGAAGGGCAAGGTGGTAAACGGCGTATACATAGGCCCCAGAGTTCTCGCTCAGGTATGGCGAGAGTAATACATGTCACCGAGAGACCTGGCCTCTGTGGGGTAGAAGCCGTCACTTAGCTTGTGTCGGCTGCATTAGGCGGTTGGCACATGTTTATCAAAGTAGTTTAGCTGTGGAAACACAGCTTAGTCCGGGACGGCTTTTACCGGGAGCAGTCAAAGAGTTGGGTGGGTGACTGCTCCCCATGTTCCAGTGCCAGGATTTCGTCTGGCTATATAAGTCAGCTAGTTAGCTGACTGGGGGTGTCTGCAGTTACAGGCCAGGAAGTTGGGCCTGAGAGGCTACACCAAAAAGCATCATAAGCTACAGGACAGTAGTAAGGTGCACTGTTGTTTACTTAGAGCTCGGACGAGCAGGACTTTGTTTTGTGTAACTTCTGTTTGGACATACGTCTTTTTTGTCTGAGAAATAAACGCCGGACAAGAGCCATGCTTCTACCACACGGGGGTCTGTGTTTCGATTGCCCTAGGACTTGGCTGTACCACCGAGCTTGCCCCCTTACAAGTTGGTGGAGGATGCGGGCATACGTTTGAGACTGTACTCTTGAGGAGACGTGGTTAAACAGAGGCCTAAGTACCGGCAAGTATGGAGGAACTAATTAAACAGCTGGTGCAGTCCAACCTCCACCTTCAGCAAGCCTACACTGCTCAGCAGGAGACTAACGCGCAACAATGACGTGTGCACGAGGAAGCCATAAAAGCGCAAAGTGAGACAAACTGTCTGTTGGCGCATGTTCACCAGAAAACCGTTAAGGAACAGCAACAGGTGAATCAGTCCCTGCAACAGTAGATTCAAGCATTGGCGGAGAGGCAAGCGCCGACTCAGGGGCTGCAGGCGGCACCCCGACAGCTGGTGCAGAGTGGTCTAAGGAAAATGATGGCCGAGGATGATATCGAGGCTCATCTGGGCACGTTCGAGAGGATTGCTGAGAGGGAACAACTACCCCAAGACCAATGGGTGGACGTGCTGGCCCCCTTTCTTACAGGAGAGCCCCAGAAGGCTTACTTCGACCTACAGGTCCAAGATGCGAAGGTCTATACAAACTTCCGTGGAGAGATCCTTGCCCGGTTAGGAGTTACCTTGGCGGTTCGGGCCCTGCGTGTGTACTCCTGGGAGTATGATCAGAACAAGCCTGCGCGGTCGCAAATGTATGACCTGTACCATCTGACAAGCAAGTGGCTGCAGCCCGAGGAGCTTACGTCAGCACAGATCGTGGAACGGGTGGTGTGTGACCGCTTCGTACGTGCCCTGCCTGTGAGGATTCAACGCTGCCTAGGATACACCGATCCAAAGAGCGTGGATGAGCTGGTGTCCATCGTGGAGCATTTTACCGCCACTGAGGACTTCCTACAGGACTTGCATGCCCCAGGGAACCAGAGAAGACCATCAGCTGGTAAGACTGTTCCTACTACTAGGGGGGCGAGACTGTACGGCAAGGAGGGTGGCACACTGTCAGAGCGCACAGGTAAACAGATGCCAAGTCCCAAAAAGGACTCTACTACTAGGCCCCATGGCTGCCAGGGTCTGGGACATGTGGCTGCTAACTGCCCACTTCAAAATGAGCCCATGAATTGTGAGTTGGGAAGGCAAAGGTCGTATTATGCCAGGCCTGCTTACGCTGCCCAAAGGGACAATATGGGTGACCGGCAGGTGTGCCCTGTCAAAGTGGAGGGACATCCGGTAACGGCTCATATGGACTCAGGGAGTCTAGTGGCTTTAGTCCAAGCCAGTCTGGTACCTGCGGCTAAAATCCAGACTCGCTGCGTTGGCATCATCTGCATTCATGGGGACATTAAGGACTATCCCACAGCCGTGCTCACGGTGGAGACTCCCTGTGGGTCGGTGAGAAATGAAGTGGGTGTAGTACAGGGACTTGTGCACTAAGTTATTGTGGGACGGGATTTCCCACTGTTTTGGAACATGTGGGAAAATAAGTAGAGCAGGGTATGTAAATCACAAAATATGTTTAATATGTGTAATCCTGTCATGTCAAGTGTGCCCCCTGAAGTGGACGATTTTCCTCTGGAGGTCCCCCTGAGATTGAGTTCTCAAATTTGCAAATTGCCAAGGGAAGCTTTGGTACCGAGCAATTAAGGGATCCTAACTTAGTGAATGCCTTTAAAAGTGTTAAGGTGATCAATGGCGTCCTCCAAGACCCAGACACTGAGTTGGTGTACCCCCATTTTGCAGTCCAAAATGACCTCCTATATAGAATAAAAAAGACTCCGACTGAGGTCATAGAGCAGCTGGTGGTGCCACAATCGCATGTTCGCTCGGTATTGGAGCTGGGACATTCCCATGTGCTGGGTGGGCACCTAAGAGTGGAAAAAACCCGGGAACGTATAGAGCGGAACTTTTTCTGGCCAGGAATTTATAGGGCCATAGAGGACTTCTGTCAGTCGTGTCCGGAGTGCCAAATTAATGCCCCACAGCCACAATTCCGTAATCCACTGGTTCCATTACCCATCATCGAGGTCCCTTTCGAACATATTACCATGGACCTAGTAGGGCCACTCCCAAAGTCAGCAAGGAGTCACCAGCACATATTAGTTGTGCTGGATTATGCCACCCGTTACCCGGAAGCCATCCCTCTTAGAAACACGTCATCCAAAGTCATTGCACGTGAATTGTTTCAGATGTTCACCAGAACCGGCATCTCTAAGGAGATCTCGACAGTCCAGGGGACCCCCTTTATGTCAAAAATTACCAAGGAGCTATGTAGACTCCTGAATATCACCCATCTGCGTACGTCGGTGTACCATCCACAGACGGATGGCCTGGTAGAACGGTTCAACCGAACTCTAAAAGGGATGTTAAAAAAGGTAGTGGACAAAGATGGGAAGGACTGGGACCGTCTGTTACCCTACTTAATGTTTTCCATCCGAGAAGACCCGCAGGCATCCACGAGTTTCTCCCTGTTTGAGCTGCTGTATGGTAGGCATCCCAGAGGGCTGTTAGACATAGCTAAGGAAACCTGGGAACAGAAGCAAACCCCACAGCGCAGTGTTATTGACCACATAGCGGATATGCAGGACAGGATTGCGGCAGTTATACCAATTGTAAAAGAACACATGCAGCAAGCTCAGGAAGCACAGGCCAGAGTATACAATAGGTCTGCAAGGGTCAGGTCATTTAAGCCAGGTGATCGTGTGTTGGTTTTAGTGCCAACTGTATAGAGTAAATTCCTCGCCAAGTGGCAAGGTCCCTATGAGGTCAGGGAAAAAGTGAGGTAAATTACAAGGTGTACCAGCCGGGGAGAAGAAAGCCCTTTCAAATTTACCATATAAACTTACTAAAACCCTGGAAGGACCGAGAGGTTCTCACGGCAGGAAGGGAGGCCAAGAAAGTACCCAGCACTGAGTTACCTGAGGTCCGTATATCACAGTCATTGTCAGCAGTTCAGGTACAAGAGGTCAGAGAGTTCCCTGCAGAGGAATAGAGAGACCTTCTCAGAATTACCAGCTCGGACAAATATCATTGAGCATGACATTGTGACAGACCCCGGCCTAAAGGTGAGGCTGAGGCCATATCGGGTGCCAGAAGCTCAGAGGAAAGCTATCGCAGAGGAGGTACAGAAGATGTTATAGTTGGGGGTTATCGAGAGGTCAAAAAGTGGCTGGTCAAGCCCCATAGTCCTTATCCCTAAACCTGATGGCACTCTCAGGTTTTGTAATGACTTCCGGAGGTTAAATGAGGTGTCCAAGTTTGACGCCTATCCCATGCCAAGGGTGGACGAATTGATTGAATGGCTGGGCCCTGCAAGATATATTACCACCCTTGACCTGACCAAAGGGTACTGGCAAGTGCCATTCACCAAGGAGGCGAGAGAAAAAAACGCTTTTTCTACGCCTGATGGTCATTTTCAGTACGTAGTACTCCCTTTTGGCCTACATGGGGCCCCAGCCACTTTTCAAAGACTGATGGATATAATCCTACAGCCCCACAGAGCATATGCAGCGGCCTACTTAGATGATGTGGTCATTTTTAGCACAGACTGGGAATCGCATCTATGTAAGGTCCAGGCAGTGGTAGACTCCATCCGGGAGGCTGGTATGACAGCAAACCCTAAAAAGTGTGCGATCGGTCTTGAGGAGGCTCGCTACTTGGGGTACAATATTGGACGTGGGGTTATTAAACCACAAATGGACAAAGTGGAGGCTATTAAAAATTGTCCACAACCAGTGTCAAAAAAGCAGGTGAGAGCTTTTCTAGGGATCGCTGGATATTATTGGAGGTTTGTCCCAAATTTTGCCACCATCGCAGCTCCCCTGACAGACCTTGCAAAAGGGGCTAAGTCCAATAGGGTAAAATGGGATGAGAAGTCAGAAGAAGCCTTCCAGAAATTAAGAGGTCTTATGTAAGAGGCCAGTGTTAATTGCACCTGACTTTAAAAGGGAATTTATAGTACAGGCAGATGCCTCTGTGGGTCTAGGAGCAGTCCTCTCACAGGTAGTTTATTGGGAAGAACACCCAGTGGTTTACCTAAGCAGGAAGTTAACATCAGCGGAAAACAATTACGCCATAATTGAGAGGGAGTGTCTGGCTCGTAAGTGGGCGATTGAGTTGTTAAGGTATTTGTTGGGCAGACAATTCAGGCTGGTCACCGACCATTCACCTTTAAAATGGATGGCCCAGAATAAAGGCAAAAATGCTAGGGTTACCAGATAGTTTTTGGCCTTACAGGACTACAAGTTCTATGTGGCACATCGTCCTGGATCTCGGCAAGGCGGACGCGTTGTCACGTGTCCATTGCCTGAACGCACAGTGTGCTCCTCCCCACAGGTCTGAGCAGAGTGAGCAGGGGGGGGGGGGTGTATGTAAGGCCCCGAAGGGCAAGGTGGTAAACGGGGTATACATAGGCCCCAGAGTTCTCGCTGTTATAGGCCAGGAAGTTGGGCCTGAGAGGCTACACCAAAAAGCATCATAAGCTACAGGACAGTAGTAAGGTGCACTGTTGTTTAGTTAGAGCTCGGACGAGCAGGACTTTGTTTTGTTTAACTTCTGTTTGGACATACGTCTTTTTTGTCTGAGAAATAAACGCCGGACAAGAGCCATGCTTCTACCACACGGGGGTCTGTGTTTCGATTGCAATTGGAGTTTGCTGTACCACCGAGCTTGCCCCCTTACAAGTTGGTGGAGGATGCGGCATAACTATTGACTGTAACTCTTGGGGACGTGGTTAAACAGAGGCTTAGGACCGGCAAGTATGGAGGAACTAATTAAACAGCTGGTGCAGTCCAACCTCCACCTTCAGCAAGCCTACACTCCCTCCTGAGAAATAAACGCTGGACAAGAGCCGTGCTTCTACCACAAGGCTGTCTGTGTCTCCATTGCCCTTGGACTTGGCTGGACATATATATATATGTGTGTGTGTATACGTGTATGTATGTGTGTAGTATGTATGTATATATATATATATATATATATATATATATCTATCTATGTGTGTGTATATACGTATATGTATGTGTGTATGTATGTGTATATATATTATATATATAATATATATATATATATATTATATATGCACACATACATAGATATATACACACACATATATACATATGTGTATATATATATAATATCCAGACGTTTCGTGGCTTTACAGACTGCCAAGTATCCCCTTATTATTTCATGTGATACCAAGGGCCAATTTCCAAAAAAAGACTAAATGCAAAACTAGTTCAGTAATTATTAGGTAAGGAGGAGTAGTTTCCATTAGACAGTGCATGTATTCAAGCAAATGTGAAGATAATAACTTGTTTGGAATTGGTACATAATAGTATCTATTGATGTACAGGATGGAAACACCCAACCTGTGTGGACCATTCCTTGTTCCACAAATTATGTCAAGATGCTTAGCATCAGGAAGTCCTTGGTGCCAGCTTCAAGAGGGTATGGGAAAACAATTGCTCCAGTGTTATAGGTAACCAGTATTTCCCCCTTTACTGGTTCTCCCAAACAATGATTACTTGTGCTCTATCTGTGATGAACAGCAATGTTGCTTAAATCCCTTATATAATGCTGAATGCCCTCTGTTTCACAACCATCCTCAGCAGTTGGCACACCCTCGTAGCTTTTCCCTATAAGATAAGAGGCCGGCTGGAGCATGCACACATCGGACAACGGCAGACAAAACCATGTATACATTCCTCGAGCAGGCGGGAACATAGTGTGGGAAACAAAGCAAACCACATAGGACTCTACATCAAAATGTAATCGCCCTTCAGAGCACTGTGAAATACAATCTACTGGCTTACATCGTGTGCTGCATTAATTACACGTAACTGCAAAAAAACAAAAACTAAAATTGAAATCTGAAAATAGCTACTTATTATGTTAAATGAATGGGAAGTGGATAGAAAGCAGAAGGGGGAAATGTCTTTGTGGCATCTTGTAACTCCATAAATCAGCTGCTAGGAGAAAATTACTGTTGTGGTCTCCAAATAATTCTTCTCCACAACAAACTTTGAAAAATATCACCTCTTATTTTAAACCTTGTGGCCTTTCCTGGAAGTTTACATATTAAAGTAGAAGACCATATTTAGGGATGTGAGTTGTTCCTCCAATTAATGCAGATATATCTTCTATAAACTCATGTACAATAATTTACAGCCATATCTATACATTCGCCTATCTAGAATTGTTTTGGACCCTTGTGCCACTTAATCAGCTTTGACCTGTCAAAGCATGGACGCCACAAGACCTCTGGAGTAGTCCTGTGCTGTTTGCTGCCGAGGTCCTGTAAGTTGCAGGGTGAAGCCTCAATTGATTGGTTTCATCTCTGAAGTGTCCTAGATCTCAATTCAATCATTTGTGGGATGTGCCAAAAAAGCCCAAAGTCATGAAATTCATCATGTTTCTAAACATGATCTGCTAAAAGAGGCCACTCCCGTTGGGGATTATTGTTGCCATTAAGGCTGAGTTCACACGGCTAAATTGTGGGACGTATTTCGCCTCGCAGTTACGCCGTGTGTATGGGGGCGAGGCGGGGCATGCATTATCCACGGCGTGTACACGCCATAAATAATTGACATGTCACTTCTCTCCCCGCTCGCCGCATTGTGCGAGGGGAGAGGAGACGTAATCCATAGTTCTCATAGAGAACTGTGGATTACCATAATGACTGGGACATATCTCGCCCTGTATTTCACGCAGTACGGCATGAAATACGGGGCGAGATACAGCCCAAAATAAGCCGTGTGAACATAGCCTAAGGGTGCTTTTTTGCAGAAATGCACAGCAATTAATGCAAAAATCCACTGTGAAAGCACTCTGAGAGTATATTCACACGGCGTATTTGAAATACGCATTTTGTTACGTATGACATACTGATATATACACCAAAATATGTATTTAACAATTTTCCAGTCAGTTCTCATTAAGTTTCAATGTAAAATACATACAGTCGTTCACACGAAACGTATTTTATATACGTAATTACCTTGCTTTTTTCGGACGCATATAAAGAAGTGACCAGTCAATTCTTGATCCTTTTTACGCATGTAAAACCCCCATAGGAAACAATGGTTGCGTTTTTGGAGGCTAAAAACTTATCCAAATACGTATCACACTTTCTGGTATGTATTTAGATGCGTTTTTGCGCCTGGAATACACATTGGATCCAAATTTGAATGTCTTGTGTATGTTAATTTAAAAGAAGACGTAGTGAACTACACATCCGAAAAACTTCTCTAAATACGCATTACAGATGCGTTTTTTGGATAGGTTTTTTGGATGCAGATTTTGGACTGATTTCTATACGTTAATTTACGGATTGAAAAAAAACGTATCAGACACGCCGTGTGAGCCGACTCTGCGGTATGTGGTAAGTCTATGAATGCCAGGACTGTTTTCCAACAGAACATTGATCAGATCATCACCTTGCTTTCTTCCCATAATGCATCCTGGCGCCTTCTTCTCTGGGTAAATGACACCCACCCATTCACATATAAAGAAAAATGTGTTTCAGCTGTCCAGGCCAGCACCTACTCCTGTCATCAAGTACTGGTGCTCGCGTGTCCGTTGTAGGCACTGAGCAGTCTGCAGCTACATACCCAATACAGAGCAAGACGCACTGTGCCTTCAGAAAACAGTTCTAGAATGGTTGGCGTTCAACTTTTCAGTCATTTGTGCTATAGTGTCTTTTTTGCCCTTTCGTCTCCCCTCTCCTCTCAGAAAAAAAAAAAAAAGCTGCGTGTCTCTTATAACCTTTATAAGACTGCCATTCATATCAGGTAACTTCAGCAGTTTTAGGGTATGTTCACTCGGGGTAATTTCGGTACACATTTCGCCGTGTATTTGTGCACTAATATGGGCGAGATGCACGCCGAAATTACGGTAATTCCATAGTTCTCATAGAGAACTATGGATGACGCCTCCTCTAACTGCTCGTACAATACGATCGTATTGTACGCGCGGGGAGATAAGTGACAGGTCAATTACTTGCGTCGAATACGTGCCGCGAGTAATGAATGTTAATGGGGCCAGCAGGCTGCCCCCCCCTCCCCACCCTCTGCACGGCGGGAGTGCGCGCGCATTAGTGCGAGCTCCCGAAACACACGTTGTACTGGGGTGCGTACTGTACGCTGATCAGATTTTCTGTTACATTCTATGTAAACGGTTGACAGTGGCTTTACTGACCGTTTACAATCCAAAAACGCCTTTTAAACCGACAAGCCCTTATTGTTATGGCTGGTTGCAGTAACTTGAATGGATATTTTTGTATAAATATAGATACAAATATTTCAATTACACCAACAGGATAGATGTAATGTGCCAGTTATGATGGGAAGCAGATTGTGTTCGGTTGGCACAGATATGCAAAATAGCAGCATACATGTTCTATTAAGAAATAATTCAGGTTTCTGACATCTCTGGGAATAAAATCAAGTCTCCAAAACTTAAATCTATTGTATGCATACTCTTTCATAAACAACTAATGGCAGGGAAGTCATTCAAATCGTTCCGATCCCCAGCACTGATCAAATGAATAAAACTATATACAGGCAGTCCCTGTATATGCTGTGACATGCTGGAACTTGTCATTCCACAGCTACTGTCTTGACTGAAATATGGAACTACAAGTGCCAGCATGACCCATAAGTTTCCATTTGTAACTAGGGGGCAGATGTAAGTCGATGACTGCCTGTATATTCAGGCTGGCAGAAAAAAGCCACTGTTTATAAAGCATTTTATATGGGAATCGGATAATATTACATTTTTATTTAGTGTTTTCTGTAGATGTATTTTTAATGTTTTTAACTTCAATTTACCTGTATTGAGTGGTGCTAAAGAGGGCTTTATCAAGGCACACACCTACTGTGACTCGTAGGCCGTGTTCACACGGCTTATTCCCGACGGATTTGTGAGCCGTATTGAGCTCACAAATCCGCCGTGAATAAGGGGCGGGGCCGGAGCGCGGCGGGGGCGCCGCTCCCGGCCCCCTAGACCATGCATTGTTTACGGCGCGTACTCGCCGTAAATAATGTGCATCTCACTTTCTCCCCCCGCGGCGGATTCGCCGAGCGGGGAGGAGCGACGGAATCCACTGTTCTCTATGAGAACAGTGGATTACCGTAATGACTGTGACGGATTGGCGCCGTACTGCAGCGCAAATCCGGCGCGCAGTACGGCGCCAATCCGTGGCCAAAATAAGCCGTGTGAACGAGGCCTTAGGCTATGTTCACACGGTAATAATTGCGGGACGTATTTCGCCCGCAATTACGCTGTGTGCTCGGAAGCGGAGGGGGGGGGGGGTGGCATAGACATTCATTATTCACGGCGCATATACGCTGTGAATAATTGACATATCACTCCTCTCTCGCCGTATTGTGCGAGTGCGGAGAGGAGACGTAATCCATAGTTCTCTATGAGAACTGTGGATTACTGTAATGACTGGGACATATCGTGCAGTACGGCGTGAAATACGGGGCGAGATACGTCCCATTTTAAGCCATGTGAACATAGCCCTAAGAGGTCCTTATAGAGTATTCCTGAGGGGCGACCACTTAAAGATGACAATGGTGCTTGATAGGCCGCATACAGGTCACACACCAGACTGAAATTAGACTGTAGTGGAGAACCAGCTGCACTGAGCTGCAGGAGAGGGTTTACTGGGAAACGAGCTACAATGTGACTGAATGCCGGAGTGTGTTTCTGGGACTGAGGAGTGGTCGAGTGCAAAGTGCAGGTCCAGTACCACTCCACTCAGAAGAAGTCGGGTACCGAGAGCTGACTAGAAGTGTGTGTGTACACCACATTTGTTGATGTGTTTTAGACAATTAATAGATACTTCTGCATCTTGTCTGACAAGGGGGGACCTTGATGAAAGGAGTGTGGTATCAGAGGGACTTGGCTTACCTTGCGACAATGGACACAAATTTTGGCGCAGTTGGTGGCATAAAGTAAGGCCGCGAATAGGTGTCAAGTTAGTCTAACTTTACACTGTTTGTCTGGCGTTTGCATAAACTAGACATGTATCAGTGTTCGTTTTAAAGTGTTGTTTTGTACATAAAGAGGCATTTATTAATATTGTTTTAAAAGGGTCAGTAATAACTGTAAAACATTTTCCAAAAAAAGCTAACTAATAACCCTTGTACTAGACCATTTCTCAAAGCTTTATCGCTCATGTCCCCGAGTGACCTTAATGCATTTATTGCATTAAGTCCTTTCTTGGGGATTACATTTGTCACATAGTTGTATTACGCAGTGCATATTTTTGTTGGGCACATATTTCTGGCATGAATTGCTCTTGCTGTTAATAAAGCGCCTGTTTATGTATTTTTTATAGTGATACCAGTGTAGAGGATAGGATTGTATGTGGACTGTCCCCATATCCCATCATATAGTAATTTCTGTTGAGTCCTCAAGATCAGTTCTCAAGAACTTATATTCTCTCTAAATGATTAAGCTATGACTACAGTGTATTCAGACCCCTTTACATTTTTCACTCTGTGTTTCATTGCAGCCATTTGGTAAGATCCAAAATGTTCATTTTTTTGCTCATTAATGTACATTCTGCACCCCACCTTGAAAGAAAAAAAAACCCAGAAATGTAGATATTTTTCTACTTTCTTAAACTAGACAAACTGAAAGGTCACATGGTCATAAGGATTCATTCAGCACCCTTTTGAGCTAGTACAGCCATGAGTCTTCTTGGCAATGATGCAACAAGTTTTTCACACCTGCATATGGGGATCCTCTGCCATTCTTCCTTGAAGATCCTCTCCACTTCTCTTAGGTTGGATGGTGAACATTGGTGGACAGCCATTTTCAAGTCTCTCCAGAGATGCTCAATTGGGTTTAGGTCAGGGCTCTGGCTGGGCCAGTCAAGAATGGTCACAGAGTTGTTCTGAAGCCACTGCTTTGTTATTTTAGCTGTGTGCTTAGGGTCATTGTCTTGTTGGAAGATGAACCTTCGGCCCAGTCTGAGGTCCAGAGCGTCTGGAAGAGGTTTTCATCCAGGATATCTCTGTACTTGGCCACAATCATATTTCCTTTAATTGCAACCAGTCATCCTGTCTCTGCAGCCGAATAACACCCCATAGCATGATGCTGCCACCACCATGTTTCACTGTTGGGATTGTATTGGGCAGGTGATGAACAGTGCCTGGTTTTCTCCACACATGACGCTTAGAATTAACACCAAACAGTTCAATCTTCAACTCATCAGACCAGAGAATCTTATAACTCATAGTGTGGGAGTCCTTCATGTGTTTTTTTGCAAACTGTATGCGGCCTTCCACACGTCTTGCACTGAGGAGAGGCTTCCGTCTGTACACTCTGCCATAAAACCCCGACTGGTGGAGGACTGCAGTTGACTTTGTGGAATATCTCCCTACTGCATCTCGGGAGCTCAGCCACAGTGATCTTGGGGTTCTTCATTACCTCTCTCACCAAGGCTCTTCTCCGACTATTGATTAGTTTGTTTGGACAGCCAGGTTGAGGAAGAGTTGTGGTCATCCCAAACTTATTCCATTTTAGGATTATGGAGGCCACTGTGCTCTTAGGAACCTTGATTGCTGCAAAAGTTCTTTTGTAACCTTGGCCAGACCTGTGCCTTGCCACAATTCTGTCTCTAAGCTCTTTGGACCTCATGATTCTCATGTGCTCTGACATGCACTGTGAGGTCTTATATAGAAAGGTGTGTGCCTTTCTAAATCAAATCCAATCAGTTTAATTAAACACAGCTGGACTCCAATGAAGGCGTTGAACCATCTCAAGGAGGATCAGAAGGAAATGGACAGCATGTGAGTTAAATATGAGTGTCACAGCAAAGGGTCTGAATACTTGTGACCATGTGATATTTCAGTTTTTCTTGTTTAATAAATTTGCAAAAATATCTACATTTCTGTTTTTTCCTTTCAAGATGCAGAGTGTACATTAATGAGCAAGAAAAGGAACTTTTTGGATCTTACCAAATGGCTTCAATGAAACAAAGAGTGAAAAATGTAAAGGAGTCTGAATACTTTCCGTGCCCACTGTATGTAATGTTGTAGCTTTTTTTAAAGGCATTCATAAACTTTGATACAAAAGACTTCCAGTGTTTTTTTTCATTTCCTTAAACTATATTCACTTATAGTTTCTACAAAATTTCCGAATGGATGGAAACAAATATGGGGACAAAAAATAAGTCTTCTTGCGAACCCCTATGAGCAACAATACATTGCTAGGAGGCCAGATATAATATTTTCAGCTATTTTTAAACTATATAAATACTTTACATTCACAGGTTTTTTTTTTAATAATAAATTTAATACTTTCAGTATATTATGGCCAAAAGAGACGGACTGTGTCCATATCACATTTCCAGATTCCCAGGCTCCATGTTCATTACATGTGCAGAAATATTCCCAGGGTAAGGTGCTGATGACATCATTGTAAAGATTTCTTTTGGCTGGCTGACCTCTCCCATGCCATGCTTATTAACAGACATGGAGATTTTATAAAAGGTCTGTAAAAGTTATTCTGTATCTTTCCTTCAGAATCCAGATTTCTAATTTAATTTCTTCGAGGTGGAGAGCGTATTATGCCACATTGTGCTAGCAGAACAAGCGTTTGTGCAGTGGGAGTCCCTAATATTCCACTATTACTCGCATGATCTGTCATTAGTTTTCAACGGATGTTTACGAGTACTGTCTAATCGAAAGCAGATCCTGTGATTTATTTGTCTTATTACTCTACAGAGGCATGCATGGTATCCTGACTGCAAGATAGAATATTAATATTTATTAACTTAAATCATTTCTTCTGTTGCGGTTGTACGAAAAATTTAGAATTTCCTTAAAGAAAAACCTGTCAGCAACTCGGAGGCTTTACTTAATTTGTTTTGTATGCGGAGCATTAGTCGTTGGACAATAGATGTATGCAGGACTATAGGAAAGATGCTGTCTAGATAGGAGTTTATCAAGCTCTTCACCAAAATGAAGCTGCTAAAGCCCGGTTCACATCTGCTCAGGTTCTGCGTCATCGTAGATTCCTTAAAAAACTTGCGTATTTGTGTTTTCTGTTAAAATGAGACGGTATGATGGAAAGCTGATAGACCCCCATAGACAATGAGGTCTGTCAGAGGCTGTTGGTGCCCATCATGAATCAGATCTAACACCACGTGTTTTTTTGGGGGGGGTTCCTACAATATGCTTATTTCACATCTACTGTTTCTCTGTGGTCCAAAGCAGACACCATTATGTGAAGGGTGAACGACATCTAAGTAGACCAAGTTAATGTTAAAAATCGACAGAAGTGCTCTTTAAAATGCTTCACAGATCTACATGTAGAATTACAAGTGGAAAACGAGGAAAACACCAGAAAAGCGTTATGCTTTTAAGATCTCATAAAAACTGTTTGTTTATTGGAAATGATTGGGCTTCTCAATGGGTTCATCCATGATTGTACCATAATTTAGTTGAAATGAGTTTCTTTACAGCCAGAAGTTGATGGTATCTCTTTGGGGAGTAGTGACAAAGTGGCATAATGTTTGCAGAAACTTTAATTTGTTGTACCATCTTAATGACCCCTTAAGACCAAAACACTCCCCCAACCCTGATAACAATGTAAAGGGGTTAGCTTGTTACTAATCTGCTGTGGCTTAATCATCATAGCCATGCATATTTTATTATATCTGTTATGGAGACGCGTAGTTCAGGAGCTTAGAAGAATTTTTCATGTTTTACGATTTCATATGTGAGAACCAGGATAAATACTCATTTCAGCCTCCCCTATGGCTGTACTTACTCTTAGGATATGTCCAGACGAAGGGTATTTCAAGTCGGAATACATGTGTAACTTGAAAAACTTGGAACATTTTCATATTTTGGTCATATTCCACGCAGAAAACGTGTGGAAGTTTACTATTGATGTCAATGAGGATGGCTAAAAACCTCATGTAAAACGCACCAAAAACATTTGTATGTGTTTTTAATGCCAATCTGTGTCCAAACCACGTAGAAATAATTGGGACTTGTTTCTCACTGTAAACCTCGAGTAAAAAGACCCTAAATCCACATGCAATACTTATTGAAAACCATGGCCTTCAGTGGCCGAATCAGACAAGTAAGTTTTACGTGTTGTGTGGACGTACCCTTATGGGTCCCAAATCTCTCGATTGCCACACAAGTTTTTAATCAGTTTTGCTTATTGTATAAACCTGGACTGGGATTAGTCCAACAGATGAAATGTCCGCCAAATAGTCACAGCCTTTTTCTATTGATTTCATGAAAATCGGCTCGTCGTTCACACAACGCAAGTTCCGTTCCGATGCCGCCGCGATTGACGCGCAATCCGACGAAAACATCACATGTCATTTATTCCGACGGATTCACCACCTACAATGATGTAAGGTGAATCCTCGGGAAATCAGTACAAATACTCCACACTTAGTGGCACGTATTGCACTGATTTCAACTGATTTCAGAACGTATTTACATCGGAAATCCGTTGTAAATACTTTTCTGAAAAAAGCCGTGTGAACGTGGGCCTTACGCTAGGGTTACAAACCTACTCCTAAAGCATTATCCCCTCCCCATCCAATTTTTTTAGATCAGTTTTGTAGCTGTGTAGTAATAAACCTGGTCAAACTGGGAGCTAGTCCTAAACATGATGAAATGTGTTAGGGTATGTTCACACGGCATATTGGGGCACATATAGTACGTGCCGCAATACGCTGGGTGTTTTGGAACCACGCGCTAATCAGCGCGTAATTCCAAAGCACAGAGGGGCCGGCCAGGCGTCGGTCCCATAGACATGCATTGTCTGCAGTGCGTGTTCGCCGCTAACAGTTGACGACGCGTAATCCATAGTTCTCTATGAGAGCTATGAATTACCGTAATTGCATTGCGCCTTTCGCTGCATATAAAGCGCAATAAGTTTTATTGACCAAGACCTAATAAACAAGGAAATAAACAAGATCTGCCCAAAAAGCAGTATAGGCCAAGGGAATATACATCTATTGTCAATGAAGAGAGGTCCAAGAGACCCTGACATTTTCCTTACAATAAAAAAATGCATGTAGGTTCATGTGTCACATGGCATTCTGTGGTCTGTCTGTAGAAGCAATCAGGATACTGTGAGGAGAGGTATACCATAGGATACCACAGCACAGTCACATGCGCTTACAGGAGAGCAGAGCAGTTTGTTTTTGTTTTGATTTTTTTTTATTAGGTTTGCTCTATTCCCATCTTTTTATTAAATCACATTAAAATGCAGATAAAACACAAATACAGACTGTCCCTGATTTACACCGTTCCAACTTACATCTGTCCCCTAGTTACAAATGGAGACTTATGGGGGATGCTGGCACTTGTAGTTCCATGTTCCACAGCAGATAGTAGCTGTGGAACGCCAAGTTCCAGCATGCCACAGCAACACGAGGTGAAAATGAGGTGAAACCTTCTTAATAGGAGCACAGACAACAACAAATAAAAAATTTTAAAACCCTTTCCTGCACTATCCAAAATTAAAAAAAAACAACTTTTGTGCTGAAGTTACATTTAATAAATATACCTGTTCCGACTTGCATACAAACTCAGCTTAAGAACAATCCTACAGTCCCTATCCCAATCATACCCCGGGGACTGCGTGTATACATACTGTCGCCCGTATAGAAGGTATGTATATGAAAATATTAAGTGCCTAGATAAGAAGCATGGAAACATGACCTAAACTCGCATAAGGTGCTCAAAACTGCCTACATAAACAAAGTAATGAAATACTATGTACATAAAAATAACAGAATAGAGACTATAACAAATACAACCCAATGTACATTTCACCCAGTGCTTCCTCTGGAGAATGTTATTCCTCAAGGCTCCTTATTGGGCCCTTCCTAATATTCATACTTTCTGCATGGGTTCGGTTATGTATTTTATTAATTTGTAGTAAACATAAAATGCAAATATAACACATCTTTACTCCTATGCTTTTTTTTTTTTTCTTGTAGGCATATAGCTTTTCCCATCTGTATAGGATAGAAAAGCATGGTTTACCACACTTGTGTGTCCCATTCATATAGAATAAATCAATCGGAAATAGCTCGCATATAGTCCAAAAAAGACTTTGCTTAGTTCTCCATCCGCATTTGAATATCTCTTTTTTTCACGATAACCTGATGAAAACCACCGACTGAGAGCAAAATAATGCTGTGTGAACACACAAATGACAAGTATACAATCAATACATTTAGGCATAGGTAACGGTATAAGTCAGAAACATTGGATTAACACCATTCAATAGCATATAACTCCTAAAAGTAGAAAATCGATGGCCATCTTTGACCATGAACTAATATTTGTTCCAAAGAACCCTCCTCCCCCAAATAAGAAGCAAATTGATCACTAAAAACATAAATACAGTAGTTGCAAAATAAAATATATTTAATTTAAAAAGATTTTTGTGCAATAGTTAGTTGTTAGGAAGCCACTTATAGTAAAAGCGTCAGACTTACACCCTTTCGCGTGAACAGCGAAGACCACATGGGCACCAAGTAGGCTACTAGAGTTCCTTCTAACTTAAGTGGCAGTTGTATGTAGAATTAAAGGGGTATTTTCACCACATTGATTAGTTTTAAACATATAGGCAAAGGTTAATAAAGATTACCATATACATTGCTGTTCTGATTTTGCTTCTTTTCTGAGGAATTATCTCCTGCTTTTTCATTATTCAAAATGCTTTTTTGAAAGAATGAAGCAAATAAAATACAAACGGTTGAAAGAAAAGGGAGACCTGGAAGGTCTCAAACGTAGAGAACCAAAAATCGGTAACAACAAGTAATAGACAAACAGACACATACGTACAGATGATGGAACAGTATCAATAGCACAATCAAATGTGGCAGACAAAACAGCAAACACGAGTCATATTTAAACTATGAGAAGTAAGACTAAAGGGAGACGTTATGATAAGACCGAGGACTACACAAAATGGAGAACACACCAGGAAAAGGAAGAAGAGTAGTAGAGAAGAAAAAAAGGAGGAGAAAAGAGAGAAAAGAAAAAGAGAGAGAGAAAAAAGGAGGAGGAGGAAATAAGGGTGTAGCCATATTCATACACCCCACACACACCTTGCGACAGCATCATGTTCACTATATGTCCTTTGAGCTGCACAGCCACTCAAAAGATGATCAATAAATAATCTCCTGCTTTTTGACATGAACTTCTCAGGTTACTAAACACCTCTTTGTTCTAGCAGCCCTGGCTGGGATGGTGATTTCACTATTTGCTGTGTCTTACCAGCAGCACAAGAGCTTGCTTGTTTCTTACGGGCAAACTTTAACCCTTTTGAGCTCTGTAGCCTTGTGCTCTGCTGTTAAAAACCTTCAATTACCAATGTCCCTTTAAACGGTTTAGCTAGGAATAGCAGAGCTGAAACGTCAGTCACTACTGTAACTGCCCACAGCCTGAACATGATGTGGGAGCCTGAAGCTGGCTGTGAAGAGCAGCCTCTGTGAAACGACCAGGTGGGAAAAATCTTTTTAACTCTTAGAACAATAGTTGATGTTCTGTTCCTCTTGATCTAGAAGCCAGAATTAGAATGGTTCAATTTTAGTTTGTGAACTTTAGTAGTGTAAGCGTTGGATGATCAACAGTCTAAATGGTTGGTCCTGTCCCTTTTATTCTGTGCATGAACAGATTATAAATAGTGAAGATTAAAGTAATGGAGCTTGTATATCTGTACATTTAAGTAATGCCAGACCAGACACAGCGCATAGTCATTTATTCACAGTGTATAGAAATCAGTGTAGAAGTTAAGTGAGAACAAATGAAAATGCCGACTGTTTGTATATGCACATTCCATTATTTTGACACAGCGATAAGCGACTGGAACATGAAGGTTCTGATATACAGTGCATATGGCGTCAGACTCTGGCATTGCTGTTAGCTCTGACAGAAGCCAATTTCTGTTGCTCGCTGGGAGAACTGTGACCCTATCCTTACCACCTCTCTGCATTGCAAAGTGGAAGAATTTAGACGTATCGAATCACTTGTAAACAGAGAGCGACTTGATAGCGTTTTTACATCAAATCATGTATATTTATAAAGACCAGTGTTTTATATTCACTTTAAAACTTTGCTTATCTTAGATTATGACTGTATTGTGAGTTTGTCTTGCCAGATAGACCAAAAAGCAGTCTTTTGACTGATTTGTGCAAATATTATTCTTTTGGTCTCCATTATGATTTTTTTTTTTCAAAGAGAATACAAATGATTGTGTTTGATGGCAACTTCTGACCTTAGCAACGTGTACTCTCCCAAAAATTATCCTTTTACATGTACCCCTAAGGCATGTCCCCATGGCACTGGTTTTTTGGGATAGGGTTTTTTTAGACGGGGGTTTTTCGGTTATGCAGGGGCTGTCTAAAACCAGCTCCAAACTAATACACCCCGGGGGGGTATGGAAAAAAACCCCTGCATCAGTCCACACTCACGGATTTTTCCCCCCCGGAGGTTATCGGACAGGAAAAATTAACATACCCAAAGGAATTTGGGGGGGGGGCTCATCAAAGGGAAAAGCCGTTCCCCGGCGGGGCCCCTGGGGACAGCACTAAAAAGAGTACAAATACTGGTCAGGTAAAAGGGCCGGTATTTGGGCCTTTGGGCCCTGGGGGGTTACCCTTATGAGGGAAAAGTTGCTATTGTGTTGTGGGCCTTTCCAAAAAACTTTTTTCCCAACTGCTTGTGGCCCCAAAATTTTTGAAAGGGTTTGGGGAAAAAAGAAATTTCCCTTCCCCTTTTTCCCTTTTTCTCCTTTTTTGAATATTCAATTGTATGGGGATTTTTACCCATACCCCTATGAATTTAAAAAACAAAACCCTTTTCAGGGAGCACACTATTAACACAAAAAAAACTATCAAAAAGGGACATAGGGAAATTTTTGGAAAAAAAATTTTCTCTACTTGGGAAATTTTCATGAAAAAATTTTTTAGGTTCTTAGTTTTCACATTTTTGGGTCCTAAAATTCTTAAGCCCAAAAATTCCCCAAACCCGCAAGGGGGAACCCCCCAAAACAGGGGGAAATTACACTTTCCGATTACCTCTTTAGGGCTGTCCCCCCGGGCCCCGGGGGCCGGTTCCTTTTGGGTTTTTTCCCCAAAAAAACCCAAAAAAAAAGGGGTTGGGGGGTTTTGGGGGTTTCGGTTTTGCAAAGGGTGTCGAAAAACCGTCTGCAAACCCAAAACACCCCGGGGTTTTAGGAAAACCCGTGCAGCAGTCCCCAAAAACATTTTGCATGTTTATTCCTTTCCCTCCGGGTTTTCGGACAGAATTTTGAACATGGGGAAGGGGGAGGGCTTTTCTCCGCTCATTGCGAAAAGCTTTGGCTTGCCGACTCCACAGCCCTGAATAACCATGGGCTTTAAGGGCAGTTACAAGATTTGGGAACCCTTGGGTTGAGACTTCCTTCGTTTAGAAAAATGTAGCTGGGAGCTGTTTTCGAGATTGGGGACTTCAAAGGGGGTATCCTCCCGAAAAGGGCAAAATTAAAATTTACCCACAGCCTTTGCTAAAAAAATTAGAAAATTAAACCAAAGGGGACCCTTTTCCCCTTTTATTTTTGCCTTTAAACTTAGGTTTTAGTATGGCGTTACCCCGGCTTCCATCTTATTCCCTTCTGCATTTTTATTTCATTTGTCCAAAGTGGCCCTTTTAAAAATTTGCTTTTAAAAAAAAAAACCCGAACCCAATTTTTAAAAATTTCCCTTGTTTGGTTTCTTATGAAAATCCAGCAGCCAAATTTTGGCCCCGGTTTTTTTAATGTTTCATTTTCCCTTTTTTTGAAAATTTTGATCATGTCCCCGTTTTCTAAATTTAAAACACAAAGGGTGGTTACGAGGCATATTGTCCCTATGTAAATGGCAGGAAAAGAGTGTTAAAAAGAGGGGGATGTTTGGGGAGGGGTTTCCCTTCGTTTCAAACTTTATTTAAAAAAAGCAGTTTTTAAATAAATTTCGCCCTTTAAAAAAAAAATTAATTTTGAGGTGTCATAAAACCCGTGTAGTTTAAAAAAGGCTTGAAAAAAATTTTTTTTTGTGAGGTGCTGAAAAAGTGGGAAAAAAAAATTTAGCTTTTTTGTTTTATTCCCCAAACAGTATGAACCGCAAAGGGGAAAAGGTACTTTTTAGTATAAATTACTCCCCGGTGATTTAGGGGGAGAGGGGAAAAGTGCAAAGTGGAAAAACAAAAAATGCACTTGCTGGTTTACAGAATGGATTTCATTTTTTAACCAAAAATTGCTCTGCTTTAACTGAAAAAAGCCCTTTTTGTTTTTTTACAACCCCCCTTTCAAAATAAAGGCCCCATCCCCGGGAGCCTGTTACTTATCCTATGGAGGGAAAAAAAAAGGGAAAATACCATGCAAATTAAAATTTATTATTGGTCTGATCCTGCAGCTTAATTTTCCCCTTCTATGGATGGAAAAAACCCAGAACATGCAATTTCAAATTTAACCCCGTATTAGTTGATCCTGCCCCTTTTCACCAAATTTTGATGGGGAAAACCCAGGGGAAAGGGAATGCATATAAAACCCCCCCAATTTTGGTTTCCCAAACTGCCCTCCTGTGTTGGCATTATTTTATTGGATGAAAAACCCCCCTTTGGGCCCAAAAACAAAATTTTAAAAACCCCCCTTTATCTATTTTTTTTGGCCAATGTTATGTCATTCTAAAGGGGTTGGAAAACCCAAAAAAAACAATGCCCTTTTATGTCAAGAATTTTGCAGACAAAATTCTAGACCATCTGACTCTTTTCCCCAAAGTTGTTTTAACCCAAATTTAAAAAAATGGGGGGCATGTGACCAAAAAGCAGCGCATTGGTTTTTCCAAAAGGGTATTGGGTTTTAAATGGCAGTCCTTTGGGCCTTTTACTTAAGGGGTTTCGCTCACATGGAGCCCAAATTGGCTACCAGGAAATATATTTGTTATACCTGATTAAAATAATTTTAATCCTTTTTCAATTGTTTTACTATTTGCTTAGTATTAACTAATGGGAAAAGTGCTGGGTGGGGAAAAATAAACAGGGAAAAAAATCAGGCACCAAGAACAGAAAAAATTTCCCCCAAAAAGCATTTTCCAGAGATTTTTTTAAAAATTTTAAATGGTGGATTGAGATTAAAAACCCCCCCCGGACTGTAGTAAAGCTTCAAAAACCATTAGGTGGTTTTTTTTATAAAATATTTCAGAACAATTTATTTTCCATAAAGCCCCTAAATTATTTTTTGTCAAAGGTAATAAAATTTGTTCAGTTTGGGTGTATCCCCTCCTGGGGGTTAAAAATCCAAAAATTTTTTTATATCGGCTCTTAAAATTAAAGGTTTATTTTTTTAGGAAAACAATTTTTTTCAGTCAAAGGTTTTTTGAATTGGGGGTAAATCCGAGGGGTCTTTTGGAGGAAACATCCAAATTTGGGGTGGGGGAAAATTATTTTTTAAAAATATATTTTATAATACTTTTATATATTAAATTTTATATATAAAATATTTTATAAAAAATATATTAAAATTTATTTATTTTTTTTTTTAAAAAAATTTTTTATTTAAATTTTTGGGCTAAAAGCCAAAGCTTTTGTGGTTTCAAACATCAATTTATGGGGGAGGGGTTTTTTTCGCAGGGACCCTTTGGGAGCGGTTACCCAATTTTTAAGTTAAAATGAATGGGGCCAAATACAAAGGGGAATCCCCTTTAGGAAAACTGTTTAAGGTGCCCAAAAAATTTACAAAGGGGAAATTTTTCACTTTTCAGCAGTACAACCCAAATATATATTCCCCCAGGAAATTGACCCCGTATTTTGGGCTCCATTTTATTTTCCCCTCAAATGTAAAAACCAATTTTTCCCTCCCCGCTTTAAAAAGAAACCTCCCCCCGCATGATGCTGCCACCACATAGCAATGGGGATTTAGACCCAAAAAATTAAAAAATTTTTTTTTTTTTTGAAGGAAATTAACATTTTTTCCACAAACTTTTTGCAAAATTTTCCCAAAAGTGACAAAATTAAAGGTTGCCACTTTTTCCCCTAACCCCTAGATTTGGGGAGGTTGAAACCCAAAAGGGTTTTCCTTTGTAAAAATTTCCCCACCTGAGCATTGAAACTCTGCAGCAACTTTAAAAATTGACCCCGAGCTCTGCTTTTTTCTCGATTGTCCCCCTTCTTTTGGGCTGGGCACCAAACTTAAGGGGAAAAAGTTATTTTTTGGTAGGGAAGAAATTTGGGCTGTACTCCCCTTTATGGATTATTTAAACCTTTTAAACCCCGCAATACAGTTTTCCAAACTTTTCCCCAACCCGTCAGGGTGATAAAACCTTTTGGTTTTTCATGATTCTGTTTGTTCCCCTAATGTCAAAATAATATTGTTTTGTGAAAGCCCCAGAGATTTGTTAAGTTTCAATTTACATACAACTTGAAATTTTACTTAAATTTGTTGGGTAACTTCTAAAGGAAATTGGTTGCTCTGGATTTTATTTGAAGTGTAAATGAAATGATACATGCCTTTTCAAATATTTGCTACTTTGTGTTGCTCTGTCACATAAAATATCAACAAAATACATTTAGGTTTTTTTGTTGTAAAATTTCAAAATGAGGAACAGTTTGAGGGTATGAATAATTTTGCAAGCCACTGTACCGCCCCTTCTGTTCCAGCACTGCTTCTGGCCCTTTTCTTGTCTGGGTTTTCATTTTTTTGGTCCTGGAAATGGGTTTTTCCAAAAACTGCAAACCAAGAATTTGGGTGTAAACGCTCATTGGTCAGTGCTTTTAAAATCACCCTTCAAAAAGTGAATTTTGCTCTGGCAGTGAAAATTTTAAACAATGGGAAAGTGAAAACCCGAAATTTTTCAAAAAATGGTTGATAACCAGCAAAGAAATGAAAACCGGTACTTTTAAATTTGGGAAAAAATAAAAAAAACAAAGGAAAACCCTGCCAATGTTTTTGGGTAACGTTTTCCCGACCCTGGGGGGGTTCCCTTTTTCATGCACAAATTTTACTGCCCAATTTGGGGTTTTGACTGTCCCAAAACCTTTGGGGTAAACAGAAGATGTGGTAAAAACATTTAGCAAACCTTTGGGTCCTTTAAGGGGGTGGGGTTGGGGGGAAAGTTTTTATTTTTTTTGCTACATTCCCAGCAGCACTAATTTATTTTAAAAATTACACCGGGAGAGTTCCTTTAATAAAGTTTAAGAAAAGTGACCTTTTTTCCCTATTGCTGGAGAAAAATAATAAAAAAGAAACAACGTATTTGGTATCTCTGCATCTATAATGCCTCAAACTATGAAATGATTACGGTATATTATATTACAAAGTGAATTGCATATAAAGGTCTCCAAAATTGCAGTTTCATTTGTCTGTTTTGCAAACCAATTGGCATAGAAAGTGATCAAAAAGTGGCATAAACCTCAAAGTGGTGCTAATTAGAAAGTTTTTAATCGGCTGCGAAGAATAAGCTCCTGTACAGCTCGGTTGATGGAAAAATAAAAATGTTATGGGATTGGAAATGGACACACACATTTAAAATAAAAGTTAAAGCTCTTGTAATTTGATGATAAAGAAAACAAATTGCCTAGTCATTAACTGATAAACTAGGCTTGTCACTAAAGAGTTAAATATGATTTATGTTGACAGTTTTAAGAATCTACAGCAGTGACTGACATTTCAGCTCTGCTATTCCTAGCTGAGCCTTTTAGAGGGACATGGAGGGCTTTTAATTGGAGGGCACGAGGCTACAGAGCTCTAAAGGATTAAGGTTTGTGTGTAAGAAAGATAATCTACTATTCTCCTCATAAGACAAAACAGGGAGTTAGGCTAAATTGCATTCGGGGCATGGAGAAAAATCCCTCTCCACCCTCCTATTAACGGGTTTCGCCATGCTGCAACACACTGCATCTCATTTACCCAGTTCCTAACCGCAGCTCCCTTTTACTCTTCTTCCTGACCAGACATATTAAAGGGGTTGTCTCACCACATCGATTAATCTTACCTTAGTCGTGTTTTCTTGGTTTCACTTTGAATTCGGGAGCGTGTTTACTGGCTTTTACTAGGCTGCAGTAGAAGCCAGGTCTGTAGCTATAGCAACCAGCGCTGGCAGCCTATCATGAGAGAGTGAACAGGTCTGTAGCTATAGCGACCTGAGGAGCTGATGTAGCCCATACATGAGGGGATAGCTCAGAATAGGTAGGACACTGTTAATGGACACATATTGCGAAGTGACTTGTTTTTGCAAGATCTTTAACAAAAAAAGCAATCCTTGTAGTAAGACAACCCCTTTAATTTTCCATAATACATGAGGGTTTGAACACTAACTTTCTCGCGCTTGGTTATTTTAATCATTTTTTTTTTACCTTTTCTGTGCTAGGTAAGACTTTTTTTGTATTTTTAAATTAGATATTTTACCCTTTTCTCCTTTTTTTTCTTTTTTTTAAAGCAAAAGTGGCATTTAAGTTTTGCCACTTTTATGTCACAGAGTTTCATGTATAATATAGGGTTGACAGCGGCACATACCAGCACGTGCAGCAAGACACCATGTGTTTAGAAGAATGCACTGCTCAGCCCTTGGCCAACCCCATTCACTTTCACTATCCCTGCCGCACTTTCTGCCAGCGTTCAATATGCGGCGGGGAAGACGGCAGGTAATCATAGCTCTCCATGAGAGCTATGATTAAAGTAATTACAGGATGTATTTTGGGGCGCATTGCAACACAATTACACTCTGAAATACGTCCTGAAAGACGCTGTGTGAACATAGCCTTACATATTGTGCCCATCCGCCCCATAAGTCCCCTGTACTGACTGCAGTACAGTGAACAGAGCAATGGTCTGTAACCTTGGAAACCTTCTGTAAACGAGCAGAAAATATGAACTCCTGTATCTCTGAAACTAGGCAAAATTGGAATAGCAATCTATTTGGTAATTAGCTTTCAACACGTAGGCAAAAGGTGAACAGAGCAATGGTCTGTAACCTTGGAAACCTTCTGTAAACGAGCAGAAAATATGAACTCCTGTATCTCTGAAACTAAGCAAAATTGGAATAGCAATGTATTTGGTAATTAGCTTTCAACACGTAGGCAAAAGGTAAAGAGAGATTATCAATGAGATGGGAATACCTCTTCAGTGCTTATCACAGAATCTGTCACGATATAAACTTTCCCCAGGCTGCGTTTCCCTAAAGAAAGGTAGTCTTTTCATGACCTTAGATTTCAGGACCAGAGTTTGCCGACATGGTAAATAGATTTATTGAGGCATGTAAAACATGTAGTTTGCAAACGTCTATATTTAACCCAGACATATTTAGAAGTGCTTTGAAGTTGCAGCTCTGCTCATAGATTGGGGATTAGATGTGACACGTTATTTTCAGATCAAATAATAACTGTGGTCGTATAGGATGATGCGTCATATGCAGATTATTTTGGTTGGCAGCAAAGAATTCCTTACAAGACACCGGAGGACATAGATGATTAACCCTGTACGCACTAACAGCACTGCTGCAAAAATCAAGTACACTTCTGCTTGGCTACAGCAAATCTGTTATCACAAATGATCATTCCTATAACTCCTTCATGATCATGTCAATTGGAGGCACGAACACACAGTGCGGCTGTTGGGCAGCCAATAGTCTCACCTCTGAGTCCTGCCAGCAGTTGCACACGTTTTCCAACATATTGTGTGACCATCAGCGGACGCATCGGAGAGGACGATTGGCCGCACCATATATTCCTACACTAAGTGAACGTGGATTAATTGTCTATACGGGCCATTAATTACTGGAATGAACGGTAATCCTTACAAGATTGTAACTGTTATATGCAAGCAATTGCAATTTTTAGGATTTTTAAAAATTTCCGTCAATCTGACAATGAAGGTAATGCATAAATAGTATATCAGTGACTAAGGCGGTGCACATATTTATTCACCGTTTAAACCACTAATTCAGACGTATTTGAGAGCAGTTTAAAACTGAGACAAGTCTCTTGGTTCTCAGAGGGTTAAACCTGTAGGCAAAGTAAATAAACATTCTCACCGAATACATTCCTGTTTGGATTTTGCTTCATTTCAAAGATACAGCAGGTTTTTATTATCCTGCTTGTTTACAGATGTTTCCTCGGTTACCTGACATCTTTGTGCTCTAGCAACCCAGCCACATTCTGCTAAGACGTAGTTGCTAGGGAAAAGAGGTGGCCAGTAACTTGGGGAAACCATCCGTAAACAAGGAGGATAGATAATCTGCTGTATCTTTGGAAATGAAGCAAAATCAGAATGAAAATTAAATTGGTGGTAATGTTAATTTACTTTTGCCTAAATGTTTAAAGCTAATAATTGAGATGGCAATACCCCTTTAAAGGGGTTGTTTCACTGTAAGGATTGTTTTTTATGTTGAAGATCTTGCAAAAACAAGTCACTTTGCACTATATGTCTATTAACAGTGTCCTACCTATTCCTAGATATCCCCTCTTGTATGGGCTACATCAGCTCCTCAGGTTGCTATAGCTTCAGAGCTGTTTGATCTATCCAGATAGGCTGCCAGCACTGGTTGCTATAGCTACAGACCTGTTTAATCTCTCATGATAGGCTGCCAGCTCTGGTTGCTATAGCTACAGACGTGGCTTCTACTGCAGTCTAGTAGAAGCCAGTAAACACGCCCCTGAATTCAAAGTGAAACTAGAAAAACAGGACTGAGGTAAGATGAATCAATGTAGTGAGACAACCCCTTTAAGGTTTGAAAAGGGCGCATGGCAACTGCAGCCATGCTAGCAACATATGTAGGATTAATGCTACCACACTACCATACTATTTTTGCTTATCCCACCTATTATACAGTGGGAACATTCGGGCAAGTCTACAGTCTCCTTTTATAGTAGCTACATTCTCTCACCAGTTTGCAGGTGGATTTGAGATTTTACATTGGCTACAAAAGAATTTAACTTTGTCATCTTCCTTTTTTACTGTGCAGGGCTCTACAACAAATGTATTTTAAAGTTTTTATCTCCAAGCTTCTAATTTAGTTCGGCACCAAAACCGTGATAAAATTGAACTGGTGCAGCAGCCTCAAAAGTAGTGCAATCTCGTATAATCCTCTAAATAGGTTGTGCAGTCCTTTTTTTAAAATTGTGACCCATCTCTGAAAAAAACACCTTTCACCAAAAGTAATACATATTCTAAAGTCTAGAATCTAAATGGACATGGATAAGAATATAACAAACTGTAATAGATCTACAGCACATTGACCACTGCATTCCCTCTCTAGGTAGGTTGCCGTGAGCTGGGCCCCAATTTTGTCTTCGGGGGACTCAAGTTCCGATGACCTCCAGATACAATCTTTTCACCAGGTCTTTCCTGGGACATTGTATCTTGACACCACTCTCGCCCTACAAGATCACACTGCTGATCTGAGGCTCCTGTGATTAATTGCAGATCCACCCAAACATCCTAAACATTTTCACCAGGTCTTTCCTGGGACATTGTATCTTGACACCACTCTCGCCATACAAGATCACACTGCTGATCTGAGGCTCATGTGATTAATGGAAGATCCAACCAAATATCCTAAACATTTTCACCAGGTCTTTCCTGGGACATTGTATCTTGACACCACTCTCGCCCTACAAGATCACACTGCTGATCTGAGGCTCATGTGATTAATGGAAGATCCAACCAAATATCCTAAACATTTTCACCAGGTCTTTCCTGGGACATTGTATCTTGACACCACTCTCACCATACAAGATCACACTGCTGATCTGAGGCTCATGTGATTAATGGAAGTCCAACCAAATATCCTAAAACATTTTCACCAAGGTCTTTCCTGGGACATGTGTATCTTGACACCACTCTCGCCATACAAGATCACACTGCTGATCTGAGGCTCATGTGATTAATGGAAGATCCAACCAAATATCCTAAACATTTTCACCAGGTCTTTCCTGGGACATTGTATCTTGACACCACTCTCGCCATACAAGATCACACTGCTGATCTGAGGCTCATGTGATTAATGGAAGATCCAACCAAATATCCTAAACATTTTATTGGTAAACCACCTGTATTAGTGAAGTACCTGTAGTGATTAGTGGTCTAGCAGCAGCTCCCTACCATACGGTGTGGTACTACATGTCCATGTTCTTTACATGTGCAGGATGATCTTTGGGCAGCAGATGAGGACGGCTACATTTTCTTCTATTCTGGTACATTGTCCATAAAGTACATGCACCAAAGAAGCTTCTGTCCTCCCACAGTTGATTTCTGGCTTCCAACAGCTCCTTCTTTTATATGTATGCTATTTTTTGTATTAGTTTACTGCATTTTGCATTATGTTGCGGGTCACATTTTGCCATTTGGGAGCGAATAACCAATTTTTCAAAGTTGGGGTATGTTCACACAGCATATTTGTGAGGTGCAATTGCACTGCACACCTTGCAAATCCGGTAAAATAACAGCACTCATTGGGGGAAAGTGAAATTAATGGGAGCCGCTGTTGAATGTATATGCTGGCCAGATTGTACTTTCAACACTAGGTGTATAGTGGCGGGCACAGGTGCGCGCCGCCATACGTCGTGTGAACCCGGCTTTATGGTTACTACGGTCGTCCCGGAACCAATTAATGTTTTCTGTTTAAAAATCCCTGTAATAAATGGTTTTATATTTGGTGATCAAAGCTGTGTTTGCAGGAGAGTGGCGAGGAGTAATTAGGAATGTATGTAGAAATCTGGAACCTGCATCTGTATTTGTATCACCTGGTTACCCTGGAAGCAAAAACTGTCGAAAGTGAATCACTGGTGTAATGACAATCACGGTGTGCGGGGATTGATGCATGATATGTAATGGAACCCGAGAGCAGGCAGCAACTGTATTTCCACTGCCTAGTAAATATTCATCCTGCTGCTGACAAAACCCCAAAAGTACAGACCTGTACCTGCTGTGAACGGTGTCTAGAAAAGCAAATCACTGCTGTCATTCAAGGTCTATGTTGCATGTACGCTGCCATTTGATTCTCTGTTCTCATCTATCAGCCTCCTGGTCTTTTTCCTGTGTCACAACCATAAATGTATGACACTTCGGTGAATGCCATTGATTTCAATGTGATCTTCTAATGCCGTTTAGATTTTATACTGCATAACCTGTCATAACATTTGTCATAATCCTATAGATTGCAGCAGATTTTACATGATCTTTTTTTTACATTTTCCCACAACTGGTTTTGGCAGCATATAAATAGAAGATACTATCAGCGTCTGGGAGCATTGCTGTATCGGAGTCAGAAGAGTCTGTTGGTCTGGGATCTGGCACTTGTGGGTCTCCATGCCTGCTGGTCTAGAGCCCTACGCTCTTGTGTACATGTCTGCTGGCCCGGAGCTCCTGTCATTGTCTGCCATCCCTGTGCTTCTGGTGTCATCGTTTGCGAAATTCAAGTCTGCTCACCTGAAATCCAGGTTTCACTGTTTGCCATCCACTGTTTCTACATCCTCAGCAGGCATGGAGACCCACGAGCGCCAGATCCTGGCTCAGCAGGCATGGAGACCCACGAGCGCCAGATCCTGGCTCAGCAGGCATGGAGACCCACGAGCGCCAGATCCAGGCTCAGCAGGCATGGAGACCCACGAGCGCCAGATCCTGGCTCAGCAGGCATGGAGACCCACGAGCGCCAGATCCTGGCTCAGCAGGCATGGAGACCCACGAGCGCCAGATCCTGGCTCAGCGCATGAGACCCACGAGGCCAGATCCTGGCTCAGCAGGCATGGAGACCCACGAGCGCCAGATCCTGGCTCAGCAGGCATGGAGACCCATGAGCGCCAGATCCTGGCTCAGCAGGCATGGAGACCCACGAGCGCCAGATCCTGGCTCAGCAGGCATGAAGACCCACAAGCACCAGATCCCGGACCAACAGACAGCGATGTAAACACTGGACACCAGACTCGGGAACCAGTTACAGGCAGATGTAGAACTTGAGCATATAAGCTAAAATGCAGGACCGAGTGGCACAGGCCAAGGTCTGAACCAACAGATGGCAAATGAGGGTCACAGGTGGAATAAGAGTCGCAGACCTTGGTCCTCTACATCCTATTTTATACCGTCCATATCTCAATGTCTGTGCAGAGTCTTAGGAACCAGGAACACGAAGTCTAGACTTATGGTAGTTGCTGGGTTTTATAGTCACCCTCTACAAGTCATGAGCCACAGCGGAGAAACGAAAGCAGGTAGTTAACTGTTGCTTTGCTGCACGACTAGGCAGCCACTAAGTGGAAGCAATGAAACCAGTACCAGGATTTAAGCATATTTTCTGACTGAGGATGCACGAGACCTTGCAGATGATCACACATCTAAGGTGTGGGTCTGCTGCAGTATTTTGGGACTTTTTTTTTTATCTACAGTAGTCTGAGTAATGGCAATAAAGCCACAAAATGTGATGTGGATCCGACCTTACTCTACTACTAAGTATGGCAGATTTATTGCATGTGTGTAGTCCTAGTGATATCCAGATGTGCAGCATTTTTAGCATTGTCAAAAATCTGCTGGCATACCGTATTAAACAGCTCAAGGCTTTAATACTACTCCTACACATTGGTCGAAGTGCCAACAAGTCGTCCTCTTAGCCCTAGTTGACTTGTGACCTTTCATTGGAAGAGTGCTAATTAATAGCAATGTTTTCGAGACCTCTCTAAACACGACTTTATAATGTGTTATGGTTTATATACAATTGGGTACAATATAATTGTGTTAGGACAGACACCCACATGATGATACTGGCATGATACAAGATAAGTACGCTTTGAAAATCCATGTGGTTGGAGGCATTACATAAGTGGGGAGTTGGGAATTCAAGCTGCTGAGCACAAAAGAACGGATTGTTTCCCTTCCATCCTTAAGGTCTGCTTGTTTTTCAAGAACTGAAGTATTGTGTTCGAGGTGTAGACAGACTACAAAATAGACTATAGTGTCTAATGTATCACAGATAGTAAAATGATAACCTCAAGTGGAATGTATGTTTTAGCCACTGAAAAGACTATAAACATTTACGACCCTCCATCTGTTAGTGGAAGTTTTATGCAATTGGTAAAGCATGTCTTTCGGAGTTAACTCTTCTTGGAGTTTCCCTTTTTGGCTTCAGTCCGATTGGTTGTCTCTGGATATTGTATCAAATAACAGAACAGTTACACCTAGTGCACCCCCTTTTCTCATAGCTCCAATTATAAATGGATATAGTTAATTGCCAGGAGCTAGTCCTAGCTGGTTTTAAGTGTTCTTGAAGAGATGAGTTTGATTCTGCAGGTTCTAGTGTGTGACGTGATTAGCGAATGTGTTGGGATAGTGAGCTCAAGAAAGAGGAGATACATGGAAGAAATCTTGCAGAGAGTTGTGTGTAAAGAGACTAGGGCAAAGCCGAGGCGTTCTTGTGGGGATCGGAGGTTATGTAAGGTGAGGTGTCTGCAGATTAAGGCAGAGAGGTTTGGAGGGAACAGTTTGTGGACTAGAGAACAGCTTTTTATGCAATTGCTGCTTCTAGCTTTTGCCAAGCCATGTGACTCTTTCGCCTCATTCCTGTATAGCAGTGTTTCTCAACTCCAGTCCTCAAGACCCACCAACAGGTCATGTTTTCAGGATCTCCCACAGAATGCACAGACAATAATGATATCACCTGTGCAATACTGAGGAAAGCCTGAAAACTTGACCTGTTGGTGGGTCTTGAGGACTGGAGTTGAGAAACACTGCTGTATAGTAAATTTTTTGGAGTCTTTTTTTGGTCTGGATCTTTGGTAGGTGAAACCTACACCTTGAAATTAAATGTATTTAATATATGAAAATCTAAACTTGATTTTTGTTAAACTAGACTATATTACTTTGATATAGGAAAACCTAATAATTCCAGAGGGTTCACAAATTTTTATATTTTTCATAACTGTAGAGATCATAGTAGCATGTGAATGGCCGTCATCACAATATCTTGCAAACCATTCTGTTTTAAGGCAAAACACGAGGTTAGATTAAGAATTAAATGGCCTTTATTGTTTAAAGCTCCTGCCTTAGGATTCTTCCATCTCAAAGGATACAGACTGGTACTTTTCAAATTAAATTCTATGTCATTTGAAGAAAATAAAGAAACCTTTTAGATTATAAACTAGTGGGGGTATTGTCGGCCACACGTAAAGTGAAAAACGTCTCTAGAGAGTTGGCCTTCTGAAGGAGCCACTCGACGTAGGATGTAAGGGAATATAGAATTCATTGCAGAAAATTATGGTCAAGATTAGAGATGACCTTCTGGAAAGGGTCATTGCCAGGTGAGTGGTGAAAATGCGACAAGCCAGAGCAAGAAACTGGTACCCAGTCCTTAATGTAGCCAGTGGTCAGAACCAGTGGAACTGCAGGTACAAGGGGTGATTTTTGGAGTAGAGGATTGGCTAAGAAAGAATTGTTCCTCAAATTTCAAGGAAAATATGGATCATTACACCTTAGACCACCATCCCTGAGTCCATCCTTGTGCTCTGCTTTCCTGGGCAATGATGAGGGCGTACAGCCAGAACAGCAGGTCACCGCTGCAGTTAAAGGCAGGAGGAAAAGTGTCCCGTTGCCTAGCAACTGTAGGTAGCCACCGGCTGAGACTGAGACGAGACTGTTACTCACTGTGCACGATTCCAGCTTAAACATCAGGGTTTTTGTGGTTCTGTTCTGTTGCAGAACACAAACCTGGGTTACTGAAGATTAAGATCCAACTTGTATTGATTACAAAGAATGGGACCAGATTTTTGTAATGGAACACCTTTAACTCGGATCAACACACGTGTCCTGCTTTACCACTATTGTGGCAAGCATTTCCTCAATTCTGTAGCTATAAAGACTTGTGTGGTAGCAAATTACCTTTTTTTTTTGGTGACTTAGGGTCTGCTCACACGGCGTGTTGGATCCTTTTTTGGATCCATTTCGGGTCTGAAAAACACATTCAAAACCACTGCATAAATCGCATCCACAATGCATCCGACACGCAGGTGCGTATTTGGATGCGTTTTAGCTGCAGCAGAAACATACCCTATAGTTTTAACTAGGGTGTCTGCTGCGTCAAACGGATCAAGTATCGACATGACAATTCTTTGAATGGATACGAAAGACGCATCAGAAAAATACATGTAAAACACGCATCGGCGATCACTCATCTGAACACTGATGCGTGTTTTACATTGAAAGCAATGTAAATCACACTGCACATTGTTAGATGTGTGTTTGGGTCCGAAACACGGATCCAAACATGCGTCCAAAAATGGATCCAACACGCTGTGTGGACATACCCTTAGAGTACTTATTAAGTTTGGACACCTAATACTAATTAAGTTTGGACACCTCTTCATTCCATTTTTGTTTTTATTTTCTGCGTTGTAGATTTATATTATACATATAAAAGACATGAAGGAACACACATGGAATAAAGTAGTAAGCAAAAAATTTTTAGATTTTTCAAAGTAGCCCTCTTTAGCTTTGACAGTCTTGCACGCTCTTGGTATTCTCTTAATATTCTTCATGACATAGTCGCATAATCACCATAGGGACATGATTAATTTGGGACATGATTAATTTATATAAATATATAAATAGTCCCTACAAAAAGTATGGGGAAAAATTTTTTCAAGTGAAGCCCCCTCAAAAGACTAGAGACAAAAGGATTCAATCTCCAGAGGAGAAGAGCGTTCTTCACTGTAAAAACGGTGAATCTGTGGAATAGCCTGCCTGAGGAGCTGGTCACAGCAGGAACTGTAGAGAGTTTCAAGAAAGGCTTAGATAACCATCTGGAACTAAAGAATATTAATGCGTATGTAGCTATATAAAATTCTGGATCTGGCTGGTGGAGGCTCGGGGGTCAGAGATACAGTCTCCGCTGTAGCAGATTGGTTCTTGTGGGTTCCAGGGCATTAACCAGTGGTGAGGTTGGGCTTAATGTCCTTGTCTCTCTCCCATCACCCACATTTTCCCCACCCTTGGTTGAACTTGATGGATGCGTGTCTTCTTTCAACCGTACTAACTATGTAACTATGTAACCTGGAATGGTTATCCTACAGTTATGAAGGCATTCCCAGAAGTGCTGTGCTCTTGTCCGCTGCTTTTCCTTCACTCTGACCTCCAACTCACTTTGGTTTAGGGGAATGTAGAAGCCCTGTCATTTGAGGCAGCACCCTATCACTGTCCTTGTTCGGATAGCCCTTACATGGCGGGAAGGTGGATCCATGTGCTATTGAAAAAACAAAGTGATGGTCCCACCATGCAGAAACCAGCTGGGAAAGCCTGGCGCTGCAGAATGCTATGAGGGTGAAGCATGCCTTGATTTTTGACACCTCCGTCTCCATGATTCATGGTGGGAACCAAACATGTAGAAAGCATCCTCTTGCATTTTCTGTGTTTCACAGAGACAAGGTGGTTGCTGTGAGGAGTCAAAATTTAAGATTTTTGACTCGAGTTCAAATTTCCAATGGTCCAATGTATTTTGATTGTGTTTCTTGGCCCAAGCAATTCTTCTTGTTTCTCCATAGGGACTTTGCAGCAATTTCTCCATACTTTCCTGATTCTTGTAGTCTCCTCTGAACTGTGGATGTACTTTATGAAGCATTTTTTATCTAGGCTCTAATCTCAGGTGCTGTTCATTTGTGGTTTCTGAGGCTGGTAACTACTGAGCTTATTCTCTGCAGGAGATGTACCTCTTAGTCTTCCTTTCCCGATGCCATCCTCATAGGAGCCAGTGTCATCATGGTATTGGATGGTTTACTTGCCTGCACTTGAGTCCACCTTCAAAGCTTCTTGAAATTTTCCAAATTGACTGACCTTCATGTCTTAGAGCAATGATGGACTGTTGTTTCTCTTAGCTGAGTGGTTTTTATCGTTGTCTGTATTAAAACAGTACTTGAATGGAGAGAAACACTGTATGGTGCTTACCCTTGCACAACCCAACTGATGATCTGAAATGTGTTATAAAGGCAAGAAGTTCCACAAATTAACTCCTGTTAAGGAATACCTGTTAACTGAATACTATAAGTAACTACCTGATGAAGGGGATTGAGCGTGTGCCAAGAGTGTGCAAAACTTTCATCAAGGCAAAAGAGGACACTTTTGAATCTCAACTATACAATGTGTTTTGCTTTACTACCTAATTCTATGTGTTCCTTCATCATTTTCATGTCTTCAATATGAATCTACAATGTCGAAAATAAAAAACGAACTGGGAAAAAAACATAAATTGTTTTCTAAATGGCTAATGTGCATTCCAATCAAAAGCTTGTACACACCTTTTGACTGGCAGACATATTAGCAATTCAGGAAGGTCCATCCCTGGCTATGAGGAGACCAAGCAGTCTCTCCTTCAATTCTTCAATATTGCATACACTTTCTGCTTTCAGTTAAGAATATATGGAGTAAATAGTCACTGGACATCCAGCTAGGGCTACGTTTTTTTTAATCCCCCTTCTACAATTTGGAATTTTATTGCAGTTTTCATGCTCACAGTTATGACGTGAAGTGCGGTTACAGGTTATTTCTAGACTTCGGAAAGAGTAGTTCGCACCGGAGTAGCCTGGTAGCGGCTACATCCTGGCTTAGTGTGGATATCTATGGAGATTTGAGAGAGAGCTATTGGCCAAACCACCGTGTAGCAGACAGCCTGTATGTATGGCCAGCTGTAGCCCACTTCTGTTCTGTATTTTCTGTTCAGAGGTTTTTTTTCTTTAAAGTTTCCTAATTTTAAAGTGTTTTTTTTCTGTTTTACACATATACATTTTTTACACACATAAGCCACTGCTTAAGGGTGGTACAGTAGATATCCCTAACATCTTCCTTATGAATGGTTCTTTTGAGCCTTAACATTCCTTTATACATGCTTATTGGATATGAGTACCTGCAGTTAAAACGTGTTGCTTTTGGCAGGACCTGGTGAGCAAATGAAGCATAATCTCTCTGATCTCTGTAGTCTAGTCGGTCAACCATGACATTCTCAGTGTCTTTTCTGACTACGCCCAGTCTGAAGTGAGCCAGGTCTCTACAGGGAAGCCAAAGTTTGCCATATGAGCTAAAGCAGATTGGGGTGGTGGAAATAGTGACTTGCTTGGGTTCATATGTGGTTCAGGGTAAATCAGCGAATATGTCAAGGGAATATGTGTCTTATATTTTTAATACTGTTTGTGTGCATGTGTCTGTGTGTTTGTGTGTGTGTGTGTGTATATATATATATATATATATATATATATATATATATATATATATATATATATATATATATATATATATATATAAAGATATATATATATAAATAAAGATAAATATATATAAAGATATATATATATATATATATATATTATAAAAAATATATATATATATATATATATATATATATATAAAATATATATATATAAAGATATATTATATATAAAGATATATATAGTATTAATAAAAGATTATATATATATATTAATATATTTTTATATTATATAAATATATATATTAAAGATATATATTATATATAAAGATTTTTTATGTGTATATATAAGATATATATATATATATATAATATATATATATATATATATATATATATAAAGTATATATATATATATATATATATATAAAGATATATATATATATATATATATATATACACACACATATACACATTTATATTCTCATGTGTTTGTAGACTCTCGTGGGTAGGTCCATATCAGTGTGTTACTTAATGTTACTGTATTTTTTGTTTGTGAACCACTTGGCTTGCACACACCCCAAAAAAAAAAATAAAATGATTTTATATATATATTTTATATATATGTTGTGTGTGTTGTGTGTGTTTGTTATATATATAATATATATATATATATATATATATATATATATATATATATACACACATACAGGCCCCGGGTTACAAATGGGATAGGGACTGTAGGTTTGTTAAGTTGAACTTGTATGTACGTCGGAACATGTATATTTATTAAATGTAACTCCAGCACAAAAGTTTTTTTTTCTCTTAGTTTATACATGTATTTTGCTGTCTGTGTCATTGTTAAGAAGTTTTCACCTAATTTTCACCTCATGTGTTGCTGTGGCATGCTGGAACTTTTTGTTCCACAGCTACTGTCTGCTCTTGTACTGCAAGTGCCAGCATGCCCCATAAGTCTCTGTTTGTATCTAGGGGACAGATGTAAATTGGAACTGTGTAAGTCGGGACTGCCTGTGTATGTGTATGTATATATACAGTTGTGCTCAAAAGTTTACGTACCCCGGTAGAATTTTTGCTTTCTTTTTTTCAGAGAATATGAATGATAACGCAAAAACGTATTTTCCACTCATGGTTAGTAGTTGGATGAAGCCATTTATTGTCAAACTACTGTGTTTTCTCTTTTTAAATCATAACGTCAACCAAAAATATACAAATAACCGTGATCAAAAGTTTACATACCATGGTGATTTTGGCCAGATAACATGCACAGAAGTTGACACACATGGGTTTGAATGGCTGCTAAAGGTAACATCCTCACCTGTGACCTGTTTGCTTGTAATCAGTGTGTGTGCATAAAAGCCGAGTGAGTTTCTCGAATCCAGGCAGATTCTTGCATCCTTCATCCAGCCATTGAGGTTTCTGGATTGTGAGTCATGAGGAAAGCAAAAGATTTATCAATGGATCTACAGTGTGTACAGTATTCGTATCTCTCTCGGGAACGGGCCTCTGAAATTTATGGAGCAGAAAAGAGAGTTGGTTGTGCTTATGCACGACTCTCCATAATATAACCTTCAACTAAAAAGACATCCAGCGCGGTCATTACCGACCATTTAAAGGAGTTTTTTCTGGGCACACTGGAGTAAATCTTCACACCTACTGGATCGCTATCACACTGACTCCATGAATCAGGCATACGGAGCAAAACAAACTGCTGTGGACTACCTCGACTCTTTGGTTCCACTTTACTTGGATGCTCAAAAAAGTGTTGTGCCTTTCTTTGCACAACACTGCAGGGTTAGGAAAATCGTAATATATGCACCTGTATGGATCACTCAATAGTTGCACGGATTGAGAGGTTATGAAGCCAGTACTCCTCCTTAGGGAAACAGTTGTAAAAAATATACTATCATCCAGTGACTTGAGAATGAGTCCATTGTCCTTAGAAATGTATATATAAAAAGTTGCAGCTTTATTGAAAAATTCTTTAAAATTTCAAATAACTTTGAACATAGTGATTAAAAGGACGCACCGACGCTTTTCGAGAGATTACGCTCTTAGTCTTGGTGTCGAGAGTAATCTCTCGAAACGCGTTGGTGCGTCCTTTTAATCACTATGTTCAAGGTTATTTGAAATTTTAAAGTATTTTTTAATAAAGCTGCAAGTTTTTATATATACATTTCTAAGGACAATGGACTCATTCTCAAGTCGCTGGATGATAGTATATTTTTTAACACTGCAAGGTTAGTACATATAATAAGTACTAGCTAGTTTTACCCAAAAGTTTCAGTAGTGCGCTAGGGAGCGCGGTCTCTTTTTTTTTTTTTTTTGTCTTTTCTCTTGGATATCCCAGCACTTGACAGGTGTCATCTTACTAAATCATCAGTCTTTATTTTTGTATTTCTGTGGAGAAATTAGTTGGTCAATTTGCTTGTAGCTTCTTTGTCTTGTTCCTATCGAGAAGCATCCCTTGTAAAAGTCAGTGTTTGTACTGGTTTACCAAATCTCTTCTGTGCTTTCTTAACAAAATAGCATGGAGATTGGGTTGTGCAGTTTATATGGCAAATGTGCTCTCTTAAAAACGTGCACAGAAAAAGTAATTTGTTAAGAATTTTATTGCTGAGCAGCTGTAACCATAAGTTACAATTGGGCTGTTCAGTTCCATTCCTAGAAGACCACAAATATGCGTGACCTTATTTAAATAGATGTGGCTATTCATGATTTTAACTTACACACAATTAAACCAATTTTTATATGTTTAAGTCTAATATATCTTCAATTTTGAGCATGTCATCATTCTCAGGGCATTTGTAACATAAATAATCGTAATCTATACGTAGAAACCATACTGACACCTAATATTGAAGTAGTCCCAGGTTCTGAAAAAATAGTGCTAATTATTAAATTGTGTTCACATCTGCATTGAAGGCTACGGTCATGTAACACCTCTGTTCCCATCAAAACGATGAGCCTATTCTAAGTCAGTGGGATCTACAGGATGCTGCAGGTGTCTATCATGTGGCTGAACAGTCGTAACTTGAATTACAATTTTATGCTATAATAGAAAAAACTGAATTCATAATGCAGATATAAGCCCAGTCTTGAATCCACTGGAAAATGTCATTAATTGAATAAAAATAACACGGGGGCATTCTGAACTTTAATAACTGCCCATCACGTTGTTTGTCTTTTTGTGGTTATAATGCAGCTCTATAGCTTTCCAAATCTACCATGGTTATACATTAAGGGTATGTTCACACGGCGTCTTGCCTCCGTATGAACATACGCTTTTCTGATGCTTCTCTGGGTCCATCAGAATGGACCTAGAGACGCATCTAACAATCGCACCTGTCGGGTCTGTCTTGCGGATGCGATCCAAGAATTACATGTCATTTCTTGGATCGCATCCGCAAGATGGACCCAAAAGGTGCGATACAAACACACAGCGGCGATCTCTCATGTGAACACCGCTGCGTGTTTGTCATTGCGGTCAGTTATAAAGTCACTGCTAATTGTTAGATGCGTCTCTGGGTCTGTTCTGATGGACCCAGAGACGCATCAGAAAAGCAGATGTTCATACGGAGGCAAGACACCGTGTGAACATACCCTAAAGAGTTCCATTTTCAGGTTCATGATAAAAATGCCTGATGTATGACCAGCAGAATTAAACCGTATCTTTTTATAGGAATGTTTATTTCACAAGTTACAAGATTGAGCGGCAAACCTACTTTTAGCGGTTGCAGGAACATAGTTGACACTGGTCATATTGGCCAACATTTTCACCCAATCTTGTGAATTATCGAAGGGTATGCAGATCCGAAGTGCTCATCGGTCAGAAGAGTGTGCTCTTTGTTCTGTATATTCCAGTGAATCTTCTTATAGTGAAGAGAAGGGTCACCTACCTACCCCGACCCCTCTTCAGCCTTGACTGGAGATTTGGAGGCAGGCTTGGACTGGCCCACAGTAGAGCCACTGCGCATTCCAAACCTGGGACTGCTTTTAAGAGACAAAGAGTGAGAAGCAGAAAGCAAGAGGTTTATGCAGTATGTACAGTAGCTCTACGGTGGACCAATCCACTAGTGTGCCCAAGGCCCACCTGTCCAAGGGGGCTCTGATGTCTCACCAATACAGTGACAGACTTTAGAAAGAAGTTACTTGGAGAACAGAAAAATATAACTCTATATGCACGAATTTGAAACTGCATGAAATAAGTCAGAAGAACTAGGAGAGTAGTAAAATCATGGTCTACTTTATTTACACACCTGGATCTTTTGTGTGTGATCACCACTCACACGCTGGCTGACATTATGGTCGTCGTTGCTAAAATTGTGGCTTTAGTTCCAGGGTCTTGTTCCACGGCTTTAGTTTACATTCCAAAATGGTTTAAAATAAACACAGTTATACATACTGTATGATCGCTGGATGTTGGCTTTTCTTTGTTAGAGGGTTTTAGTTTTTTTGTAGCGAATGGGAAATTTTTTTTTTCATTTGGTGAATACATAAAGGGGGTGTCCCATCACAAAATTTTGGTTCTGAGGCCAGCTTATAGCTCACTCCATGTCGATCTTGGAGAATGAGGACGTTGCCATACTTACTCAGTGTTCCCAATTATTTCTCTGAGAATTCCAAAAATAGCCAAACACAGTCACTGTGCTGTATTCTGAACTCCCCTGAGAACTTTGCAATTGTGGCTATTTCCACATTGTGTGAGGACGACTTGTAGCCAGTTATTAGGTGGCCTTAGACCGGAAGTTGCTAGAATGTTCCTATATCGATTCAAAGGGGTTGTCCCATCTCGCATATGTCTCAGAAGCAATACAGCAGGAGCAAGTTTTTAAAAGTTTTTTTTTTTCTTCTTTCCTTCTATGCAGTGACACTAATGGAATAAAAACAAAAACAAAATCTAGCAGAGTTATTTGGCCACTTCTTTTATGTACTAAACTGAGTCTAGTATCGCGATAGATCATTGGCGCCATTAATTCGATTATCTTTGTCTTACTTGTAATATCCAAATACCATTTTCATGTTGCAAAGTGTTTGACTGGTTGCCAGCACAGAAAACGTCACTATACATTAAATCACCAACTGCAGGTTGCCAATGGAATATGATCCTGGCCTTTTTATTATGCACCACGCAGTATAACAAACTGGACGTCCAGCCTTTTGCCAAGGGGAAAAATACACAGGTAGATTGTGTAAGCACATGGGTACTGTAAATACTTTTTATGAGCAAAAGTTTAATTTCCTTTAAATCCCACTTACCAATAAAACTGTGCTTTTTGTTTGTTTAAAATGGACCTTTGATATATAATACCATTAGCACCATTTAAGTTTGTTTTAAACAGTCCTTGTCTGTGCAATGATATAATATGTTTGGCACGTTCATTCTGCATAGTTATTCAGTAGCACATCTGTTTGCTCTGAGTTTTGGCATACTTTGCCTGGCAGAGGTTACTGTCTTCCGAATATTCATTTAAGCACAAATGCAGTTCCTCACACCTATTCAGCCTAGAAGCATATCACAAAAAATGCTTCAAAAATAAGAAATAGCTGCTATATTAATTTGATTATATGCCCTGTGTGAATGTCTAAATTGTGTATAAATAGGTGTGTGTGCATGTATACGTACATGCCTATATAAGCACGTACACAGTGTATGTATGTATAAAGACTGGTGTGTGTGTGTATGTGTGTAATATATATATATTATATATATGTATATATATATATATATATATATATACATATATATATATATATATATATAGGCAGTCCTTGGGTTACGTACGGGATAGGGACTTGTTTGTAGGTTTGTTCTTAAGTTGAATTTGTATGTAAGTCGGAATGGGTATATTTATTCACTGTAACTCCAGCACAAAAGTTTTTGTTTTTTTTAAAGTTTTGGATAGTGCAGGGAAGTGTTTTTAAATTTGTTTTGCTCTCTGTGTCCCTGTTAAGAAGATTTCACCCCATTTTCACCTCATGTGCTGCTCTGGCATGCTGGAACTTGTCGCTCCACAGCCACTATCTGGAACATGGAACTACAAGTGCAGCATGCCCCATAAGTCTCCGTTTGTAACTAAGTGACAGATGTAAGTCAGAACGGTGAAAGTCGGGGACAATATATATATATATATATATGCGCGGGGAGATAAGTGACATGTCATTTATTCGCAGCGAATACGCGCCGCGAGTAATGGATGTCTATGGCACCGGCGGGCTGCCGCCCCCCTGCGCCGCAATTACGCCATATAAACATACCCTAAATCCTTGTCTGATTTATGCCAGTATATGTTATATTTGCGGATCAGAAAAATATAAAATGCTATCACACTTGCATTAAACAGGCCAGACATAGTCACAAAGTGATTATATGTGGTGTGTTAACATCTGACTACACCACAATTTTAAAGGTTTTCAGACATCTACCCCAAATGTAAGTTGCACTGATCAAGGTAGATAGTGTGGCACACTAATATCAGATATCTGTGGATGCTTTTCTTTAAAATGTACATGTCCAGTTGTCCTACCCAAAAAGTGATACTCACAGAACAAGGTTTCCAAATATAATCAGTGCCAAAGAAAACAAAACCCAATTTAAAATATAACTTTAAAAACTTCTAGTCATAATGAAAGTCAATTGTGAACACAGGTGGTAACTCAGCTAGGTATATCATAAAGGTAATAGTGAAGGAGACTCACGATACCTATTCATTTTGGACAATCAGATTATCCCTACAATTTTGGGCACACTGAAGGTTTATCGATACAATTTACCCCTATTTTGTCTCTTTGGACTGTTTGTCCAAAATGAATAGGTATCGTGACTATCACATTTATGATATACCTAGCTGAGTTACCCCCTATATTCACAATTGACTATAATCATGACTAGGAATTTTGAAAGTGTATCTAGTAAAAGTTATATTTTAAATTGGGTTTTGTTTTCTTTGTCAGTGATTATCTACCAAAAAAGTAACCGGTTTCGTATTGATAGAGAGAATCTCGAAAATTGCCCCCAACTTGCAAGCCTTTTGCATGTGGCCGTTCTCGGTCATTAACATTTCAGCAAGATGCAGAAGAGAAACACCCCGTTCTCTTAAGTATTGCATTATTCATCTGCTTGAAAAAAAAATTTCAATATTGTACAGGACTTTGCCAGCTGCTTTATTAACCGTCAAAAAGTGTATTCCTACTTGTTCTGATTTCGAACGCTAGGGTGGTCTTAGATGTCTGTCTTCTATACTAGTGTTTCCCTTTGTATAACCTTTTGCATTTTATGTTTATAAACTGACATTCCAATTGATTTTCCTTGGCCTTCTGCCTAGATTGAATATTGAAGCAGCGAATTAGGAATGCTTAAGAAGTTTTAGAGAGAAAAGATGTGAAAGTGGAGCTTGTGACTCTGGCAATTGAAGCTTCTTAGCTTACTCAAATGATGAACGAGATGCCATGGTTATTGAAGGGGGGCTTCAGAGGAGGATTGAGGAATAAAAGAAATTACTGTGAGGTGGAGAACTAATGGTATTCTGCCAGACGTTAAGTCCTTGGCGGGACAATTCTAACAATATCTTTTATCTTTGTTTCAGGGGCAAACTTCGTAACCCGAAAAATTAGCCGTTCAGTAGCTAAGATTCACCTCGGACAGATGGAGTGTTTCAGCCTTGGAAATCTGGATGCCATGAGAGATTGGGGTCATGCCAAGGACTACGTTGAGGTAGGATACAGGCCAATTGCTTAAGTGATTTTCTTGGGCTAAAATTTTAATGCACTGTTGCTGAATAAAACTGGGGTATCTTTCTGGTCAGTGGTGGAACACTATCCCAGTTGTCTTCATTTTAGCCATGACCTTTCACTAGAATATACTTCTATTTTGACTTGTACATAACCATGACCTTTTGATCTAAATTCTGATTTGGAGCCATTTTCATCAATGAATGGGTTGCATTACATGCAAGTATCTAATGGTTTATCAGAATCTCTTCCTTTCTTACACCATACAAGCGCACATTTGCTTTCCCTTGAGTTTTTCTATGTGTTTTAAGACTAACTCCTGGTTAAGCAATAATCTATAGAGCCACCTTAACTATAATATGAGGGAAAGGCGTAATGTGCATTGTTAGGTAGAGGTCAAATTTATTTCAGAGCAGCTTCCTGAGTTCCACTTAAGAGGAAACTTTTGATACTATTCAGCAATTACGAGTATTCTCATTCTTCACAATCTTTGTCAATTCGAGGAAGGCAACCCACTGATTTACATGAAGGTAGGAAGGAAGCAGTAAACACTCCTCCTCCTGCCATGTGAAGAAATAAGTCTCAACTAGTGTATGGCATCCAGAAACGTACTATTAATGGTGCAGTACAGTTGGATTAAACTTCTAAGTTCTTTTTGTGATCACTTTACTGATAGCACACAATGAGAGTCTTATGTCTGAATATGTCATAGCTTACACTATGCCAAGTACAACAGAAACATAATTGATCCCCGAGCTAGTATCATCAGAACATTACGTATTGAAATTGAGGTTTTATTATAAACCTATTTAGAAGGAATAGTGCTGTTCCTACTTTCTAGCTTGGCCATCCATCTAAGAAATGAAGAAAATCTTGGAATATTCCAGTCTTCACACTGGTCACTACAGTATGTCGTAATTAACTGATATTTCCTTTTTGCTGTTGCTTGCGTCTCATTTTTGCTGTACGTACAGACACAGGATGAGGAGCATCATGTCTTTGTTAGATTAAGGATTAGTTATTGATGTATCAGGTTCTGTTGTCCTGATAGATGCTTAAATAAGGCAGGATAGGAACACTTCAATTACTAGGACTCTGTAAGCATGTCCCAGCTAAAGGGATAGGCCTCTCCATGGGGACATAACTATTTTGGAGACTTATAGACCATGCAGTGCACCATGGGAGATAAAATATTTAGATCTGCTTTAAAGGGGTTGTCTCACTACATGGTCTACATTCATCTCACTTGAGCCTTGTTTCCTTGGTTTCAATTTGAATTCAGGGGCGTGTTTGTTGGTTTCTACTAGGCTGTAGTAGAAGCCAGGTCTGTAGCTATAGAGATCAGTGCTGGCAGCCTATCAGGATAGATCAAACAGGTCTGTAGCTATAGCGACCTGAGGAGCTGATGCAGCCCATACAAGAGGGGATAGCTAGGAATAGGTAGGACATTGTTAATGGACAATTATTGCAAAGTGACTTGTTTTTGCAAGACCTTTAACATAAAAAGCAATCCTTTTAGTGAGACAACCCCTTTAAGGAAGAAAAGCTAGGACTCTGGCACGATCTATGAGAAGCAGCATTCCTTAAAGTCACATCCAACTCATTAAAGAGCCTTAAAACTTAGGAAATTGAAACCAGGCCAGGAACTCCTCCAAATAGGGAGTCCACCATCTGCAGTAAGTCCTGATGACTGTAAGAGTTCTTTGTTGATTGACTCCTATTCCTTTCCGCTGCCATAATGCACATTCACCCTCCACCACTGAATATACAGGAAGAAAGAGTGAGCCTCCAGTATGTTAAAAATAAACCACTACAACATTAAAGAAAACCCAAGCCCGTCATCTGAATGCTTCTTTCTAATGGGACCTGCATTGAGCAGACATCACATGACTTTGAAGTTTTTGTTTTTTTTATTTAGATTTAGGTGTTGAACAAGTTAGGTTCTAAATTGGGGGTATAAGTAAAGTAAGTTTTGGGTCTAAACATCGTAGTTGTGATTTAAATTCTGAGCAAAACAAAACGGTGAAAACAGGAGCGAAAATGCCACTAAACCACGTGTTGGTGAATACAATGTATGTAAGCTCGGTTGGGGATTGCAAGCAGTAGGGGACGTGGAGGAGAGGATTAGCAGCCAAAACCGAATCGTTTGGACAAACTTGTGTTACAGAGTTAAAAAAAATACAGCTGTAAAGCACAAAGCTTTAAGCTAGTCTAAGGCTATGTCTCCACTGCGTAGCTTTACGATCGTATTTTAGGAGTCTAAAAGCGCCGAAAATACGACTATTGGTGCGGCCCCATAGACTACAATAGAAAGATGAGCTGTAGTCTCCACAGCTCGTCTTTTGTATGATCATCTTCTGGCGCCGGTGTGTTATACAACATGTTATAAAATATTCCGCCGCTTTTAGTATTCTCTGCATCTTCCCATACAATACAGTTGTCAAAAAACGAGAAGCGACCACAGTTTTTGCGCAAAACATGACAAAAACCATCGGGAAAAAAACCCATCGCTTTCTGATGTTTTTTTGTCTAGTGCAGAAAGGCTATGGCTACAAGCCTAAGGGTTCCAAGTCTGAAGCAAATGTAAGAGCATGGTTTTGTTATGGTGGTTTTTGATGTGGATTAGCCCCATTTCAATGGGCTAATCTGTGTCTCATCTATCTGTCTATAAATAAGTCTATAAATGAAAAAAACTTGCAGCACTCACAAAAGTTTGATAAAGTGGAGCTTTGTTCCATATCCACAGGCGACGTTTCGGCTCCTAATAGAGCCTGAGGAGCAGAAACGTCACCTGTGGACATGGAATAAAGCTCCACTTTTCCATACTTTTGTGAGTGCTGCAATTTTTTTTCATTTATGTAAGCATTGACCTGTGACAGAGGTCTTAAAGGGGTTGTCTCGCTACAAAGATTAGCTTTCAACAAGTTGGGAACACTAAATTAGGACGTTTTCCAAATATATTGCGTTAATTTTTTTTTTTGTTAAGGAGCTACAAGTGATTTTATCACCTTCTGTGCTCTCTGTTTTTTCTCTAGTGACCGACCTGTATACTTCTTCTCCCCTGCTGTTTGTTCTATCTGATAGCAGGGAGTGATGTCATCACACAGGTAGTGGCAGCACAGAACTCCAGACAGTGAGAGCTTGTTTGTTTTCTGATCTTTAAGACAAAAGCCAGTAATTACTACTGTTTACTTTAACTCAGAAGCTTCCCTGCTCCTGACAGCATGAGATTTATCTAATTAGCAGAAGTCTGAATACACAGAGCTCATATGCTAATTACAGACAGCTTGACCAGGAAGTGACAGAGCAAAGCCGCATTATTTAATTTATGCATCCTATTAAACTTTGAGATGAGACAACCCCTTTAAGTTTGCTGGCACTCAGCTTCATATTGATTGTAGGGAGTGCTACCTATTTTTCACTTAAGTGACAAAAAATGTAATGACTGCATTCAAAATGTGACATGTCCTATTAAATCTTCATTGGGAAAAAAATCCACACAGTTCAGTGTGAACAACGGTATACAGTTTTATTGAAAACAATGGGATAAAAATCCCATTTGGTTTTCACTTGTTATCTGTATAACATTTGTGAATGTTCCCTAGGGCTGGCTGTAGACAATATTCCAAACATCCATATAGGTGGTGTGCCTGTATAGATTACCATAGGAGCATGGTATTTTTATAATGGAATAAAACTGGGATTCATTCAGCTTTTTCTCACTCCGTCACAGAAATGTCATGTTTGGAAGAACTGTGATGTCTTCTTCTGTCAAGGAAAACAAGTATTGGGCTGCTTGGATTTTAAAAATTCTGCTTCCACCACAATTGATTGTGCAGACATAGTGGGTGTTAGTTTTAGTAGGGTATGCTCACACGATGTGTTCAGTACATTTTGAATCCGCTTTTATAAGCGTCTTTGGATCCGCGTTTCGAACCCTAAATGGACCCAAACACGCATCTAACAATGTGCAGTGTGATTTACATTGCTTTCAATGTAAAGCACATATTGGCGTCCAGATAAGTGTTTGATGCGTTTTGGATGTGTTTTACAGATCGAAAACATATCAAAAATTGTATTGAACATACCAGTAAAGTTTTAGGTAAATTGTTGTCTTCCCTGTAGCGTACTGTCACTACTAGGGAATTGATTTTATGTATGCCAGTGTACACATGCAGCTCTGGAAAAAATTAAGAGACCACTGCAAATTTTTCAGTTTCTCTGAATTTTCTCTTCAATGGTATGTATTTTTGGAGAAAAATTTACATTGTTATTTTATTATATAAACTACTGACATGTCTCTGAAATTCAAAGCAAATTTTTTTTTATTTATCAGTAGTAAATGAGATCTTCAAAATAATATAAAAGTAGCAGTGCTGTCAAATAATGCAAAGAAAAAAGTTCATATTTCTTTAGAAACAATAAGACTAATGTTTTAAGTCAGAAAGAGTTCAGAATTCAATATTTGGTGGAATAACAATGATTTTTTTTATTCAAATTCCTCTTGGCCTATTCCTAGCACTTGTTTTGCCATCCAGTTTGTCCTATTGCAAGAGGACTGGGAAGACCATAGCAGTGTTTTTTTATACTTTCCTTCTTTAAATAAGATTTGGTTCAGGTGATCACCTAATCAGAAGCACATTAAGTAGAATGAGGTGGACTTTGGTTGGAATTAAACTGACACTGGAATGGAATGGCCGTCAGACATGTAGAGCTGCTGATATTTAGAAGACTGTGCAGTGGTCTCTTAATTTTTTTTCCAGAGCTGTATGTCTTTACAATACTTGGAGATGGCTAGTGGGAGTATGAAAACTGTGATTTGCCATTAGTCCTGTAGATAAGAGGAACAGATTGTTTCCTTATTTTTCATTTTGTGTTTCCCAGGCACAAATAGTGTCACTCTATAATGCAGAGCAGTGCTACATGGTTGTCCATACATCTTAATGACCGCCATGTAATAATACACAAAGGAGTGGCTAGGCGCAGCTTTCCCAGAGGATATCAGCCCTCGTCTGGAGGATTCACCGGAGAACTGTGGTAATCAGCTGTTCTTCAGGCCATCTTCATTTGAGAACGGCTGTGTCATTAAGTCACCCCCATAATGTCTATTTGGCTTTGGTAATAGATTAGCATGGTAATATTTTACAAATTCGTGTAGTAAACGCTATATCAGAATATTCTTTTAACATGAAAGCAATGCAGATATATTACTAGGGACGACAGATTTCCTTTTAACATTGTCAACATCTGTAACCTAGAAAAGATTTATGTCTGAGAGATATTGTCTGTGGTTACCTGCCCACAGTTCTCCCATGCTGAGACGATTAAGAAGCATCATTTGATTCTGACTTATGTGCTGATTGACATGACTGATGTGTGGAACTGATTAGATTAGTTTATCACCACCATGGAGGACCTGCTAAGATTTTCACTGATACTACAAATACCTCAATTAATCTGCAGAAGTAGAGAAGTCTCCTGCATTCGTTAAATTCTTTACACATTGGATTTCGAAAATGTTCATCCCACCTAGAGAACAGTGAAAGGCCATTCCCACCTCTGTAGTTTTTTTTTTCATGAGAAAAATATGTAGAAAAAAATCTAAAGAAAGAAGGGCAACATGTCCCATTAGGGCTGCACCATTTTTTTGGTGTATTTTGCACCAAAGAACTGTTGACGCCCTATTCTCTATTTAAATGAACTGTCGTACACCAAAACTAGGCGCATTTTATGCCCGACAGGACACTTTTAAATGCACCTAAAGCAGGCACATTAAATATGCTAGCAATGATATGTTATGCGTCTTTTTTTGGTATACGCCTAAATTAGGCGCATTAAATATGCTGTACAAGGCATAGCACATGCCAGATTTTTGACAGGTTTATTCAGGCGCATTATATACTCATTTAATACATCTTAGAACTTGCGTGGAAGCGCCTATTTTCTGACATGTCGCCCTAAATGTTTCTTGCTACAAATTTGTCCTTTTCAGTTTTCTCCTTGTTCCCTGAGTTGTGCTAGTTTTTTTTTTTTGGGGGGGGGGGAGGAGGTTTCTCTTTCTCTAAAAGGCACTTTTCCATAGTTGTGCTCCATGCCTTCAATCCTGATAAAGGTTCTTCAGCTGTGTGCGGAGTGAGATGGCGTAGCACCTAAATAACCCTATGCATGCAGCTGCTACACTAGGGTGTCTGTAATAAATTTCAGTAGTAAATACCTACACCCTTACTTAATAAAATCTTCCTGAGCATCTGCAATTAGTAATTTCATGGCCCCATACACCCAAAGCATCTGGCCCCATACATCCAAAGCATCTGGCCCCTTTTCCATTATTTTCTGTATTGCACCATATCAGCGGCGCCACAAAGTAATGTCCACTGTACAGGTCAGCTCATAGATTGTGCATAAGAATGAGGAGGGCAGTGCTTACAGCCGTCCTCTCTATTCACTTCTATGGAAATTCGAAATCTAGCAGTGTACACTTGCTATATTCAGAACCTCCATAAAAATTAATAGGGAGGATGGTCGCAAGCACTGCCCCCCTCATGCATGATCGTTTTGCAGCTAGCAGAGCACCAACCTTTGCAGTGGACATTACTTAATTGGAACATCCCTTTAAATTTGATCAGAGTATCTCATAGGAGTACTGTAACACTGTACTGATGTTGTCCCTTACCATATGGATCACACATACAGGTGTTCCAATCCTGTGCAGCCATAACTGCAGCTTAAGCCAACCTATAGTTTGTCCTCTCTACACTGACTGGGGAGGACTGCGACTTCAAGTCTTTCTTCCTGGGTACCACTCATTGCACACCACCTCGGTACCCCCTTTCATTTCTTTCTTTTCCTCTTATCCCTTGTTCTGACCATGCTTTACCCCCTATGAGTAGCCTCAAGGCTGACCTTAAACTACCAGAGCAGTAGCAGGTCTTTCCTGTTCTGTCCCAGCATCTCTCCCACCTCCTCCTGCCTCTGTTCTTGATGTTAAATGGCCAATGTAGGTCAAAAGTGCCCTATGTGAATGGGAATACCAGTCACTTAAGTATACAGTTTTATTTACTAGACTTCAATAAACTTGTTTTTGCAGTGAGACCCTGTATGTGACATATGTGTCATATGGCACTTGTCACCGGCATCCATTAAATGTCTACCTCAGCAGTTTTTGGTTGCCATAAGACATGAAACAGTCAGGTATTGTATTTTAAACAATTGATCCCTATGGTTAATGGATGCACACTGCATAACATCCCTCATGACCTCTAAAAACAACAGCCACCTTCTATTATCCAAAGTAACCGCTGGTTACAGCACGGAAAGCAACGAGAGGGGCTGGGAGTGACTCTAAAGTCCTGGTAGGTTGTCACAGGTATCTATAGCCATCTTGACTGCAGTACTGGAGGGTGCATGGGGGAGGATCTGTGGACCGAACAAACAAATCAAGGTGGTTCCACTGATACTCAATTGGGTTCAGGACTGGAGAGTTTGGGGTCCAGGGTAGTACTCAGAAGTCCTGCTCATGCTCTTCCAACCAATGTAGGACATTTCTAGCCATATGATATGCATGGTCTTCTATGTTGCTTATTCAGGGGTGCAGTTTCTCCACTCTTGATGCACTTTCACTGCTGCAGCGTGGAGTGGTGCCAATAGGGCAGTACAGGCAGTACTCCTGGTAGGGGCCCTTATCAATAAGGGGCCCACTGATAAGGTAAAAATCGGAAGTAGTAATGGGTGGGGGCCCCATTTGATTTGGCTTTATGGGACCCTGAAACGGTTAATAGATGACTGATGGCAGCGCTGGCAGCGTGCACAAGGTTCACAAACTGTGCTGCAGAAATACTGCCACGCTTGGCCCCAAAGGCACTAACCATTACTTTTTGTAACTCTGATCAATTGCCCCTTTGACTTATAACCTGAACTATTGCACAACATTTATACATGTGACTTGCTTCGTGAGCTACTGACATCCAAAGTAGGAAGTGGTCATAATAACGTGATTCAACTGTGTACATCCGTGCATATGTTAAATGGAGGCCAAAAGCATTGTGAACAGTCCCTTACCCCACACATGCCTTAAATCTAGTGTTTTTTTTTTTATTGGGTTCAGTTGGATGCAATCGGGCATCACTAAGGAATACCAGACAGATCAACATTCTTCTTCCTGAAGAATCGCTGTAGCAGGAGTACAATATTTCCATTTTCTCCAGGAGCAGGGGCATCCTTGACCTCACATCAATATGCTGATTGCAACATGTTGAAAAGTTTGCACCATAGGGATCGCGAACGCTAACCTTGACCGATAACGCACCATGATATCCCGACCAAGTTCTCTCCACTTTTTTTCATTGGCCTTTGTTCAAAAAGCTGTAATATTTTCGTCAAGGCAAACTTGGCTACACCTGTATGTCCACCATTCATAGTATCATTCTCTTCTGATGGATTAGAGCATTTCAGGACCCTTCATGACCAGCCCTACCTTCCATTTCGAGTAACTAGTATATTGTACGATTTCAGGACCTCCTATTTTTATGAACTAAGTACCAAGGATCATACAGCATTGTAAACCTGCATATTGTTAGTTTAGATCAGGGGTCTTCAAACTGTGGCCCTCCAGCTTTTGGGAAACTACAACTCCCATCATGCATTTATATGATCTATAACAGTGGGCATGATGGGAATTGTAGTTTCCCAACCGCTGGAGGGCCGCCAGTTTGAAGACCCCTGGTTTAGATGACCAAGCTCCTCATGATGATCTGTGTGACTTTGTAATACATTTTGCTTATTTGGTGGTCAGAGCTGACGCCGGGCACCCAGTTCAGGGCTCCTCACATGTTCACACTGCTGTTTTGTGTTTTAGCTGTAGTCTGCACTTACAGGATGTAATTCTCTATTACGGTCTCTTACAAAAAAATTTCTGTCCACAACCACTTACTGAACAATCCTCTATTGTGTCTCAGTGACAGCATTTACACAGCTTGGCTGGAGTTGTGGCTAACAGTCCGGGTGGCTTTGTCTTGGGATGGACACATAAAAATGCCATTCATTTTACAGAAGGATGGACTTTCAGGAATCCCCCCTGGACAGAACCGCTTACACGTTGACTAATTTTGATTATGTCTTTCATTGCTGCTCATGTTTTCATTGCATCTTTAAGCTGTGAAAATAAACAATCGGCAGCTGTTCAAGTGCTCCCTTCTTCTCCTAGTTCTAGGAGTCATATCCCAGTTAATCACTCTGTGAAACCTAAGACAGACATAATCACTGTAGTAATAAACCCATTGGTAAATAGATCTCCCCACCCCCACTAATGGTTTGACTTATACAAGACCAGCTTTATGGTTTAATAACAGCTTTCCCCACTTCTATTACTATAGCAAAGTAAAACTGGAGTTATTAATTACCTACTGTGCTGATAGCTTTCTAAACCGTTTTGTATTGCTTATTATACTTTTATAGGGAGAGGTTGGAAATTAGTGTTGTAGGACTCTACATCTTATTACTCAAGAGGGTATCCATGTGGTCGTCCACGAGCGTTGCATGTTGCGTTTATTTGAAGAGGTCCTTCAACTAGTCATTTTTAGTCAAATCTGATGAATACAGTACATTGTAGGGAATGTCCAAGCTATTTGTCCTGTTTTGTTGGTTTCACAGTGCCAATTATGTCTGACAGGTAAACACTACCCAACAACCACTTTACCATCCTTCATAATAATCTATTCATCAGGCATCAAATTGACTTGAAGGTTCTCCAGTGAAGAAAATATTTTCCATTGTAATGACTTATTATGGAGTCTTACAGACATCCTAATTTATAGGCGTTAACTTTAGAGGGTGTAGGGGTAACAATCTTCCCAAAGCCTTGGTGCCTGAGGCAGGGGCCAGGGCTGAATGACCCACAGAAGACACCAGTATTTTATATGGCTTATGGTAGTTGGGAGTTAGGCCCTGTTCACATGGCGGATTGGGGCGTGGTTTTGGCCGCGGGTTACGACGCGGTTTCCGCGGCCAAAATTGTGTCCAGTTTATTAATATGGTTTCCTGTGGGAAACCGCGTTAATATTCACACGCCGTGGGTTTGGCCGCGGCCAAACCCGCGCGTGTGGGGAACTCTCCTGTCAATTCTTGACAGGGAGTGCTCTGCGCGGCGGCCGCGCGGTTTGCCCCCTGCTATCAATTTGCATGGGGGCAAACCCTCGGCGCAAGCCGCCCCCCCACCCGCGCTGAGACCACGGCCATCGCCCGCGCCGCATCGGGAGACTCAAGCTTGCGGCGAGGCTCGACGAGGTTATGGCCGCGGCAAAACCCGCGGCCAGAACCGCCGTGTGAACATGCCCTTACTGTTACACATTTTGCATTGGGGCTTAGACGGTTTCAAATGACTGGTCTACTAATGGCGTCTGCCAATTCTCCATGGTTATTTAGGGGCCATTTACACGGCACAGTACCAATATCAGTCGGTTTATCCGACCAGTATTTGAACTGTTTTCGTGCTATACACAACGGCCGCAGGGGAACGGCTTTCCTCCGCGAAAACCAGACGGAAGAATGAACATGTTCTATGTTTTTCAGGCCTATGTTTTTCTGAAAAACCTCCGGGAAGAAAACCCGTGCAGTGGGGACTGCTGCTTGGGTTTTCCATAGAGGCCCGTGTTAAAAGTCTAAAGTCTCCACTCGGCTTGCAGACGGATTTCAAAACCAAAAACCGTCTGGAAAACCGGGTGAAAACCCGTGCCGTGGGTGTATTTGATATTTTTGTATTTGATATTTTTAAAGGGCTAGTACTGACTTCTAAAGTGGTGGCATATTGTTGAGTGGGATGCTTCCACCACTCACTTTGCATGGAACTCTACCAAGTGACTAGTCTCCTGCACAATGGGGTTGTCAGTAGCATGATATAGAAGCAAATGCAGCACTTAACAGTTGCCGTGACCATGTCGTTCTCAGGATTAGGGTGGGTCCATGAGATCACAGATTATGCTCTGGCAATAAGCCATCAGATTTTAGAAGAGGAGAATAACCCTTTAAAATTATTACGATAGGAGAACGCTTTGCTTAAAGGGGTTTTGCCATAAAGTAAAATTGACGTGAGAAGCTTGCAAATGAAATAATAAACATTTTCACCCTTCATTATTATTAAAAATTCTGCACCGTTTTTGTTTTAGCTGCTCCTTTAGTGATCCATTGTTTACAGCTCGTCTCCAGGGATACGACCAGGGCTGAGAGCTCCTCAGTCCTGGTCGCACATGCTCAGACATCACTTCTCCTCTCAGGCAGCTACTTAGTGTTCAAACCCCAGGTTCTGTCACTCTACTCCTGTCCTCTGTACTCCTTAGTAATTAGTCAAACAGTGCAAATAAATAAAAAAGAAACCTCAATGAGGTATGTGCATTGATAAAGAGGAAAAAAACACAGATTTGGTTCCTAGGACCTAGGGATTTGAACCTAGGACCCTTGTGCCTGGAAGCAAAAGCTTTACCTCTCTGCTACTCACAATGATTGACATAAGCAGACCTTTCTTTGACTAGAGAGAGGAATGGCCTGGTGATGATATCCTGCTGGGTCACATGATATGCAATTAAAACGAATCACCCACGCCCCCTTCTGAGCACACATAGCTGAAGAGCTGGATGCAGGAGGTATGAAGTGGGATCGTGGCAAAACCCCTTTAAGAACCTATATTATCAAAAATCCACACTAGAGTTTAGCTGCAGGTCTATGGCTACTTAAGAGCTCATGTCATAGAATACCAACAAGCATCAATGGTATGTCCAGTCTGCTAATGTTACCCCTAGCCAAGCAGCGTGGAATTGGAGTTCCCCACAGCCCCACTATATTTTCAGGGTCCGATTTGTAGTCAACTCTGTTTATTATTCAAGGCAGTTCCTGGGTTACTAACCCGGATAAGGACTGCAGGTTTGTTCTTAAGTTGAATTTGTATGCAAGTTGGAAAAGGTTTATTTATTAAATGTAACACCAGCACAAAAGTTTTTGTTTTTTTTAGTTTTCGGTAGTGCAAGGAAGGGTTTTTACATTTGTTTTGCTGTCTCTTCCCCTGTTTGGAAGATTTCACCTCGTGCTGCTGTGGCATGCTGGCACTTGTTCCACAGCTACTATCTCCTATAGAACTATAAGTGCCAGCATGCCCCATAAGTCTTCGTATGTACCTAGGCGACAGATGTAAGTCAGAACGGTATAAGTCGGGGACTGCCTGTATAGGGATTTAGTCATAATACAAATCCCAAACATTATAATTAAAATGATTCCAAAATGGAACTTTACCTACATAAAAACTACAACATTTATCAGAAAAATGGATGGTATCAGTTTTCTATAGCAACCAATCAGAACTTGGCTTTAATTTTTTTTAAACTGCTCTAGGAAACTGAAAGCAGAGCTCTCACTGGTTGTTGTGGAGAAGCAAGACCATTTTACTGTCAGACGGTTTTGATCAATGAGCCCCAATGTCTTCTGATGTGCAAGATCTACAGACACTTGTGTTTCCTTGCATTATACTCCTGACACCTAAATACTGTAAAAACAAAAATGCATTTTGTCGGCTGCTTACCTGTAGACCCGTAAGTGACGTGACTCTTTCTTTATGTTGTAAATACACAATCTCAGATCCAGGTAGAATATTTTGAAAAAAAGCTCTACATCTGCTTACGTCTCTTGTCCTTGATTCATCTAATGGCCACCACTTTATCTTGATCGTGCGCTTTATGCATTGGTGGTCTTTCAAATTAACTGGGTATGATTATAAATGTTAATTTGTGCTCGAATTCCTTTCACGTTTATGGCTTCCAGATTCAAAGTCACTATTCTTTAAAGAAATCTGGCTTATTAAGCAATTATCTTACTGTTTTTTTAAAGATTATTTTATGTTTAAAGGAAAGGAATTTTATTGGACTGTTATTTTCCTTGGGATTATGTAGTGCATACGATACACACTTATTTTTGAAAAGTTTTCTTTTAACTTTGAAATTCCTGCTTTGTCATGTTAGATGTATATTAGTAAGTTTACAATGTAGGGATTAATTGCACGTGACAGGCCTAGAAAAAGGGTCCCCTACCAACGTGAGTATTTGTTAAAACCCCCTTCATTTTTTTTTTTAAGCACATAAATGTGGATTAGAAAGTTTTATATTGTGTTAGGGCCAAGGTGGTCCAAAAAAATAAAACCTTACCTAGTTGTCCTCTACCACTGTTGCTCTGGAGCTCACAGCAATCCACTCCTCTTGACTTTCGGGTTCTGATCTTGACAGAGGAGAGGCTTGCGCTTCATTCACTTACAATGAAACGCAAGTCTCTCCAGTGTGTTGGGACAAGAACCTGAAAGTCAAGAGAAGCAGATAGTTGGGAGCTCTAGAGCAGCAGGGGTGGGGATAAGTAGGCAATTTTTTTCCCCACTTTTGGACCACCTTTGCTCTAATGCAGTATAATTTTTTTCCCCACTTTTGGCCCCCCATCTAATGCAGTATAATTTTTTTCCCCACTTTTGGACCACCCTTACTCTAATGCAGTATAATTTTTTTCCCCACTTTTGGACCACCCTTACTCTAATGCAGTATAATTTTTTTCCCACGTTTTGACCACCCTTACTCTAATGCAGTAAAATTTTTTTCCCCGCTTTTGGGCCCACCCTTACTTAATGCAGTAAAATTTTTTTTTCCCCCTTTTGGACCACCCTTACTCTAATGCATATTTTTTTTTTCCCACTTTTGGACCCCCTTATTTAAGCAGTATAATTTTTTTCCCCCTTTTGGACCCTTTTGCTTTTAAATGGTAAACTTTTTAAAAGGGGTTTTGCCAAGAAGGGTTTCCCTCACCAAAAAAGGTGAACTCCCCTTTGGGCTTGAAAAAAGGGGCATTGTTTTTCTGTTTTTTAAAAAAAACAATCATTTTTGATGCCCGCTCCACCTCCCATGCACACCCTGTTTTTCATCTCTTAGTTGTGCAAAAATACTTTTCCCTCTGTGGTTTTGCCAATGTTTGCTCAAACACTAGGGTTTTGTTTTTTCCCTGTTTTTGTTCAGGAGAGAAGAAAGCCCCAGCAGGCAGGTTCACTGACTCAGACGAGGGGGGGATAGGACGAGCGGGGGCGTCTGCATGTTTACTCAGATAATTTCATTGAACCCGTGGATTCCTTTTCAGCGGACCAGGGTCTTTTTCCCCGTCCCCTTAAAAACTCGTTCAATTCCCTGCATCGATAAGAATGAAACAAAGCAAGCGTGGCCCGATCAGCTCCTTTACTCCCGGTCGATCTATTTAAACAGTCAGGAAACTAAAGGGGATGTAAGGAAGGGAGCTTACAGGTTCACTTTTTTAAATGACATATATTAAGAAAAGTGATTAAATACCCATTTTGGCGCATCCCACATCAACATTAGATCGTGACAAAACCCCTTTAATGCCTAGGTCCCTATTTACGTCTGTTGGAGTATATTGGTCACCAAGCTTTTAAGACTAAAATTGCCCATAGTTATGTAATACCTGTACATACAAATACATGCTCAGCTTGGCCAGGTGTGTATGTTTTCTTTGGGGGAGAAATAAACTGCTGTCAGATGCCTATGGTAGCAATTTATCTCACAGAGGAATTAACACATTTGTTCCTCGCCGTTCTCTGCCATCAGTAGAGGTCAGGACGTCTCCATACACCTTAGGTGATTGGATAATTCCTCTTCTTCTTGCAATTTTATTACAACTTATAGTTGTCTTGATTTTAATGTTATCTCAGTGTTCCTTATTGGCAAACACAAGTTGCAAATAACCAATAAAGTTGTAACATGATAGTGCTAAGTCAAAAAGTTAACCACTATTTGTGGTGACAGCTTGTAGCCTAAGTCGCACACTGGCACAGTATCCTCCTTGAACTACCTATAGTGGTCTTTTAGCCTAAGCCTTACCATACTGACATAACAGGTCATCAGTTTGAATATTTACAACAGGGTTTAACAAATTATTCTGATTGGAGCTATATTTTCTTTACTAGTTTTACTGTGGTGGCCATTTCCTGACCTCATTCCTTGACGCGTATAGCCTATATTTCATTTGTAAACTAGTGCGTAGTCTTTTCCCATTAAGAGAGAGAAATAACCCCCCTATATGGGAATTAATCTTAATCCACAGTGGGTACTTATTTACTGCCAGTATCACACAGCTTGCTAGTATGCCCCCTGACCTCCAGGGTCCCCTGCTTGCAAATTGACATGGCTGGTGTTTGACCTTCTCAGCGGGAGCTGGTTATTGTAATACACACACAGCGTTCTTGGGGTTTTTGTGGGGGGTTTCAAGGGGGACATTTGTGTATCATTTCTGTATGTGGTATGGAAAACATTCATCCTTGGTGACTTGAAAAATTCACTCTATTCTGTCTTAATTAATTATACAAGTTATTGTAGAGTTAAAACCCTTTTGCAGACTCATTTTGGTAATGAGTGGAGCTGTTTCTTTTTGAACCCAAATGTGGGTATGGTCCATAAAGTGTAGAACTTTTTGCTGCTTCTCATGTTTTCAATGTGGTCTTCTCTTTGACAATTCTAAAGTCACAAATGAGTAGTTTCTATATTTTTCTGGGTCATTGTATGTTATTTCTTTACTATATGGTCTTTGGTATTTTTGGGATCGCATTTAATGGTCCTTTTCATTTTGTGAGCTACCAAGGGGATTGTCACATTGTGGATCCAGCTCCTGAGTCCTCAGATGAACATGGATAACCGACGTCAGGTACATGTAATGTGGTCCATGTAATACAATATGGGCCCAAGTCCACCAGAATAAGACACGCTGCTTGTTAGTGGCGCTCTTCTAACACTTATGCAGTAGAATGGGGGTCCCTAGCTGAGGACCCCTCTTTTTGATGTTTCATCATAGATGTGGAAAAGCTAAGTTTGATCGGGTCATTCTTCTTTTTCTCCTCTTGCACTACCTTCTGTTTCTGTATTACCTAGGCAGGCCTGGGTCCGTTTACAGGAGCCTAATACATAGAAATTTTTTGGCCCATATTATGGCCACTGGTAGTGGCCCAACCACGGGGGCTAGGGACCCGAACTGCATCATAAACTCAGTTAAGCCAGTGGTAATATGGACAAATGAAATTGCTTATGCACTGTTAACAATTAATTACTAAAAAATTAAAAAAAAAATTATAAATAAAAATTTGTGTGAATTCTTAAAAAAACTTATTTTTTGCATTAGTCCACACGTTTAACATATCATTTGGCTGTATATGCAGATAATACCAAGATAATAAAATCTGCGTATCTCTTGTCAAACATGTAGGGTCCACTCATCTGACCTGTTAAGACTAAACTGTGACTTTTGGCTGCATTTACAGTTCAGGACACACAAAGCTAAAGAATTTAAATTTTGCCTTTTATAATGTTGACATACCAGGAAACTTTGTAAAAAATATTTTCACTGCTGAACTGGAAATAAAGGGGATTTTTTTTCTGGGACAGTGTTATAACATGCTAAAAATGCAAATTTACAGTCTGACAATCAAATTGTCAAAAAATCTTTCTATATATCAACTGCCTACCAGCCCTGTTTTGACTGGCTGACAGGCTCCCTTAGCAGAAATAAGCCTCTCCCTGTGGGAATCTTTCAGACTGCTTTCTTTCCTTCTGCTTTCTGTCTCTTGTCTACAAAATGGCTTTAATTTTCCAAGGTTAGAGGGAAAATGGCTACAGAGGAAATTTCATGCCAAGTGACAAATGGACTATTTTTCGTATTTGTGGATTTTAAGTTCTCCACCATACAGCAACAAAATAAGAGCAGAATGCTTTACACATAGAAAATCATATTTTGTATGGAGAAAAATAAAGTGCACTATAATAACTTTAAAGGGGTTGTCTCACTACAAGGATTGCTATTTATTTTTAAGATTTTGAAAAACAAATCATTTTTGCAAAAAGTGCTATTAACAGTGCCTACCTTTCCTAGTATCCCCTCTTGTAGGGGCCTGCACAGCTCCTGGGTCACTATACTACAACCTTTTTGATCTATCCCGATAGGCTGCCACCGGGTTATATGCTACAGACCTGGCTTCTATGTAGCCTATGAACCCAAATAAACACACCCCTGGATTCAAAATGAAACCAATAAAACAGGAATGAGGTAAGATGAATCAATGTAATGAGCCAACCCCTTTAATCTTTCACTCAATCCAAAAATGCCAGTTGTCAGGTGTCTGGTTTTGGCACAGCAAGACGGTCATCTCAGAATTGGCTACCTTTAGTTGACTAGACTCTAAGACACTGTGATGGTGGTAGATTGATGTAGTAGAGCAAACCTGGAGGTTTTCCAAAATTTGAGTATCAAGTAATTCAGAGCTTTTGCTGATTTGCCACTTATTAGTTTTCATTGTTGGATAACATTTTTTTTCTATTTGGAGGACAAAAAAATTACAACATTATGGAAGTTCTGTAATAAATACAGATGTGGTAACACACTACTCACAAAAAGTAAGGGATATTTAGGTTTTGGTTGAAATTTCAGGATCAGCCCTGTCAAACTAATCTCATCAGCTTCTTGAGGCGGGTTAGTTTAGACTGGTGGGGGTAAACATTATGTCTTTTTGGTTTTTTCTAAAGCATTTAACTGTCCCACCGGGGCCGTTTTAAAACCCCAAATCATGGCCCCCGGGGAGGCGGCATGGGGCCCCCCAAAAACCCCAACCTTTTTTAGGTTTCCAGACGATATTACATGGTTCAAGATATCCGTTGGGTTTCCCTGAAAAAAGGTACTGGGCAATACCTACAAACCCATTGGGGATAAAACTATTCTATTAAGTCCCTAAAATAAGTGTTTCACGAGAAATAGAGCAAAATGTTCCCCCACGGGTTTCACTGTCTATTTTTCCCTATGATTCTCGCAGTATCTCGGGGTACTTCTTTTTACAATATCCTGAAGTACCCAGGCTTAAACAATTCGTATTTTAAAACCCCCTACAGGAACAATTATTGAAAGCAAATAAAACGTTCCATGTGGGCAGTAACTTTAAAAGGGGGCGTCTCACTAAAAGGGATCGCTGCTTTTTTGTTAAGACCTTGCAAAAAACAAGTCCTTTGCAATAATGTCCATTAACAGTTCCTACCTATTCCTGTATCCCCTCTTGATGGCTGCATCAGCTCCTCAGTTTTCTATACTTTTCAGACCTTTGGGGATTCTCCTGATAGGCTCCACATGATTCTATAAAACTACAGACCTGTGTTAACTCTCTGATAGGCTGCCGCATTATTGCTATAGCTCAGACCTTTTGATTTTATCCCATAGGGGGCCCCAGCAACCCTAGGGTCACTATAGCTAAGACCCCTTTTTTGATCTCCCTGATAAAGGTGCAGACTGGTTGCTATGCTACAGAACCCTGTGTGATCCTCAGATAGGGTCCAGCACTGTCACTATAGCTATAGACCTGTTGATCTCTCATGATAGGCTTCCCAACTGATTTCTTACTCAACCTGTGTGATCTATCCCGATAGGGTGCCAGCCTGTTCACATAGCTACGACCTGTTTTGGGTTCTCCCGTAGGCTGCCACGTGTTTTACTATAGCCCACACCTGTGTGATCTCTCCGATAGGCTGCCAGCGCGGGGCACTATAGCTAAGATCTGTGTGATCCTCCCGATAGGCTACCAGCGCTTTGGTTGCTATGTATATCATGGCTTCTACTGCACCTAGTGGGAAACCATAAATGTCCCCGAAATTTAAAGTGAAAACCCAAGAAAACAGGATGAGGGGAGAGGAATCAAAGTATGAGACAAACCCCCCTTTAAACCCAGGCCACACGGCCGTCATATAAAATACTTATGTCAATTTGTCTTTTTTTTTAAATTTGACTTTGGAAAACTCTTTCCTATGAAATTGTGTGTTTTTTTCATGTATAACGGTGACCTCCTGTCTTCTCTTTACCTCCTGTTTTTTGGGGGCGTCATTTCTGAAGTCCCTGATTGGGTTTTAGCGTCAAGGTGCCCTTGTCTGACTTCACCACTCCAACCATTTACTTTTTAAATGGGGAAGTCCCAAATGGCACCCGGCTTTTACCCAGTAGGGGGAAAAAGAAAAAAAACAAAAAAAAAAGGATATGTATATTATAGGAGGGTGTGTTTTTTTTGGGGGGGTTGGGTGGAAAAAAATGAAATTTTATATTATTATAAAATGTAAGTGTTGTTTAAAAAATAAAGTGAAAATGTTTTTAAAGAAAGATGAGTTTTTTAATATTTTGTTTGTATATTGTAAATTTCCCTTTTTTTAAAAAATATTAAATTTTATGGGTGTGTGTATGTATATATAATATTTTATATTTATATAAAAATTTTTTTATATAAAAAATATATAAAATTTTTAATATAGCTCACTTTCTCCCCAATGGCGGGGTCCATCCCGCAACTCCAGGAGACCTGGGCCTCCCGGGGAAATAAATATATAATTTTTTTAAAATTAAAATAATATATATAAATATATAATATATTTTATATATATATATATATTTATATTTATCAAACATGAATTCAAATCATATTATGGAAAGGGGGAAAATTTACAAAAAAAACAATGAGACAAAGGGGGAGAGTCATCTGTTCTGTGTGAAACTGGTACGGGGCTCATTTGTATTCATATCTTTTTTAGTGAGGGGTTTTTGGGGGGGCCGGGCATGCGCTCATAGAACCTTGAGCTGGCCCGTGGGCTGAGGGACGGTAAAACTTTAATGATGAGATGTGCTCAGCCTCCGACCCCGGGTCATGCCCCCGAAGCCCCCGACCTTTGCTGGCTGAGCCCAGGCCCAGCCCCGAGGACTCTGCTGCGTTTGAAGTCCCGGACCCCCCAAGGGGGCCGGGAACCCCGGGGGGGAGGGGGGGTCTTGAGGGGGAGAGGAGCAAAACTTAATAAGCTTGATTTTCACTTCCCGGGGGGGGGAAAAGGGGCGGGAGGGGGGGGTGTGCTGCTCCATATCGCTCCTGGGACTGCCGGCGGCAGGCAGGAATTAAAGCAAAGACACGCACCCTTTTCTATTTTTAAGTGACAGGCCCGGGGCCGTTTTACACTGACTCCTTGCGGGGCCCCCATTTGGGGGCCCCCGGGCACTGGCCTACCCCGGCCCAAGGGAAGGGGGCTGTGTCCCCCCATAAAAGGGTTGGTAAGTAAAAAGGAAAAACTTGGACTAAAAGGGAAAAAATTTGCAAGTGGGTAAGCAACTGGTTCAGTGATAGAAAACAAAGGGTGGTGATTAATGGTACATACTCAGACTGGATCCCTGTTACTAGTGGGGAACCATAGAGATCAGTATTGGGCCCTATCCTCTTTAATATTTTCATTAATGATCTTACACATGGATTGCACAGTAGAATAGAGATCTTTGCAGATGACACTAAGCTCTGTAAAGTAATCAAAGTGGCAGATGAGGTTTAACACAGATAAATGCAAGGTTATGCACATGGGAAGGAAAAGTCCATTCCATGATTACATGTTAAATGGAAAAATGCTGGGAAAAAGTGACATGGAGAAGGACCATGGGTAGTGAATGAAACCGTTATAATGAAGTAAAGATTATGCACTTAACTATAGTCTTATTAAAGGGGTTGTCTCCCCACATAAATTCATTTTACCTCAGTCCTGTTTTCTCAGTTTCACTTTTGAGTTCGAGGACGTGTTTACTGGCTACTACTAGCCTGCAGTGATGAACTGCTGAGGACACCAGGTCTGTAGCTATAGCGACCAGTGCTGGCAGCCTATCAGGAGAGATCAAACAGGTCTGTAGCTATAGCAACCTGAGGAGCTCATGCAGCCCAGACAAGAGGGGATATCTCGGAATAGGTAGGACACTGCAATATGTGTCCATTACCAAAGTGGCTTGTTTTTGCAAGATCTTTAACATAAAAAGCAATCCTTGTAGTAAGACAACCCCTTTAAACAGGACAACACCTTCAAATCCTGACCCTTCAGTAGACTGAGTGGATTCTGTTCCTGCTCTAGTAAAGAATGTTTGGACCATCTGTGGTTTTCCTCTCCCTACCCAATCACTATTTCTACCCCCTTCGTTTAATATTTTTTTCTCCAGATCTACTCTTGTGTTTTTGTTTTGTATTTTTTCACCTTATGTTCAATTTACCAAAATAATTGTTTGATTTTTTTATTTTTTTTATTTAGCATTTTATGCTTTTGTTTTGTCTCCATTTAATGCCAAAAAGTCTGACTCTCCAGAAATGTCCTAGCTTCTATATATTTTACTGTTTAAAGTTCTATGTACATATTATGTATGCGCAAACATAAAATGTGCTTAAGTTAATCCCCAATCACCAGTGGGTTTCAGACTGTAAATATTTAATATTCAGTGCATAGTTTTTTTGTTTTTTTTTAGAATTCTAGTGAGATCACCAAGATAGAACATCCATGTTATTTGAGAATCTGAAAAATTCAGTCTGTCATCTCTCGGTATGTGTCTGGCATGTAATATGAAGTAAGAAAATAACCAGGAGTCACATGAGTATATCCACTGTAGTGATTGCAACATCGAGCCTGGTTTACTCTACTGATGTTAAAATGCCTGGAGTAGTATGGTATCTGTGCAGCTGTTATCACAATTACGATGAGTAGAGGAGCTGTCGGTCCATTTCTCCTAAAATATTGAATTCATGCATGTGGGATTTTCGGTCATAAAAATTGTGTTGCAATAGAATAATAATAATGATCTTATATAGCGCCTACATATTCCGCAGCACTTTACAATTTAGAGGGTATAAGTACAGACATTACACATTAAAAGAACTTACAGATGAGACAAAAGGTGTTAGGGCCCTGCTCACGAGAGCTTACAATCAATGAGGGTGCTTGAGTGAGAAGTGCTAAGTTTACAATGGTCCAGTCATGTTTCATAAATATGGGGAGGTTTACATAAAAGTTGGGTGAACCTGCCACCATGACAGTACATCTATATACAGATAAGTGCCTGTGAGTGCCCTAGTGTAGGGAGTGACAGAGGTGTGTGTGATAGAAGGTGGGGGTTAGCAATTAGGGATCTTGATAGGCCAGCCTGAGAAGATGTGTTCTTAGGACCCTCTTAAAACTGAGGGTTGTGAGTGTGCCTGATCGCCTGCGGTAGCATGTTCCAGAGAACTGGTGCAGCACATGTGAAATCTTTGAGACGGACATGGGAGGTTCGGATGATTGAGGAATGTAATCTGATATCATCAGCAGAGCGGAAAGAGCGGGTAGGGTGGTAGACAGAGGTAAAAGAGGAAATGTAGGGCTGTGGAGAGCTTTATGGGTGACGGTGATGAGTTTATATTGTATTCTGTACTGGACGGGCAACCAGTGCAGTGACTGACACAGGGTAGAGGCATCAGTATAGCGGCTGAAAAGAAAGACAAGCCTGCTGTATTCAGGACAGATTGGAGAGGGGAGAGTTTACAGAGAGAGAGACCGATAAGCAGGGAGTTACAGTAGTCAAGATGAGAATGAATAAGAGCAGCAATGAGGGTTTGAGCTGTTTCCACAGTGAGAAAAGGACGTGAAAAGAAGTGCTGCAGCACTGTTCACTTAGTTTAACCCTTGTCTCCTCTGTGGGTTATAGACTTGAATATGTCCAATGTTTACATAGGTCTTTATTTAGTGAATTTAAAAAACAGATTATCAGCCTTTTACAGTGATTTAAACTCTATAATAACATGAGCAAAGGTTCCATACAGTAGCAGAAGGCAGGATGTTTTATTGCCGGACTGTTGCCTTTTATAGATTTACCTGCTATCCTGTATTATGTTTTTATACTATTAGTATTATCTACATTTTCTTTTTATTTCTGTATGACATACACTTTTACTAAGGGTTTGAATTGGAGACCAGGAGAGGATATCCAGTCCTGGCAGCCCTGTAGGCACTAACTTACATCCTTTTCCTCAGTGGAGGAGCTTCAGCGTCTGTCCTTCTGATTACAGATGATTAATCCTAATGGGCAATCGGGGATTAATTGTTTTCTCTTAGATAAGACACATGTTTCCTAAATGTTCTTATGAAGGCAGTTTGGCCAGTGTGTACTTGGAGAAGTTTCCTAGTCTTGCAGTGTACAGTGCCTTTTCCCCTTTCTAGAACGTGTCTGAATTTTGTCATTTTGGTTTTGGAATGGGAGGTCCTACCTTGCGTCACAGACTTTAGCAGCAACAGTGCTTTTTCTGTTCTCTGCTCAACCTCCTCCCCAAAGCCGAAATAAATCAAAGTTGGTTGAGACTCAGTCGTAATAAATCAAGACCTGTCCAAAACTGGAGCCTGCTCAGTCAAAATGTCATTGCTTGGCTTTCACTGAGGATTAATTAAAGGCCTGATATAAAGCCCAGATGTGCTTCAGGAGAGTAGCAGGCTGTTAAGTTCAGGCAATACTGCTTACAGTCTCCCCATGCATCTGCCCACCCAAGAATATGGAGGAGGACAAGGTAGTTATGATGGTGATGAAGGAGGAAAGGGGAGGGACTCCGTATATTCCCAATGTAATTTATGGTGTCTAGCTTTCAGGAAGCAAAGCAAATTTGTCCCACACAGCATTAAAAAAAAGAGGGGAAAAAAAGAAATAATTAAGTTTGCTAACTGGGGCTTGATTATAATTGTTGAAGTGATCATTAGTCAGACAGCCCCAGCAGTGGACCGACGAGACTCAAACTACTCTCTCAGATTTCTTTTAAAGGTGTTTGATCTGCAATGTATCTGTCGTATTGGTTTTCAACAAGATATGTTCTCATACATCCGTATCATACTGAATGATCAGTGATGTTTTTAGAACCGATCTTCTCTCTATTACCGAGTTATAAAATGCTTCTGGATTTCTAAGTAAAATAACAATATGCAGCAATTCGGCTACAGCTCCTCTCAACCTAATGTAGGTGATGGATTTTACAGAAACATGTAGTCGCTGCTATGAACACTGATCACTGGACCCTTGGAACATACAGACATGGACTATACAGCCTATTTGCACAGTAAGCACTCATTTAGTGACAGCAAAGTTAGGGTATGTTCACACGGCTTATTTTGGAGCGCATGTCACTGCCTATTTTGCGACATACTGCGCTTAATACACGGGGAAATGCGCTCTATAATTATGAGAACTGTGGATTATGCCTCCTCTCCCCGCTCATACAATACAATCATATTATACGCGCGGGGAGGTAAGTGACATGTCAATTACTTATGGCGATTACGCACCGCGAGTAATTCATGTCTATGGGGCCGGAGGGCTGCAGCCCCCTCCCCCCGTGTCTCCGGAGTACGCGCTAATCAGCGCGACTCCCAGAACATCCGTGTGAACATGCCGTCTGAACATACCCTTAGGCAGTAAAATACCATATTCACATTGTTACAATCGCCACAATTTAAGGAATTTAACCCAGTTTTTAACTTTGTAAAATCACAGGTATAACACAAAACGATCTTTAATAGCTGATGATTCTGGTTTAAAGCAACACATGTTTATTAAACGTTTCTATAAGTTTTTCCAGATCAAGTAGAGAGGGAAAATTATGGAATCAACCAAAAAATACCAATTTATAATTTTGTTGCTGTTCCTCAGATTTTATCAGCCTTAATTCTAGGGGAAGTTCACACGACAGGTAAAATTTACTCGACGGATTCTGCCATTGATAAACTCGTAGTTTTCACAAGCTTATTAAATGAGAATTTTGAGGTCTTTTTTCAGATTTGGGTTATTCGCGGTTTACAGTCAGGAACAACTCTTTTTTTTTTATGTGGTTTTGAATGAGGATCTGCATTAAAAACATACAAATGTTTTGAGCGCATACTACATGAGGTTTTTAGCCATTCACTTTGACATCAATAGAAGATTTCCACACCTTGTCAGCTTGGAATAGGACTAAAGATTTACCATGTTCAAAGTTTTTTTTTTTTTTTTTTTTTTTGCGTGTGATTTTTTTTTATTGGTCAATGGGATTGATTTTCTCTCAGTTTTAGATGAGTATTCACATCCGGGATCAACATACGTTACGACTTTAAATACTCATCATGTGGACAGAGCCTTAAAGGTTCAGGCCTCACTAGTGATGAACATTATTGTACTGGTTCCAACCCTCTTGAAAAGCTGTCAAATCAGCCGGGATAGAACTTTTTCATGGACCAATTTTTTAAAATTTGCACCATAAATGATTTAAATTGAGACCTGGAGAGTTTGCGGCTAAAGTCAAGAACCTGAGATGTCTATCCTTAAAGCTTTAACCGTCTTTACTCTGGTTTGACCATCAATTTTCAGGTTGATAATATATCTTTCCACAATCTCCTACCTATAAAGTAGGAAAAGTGACTGTTGAGGCTATGAATGCGCTTTCCCCTTTATAACTTAAAACCCCATATTATAAATGAGTGGGGAAATCTAGCTGCTTTTCATCAGGTGTACTCTTTATGTGTTTAATTTGAATGGCACCAGGTAAGTTCCAGCATCATCTCTTGGACCAGGCATCCTCAAACTGCGGCCCTCCAGCTGTTGGGAAACTACAACTCCCATCATGCATTTATATAATCTATAACAGTGGGAATGATGGGAGTTGTAGTTTCCCAACAGCTGAAGGGGCGCAGTTTGAGGATGCCTGTCTTGGACAATTCATCACAAAGTATCACTATTATTCAATCATCCACACTCCATGATTACTTCTCTTTAGGTGGACTGTCGCCTTTTCTTCTGTTTGGGTGTTAATGCTTGTTTGACTTTTCATTGTGTGATTCCCATTTTATTCAGCCATTTTCTTAGTTTTGTAATATACATTGACTGCTGTTTCCACCCAGTTGTTTTTCATTTATTTTACTGTGGATTTTGAAAGCATTTGACTTTTTTACCCCGACACTTTAACATTTTTGCTTGGTATACCCTTGTTTTCCTTCTTAGAACCTTTCCATTTTAGACTATGTCTACACTGCAGTGGACAAAAAACGACCTGAAAACGAATTACTAAAAACGTTCATGAAACTGAGTTTTCTGTCCACTGCCTGTCAAAAGCAGCTGAAAAAACGTCAGTTTTTTGGTGCGTTTTTTCGTTTTTTTGGAGCGTTTTTTGAAGCGTCTTTGCTCTGCTTTTTAATGTATGCATAAATTAAGCCATTGGATGTAAACTACACCCTACAGGCGGAGTTAACATGTTAAGTAGTCACTTCCTTTAGATCACTGTAGCCATTGTGAGTACATTGTCCTTTGTGTGCTGCTGCTGCGTGCTACTGCTTTATTAAATTTTGCACCAGATTCTTGCACCAAAATCCACAAAAACCCACATTTTTCCATACAGCAAGATAACTGTATTAGCATCAAAATCTGTAAAGAAAAGGATTTTAGCGCCAAATTCCCCAAAAACGCATTATTGCGCCAAATTCAGTAAAAAAAATTATTTTTAGTGTCTGAAGCGTGATCAGTTTATTAGCGCCAAAATTTTTAAAGATATTGAACTAAGCCCCCAAATCTGTCAAAAAACGGATTCTGGCGCCGAAATCCGTAAAAAATTTATTTATTTGCGTCAAAAGCTAGATCACTTTATTAGCGCCAAAATCTGTAAAGATACGGATTTTAGCCCCAAAAGCCATAAAAAACGGATTCTTGCGCCAAAATCCGTAAAAAACTTATTTTTGGCGTCAGAAGCGAGATAACGTTATTAGCGGCAAAATCTGTAAAAAAAATTTATTTTGGTGTCAAAAAACGTAAAAAAAACGGATTCTTGCGCCAAAATCCATAAAAAAAAGTATTTTTGGCGTCAGAGGCGAGATAACGTTATTAGCACCAAAATCTGTAAAAAAAAAAATATTTTAGTGCCAAAAATCGTAAAAAAATTGATTATTGCGGCAAAATCCGTAAAAAACGTATTTTCAGCGTCGGTAGCGACATAACTTTATTTGCGCCGAAATATGTTTAGAAAAGGATTTTAGCATCAAAATCTGTAAAAAAAAAAAAAAAAAAAAAAAAAAAAAAAAAAACTGATTCTGATGCCAAAATCTGTAAAAAAAAAAAAAAAAAAAATTATTTTTAGCGAAAAAAATATGAATTGCACAAAAATAGTGACCAAAGCATGATCATTTTATTACAAAAGGTACAAAAAAGGATTTATCAGACACTTGTATGCAAATTTGATAAGATATAACCTTTATTAACACCCACTTTAGGTGGGACTTGGGTCTGCTGGGAGGGTTTTCATTGAAAAAAAAACGCGCCAAAAGACGTCGGGCGCTTTACATAGACTACTGTAGTAAATTTTCTGCCCTGCTCTGCCGTTTTTTAGAGCATGTTGCAAAATACGACCAGTAAAAAAAACGAGCAGAAAAAAGAAGCCAGTGTAGACAGCAGGAGGGTTTTACAATAGAAGTCTATGGGAGATGATTACAGTCGTTTTTCCAGTGTTTTTAGAAAACGAAAAACGCCGAAAAAACGGACGTTTTTCTGTGCAGTGTAGACAGAGCCTTATTCATACCAGCGCCAAATCTTACACACAGCTGACTGTGAACAACTAACATCTGCTACACTACATGTTCAATTTCCATCTAGTTTTGTAATCCTTTAGCACACTTGTTGGGGCCATGTTTTCTTTCAAATAGTGAAGTCCTTTATTTTAACTGCAGACTAATATGTTTGCATTTCTAAACCAAATCTCGGCAATAGTGAAAGAAAAAAAGGGATTTAAGTCTTTTCCTCTACTTGATCTAGGAAAACGTGTCATCAAAGAGAATTTCTAGCAAACAAACAAAAAACAACCCTCAGCGCTTGCCTAAGGCTGTGTTTATCTTTTATGTAGTGAATCCACTGCACACCTTTTGGATAGTGTTGCAAAAAGGTTTTATTCACATATTTCAAATGTGCTACACGTGATTCTCAACTCGCACCTCTTGGGTTCCTTGGGCTGAAGGCCTACCCAACCGATACAGGACTGTGGGAATACTCTTCTTTCTAATGCATATTTTGTATATGGAGAACTGACAACCACTTGTATCATGTTTGAAATATTTGAATAAAACTCTTTTGCAAGACTACCCAAAAGTGTGCTGTGGGTTCCCTGCGTATTGGATTCTGAGCCTGCCAGCCTTTCCCCTGAGCACTCGTACTTGGCATAGGTATGTGGCACCATTATCTTTACACCTGTTTATTGCTGTGTTCTGAGCTAATTTGCTGAAAAGGGAGGCTACAGAGCAACAGCATTTTCTGTTTGAAAGCGGCTTCCCTTTGATCTTCAAAACTACAAACCCCAGGATCCTTTGCTGTGCTTTGTCTATCTTCATTTCCGTCCTGGTGCACACCTCTGGTTCCCTCACGCATGCTGAAGCCTTGGGAGATAAAACCAAAGGGATGTAGCTTCAGGCGCTGCCCTGGAATATAGCCACTTCTCTTTGGTCACATGATCTCCTGGGATTGACACATCATTTTCCGGTTTGTCTAGACATAGAGATACTGAGCTTTCTGTCATCAAACAGTTATGGAAAAACTACAGGAAGCCTACAGAAAAGTAATACAAGTACATTACAGAAGTGCCTACTTTTGGAAGAGTTGATATTTAGGATTTTTTTCCATTGGAGAACCTCTCAAAAAAGTTTTCACTTGGTCAAGGTATGTTTTACAAAAGTCAGGATGTTTAGCTATTAAACATCTTGTGTCAAACTATATCTGATTTGTGGATTTACTATATGGTTAAAAAAATGTATCAAGGCAGCATGTTATGACAGGGATACTTGATGTTCTTCATGCAACATTGACTCCAGGTGCCACAAAGTAGTAGGCTAGTAACCCTTCAGCTGCCATGACACATATCATTCAACTTGATGAGGTTGCTGATGTAGCAAAGGAAACATTTTCAGCTTCCAGCAAGATAGTGGCTATGAGCATCTTGCACTCTGTTTATATGTCCTGTACATTAGAGTTTGTGTGTTTTTTTTGTCTGCAAGAATAGTGCAGTGCTATTTGTGACATATACAGTCATATGAAAAAGTTTGGGCACCCCTATTAATCTTAATCATTTTTAGTTCTAAATATTTGGGTGTTTGCAACAGCCATTTCAATTGATATATCTAATAACTGATGGACACAGTAATATTTCCGGATTGAAATGAGGTTTATTGTACTATCACAGAATGTGCACTATGCATTAAACCAAATTTTGACTGGTGCAAAAATTTGGGTACCCTTATCATTTTATTGATTTGAATACTCCTAACTACTTTTTACTGACTTTCTGAAGCACAACATTGGTTTTGTAACCTCACTGAGCTTTGAACTTCATAGCCAGGTGTATCCAATGATGAGAAAAGGTATTTAATGTGGCCAATTGCAAGTTGTTCTCCTATTTGAATCTCCTGTGAAGAGTGGTATCATGGGCTCCTCAAAACAACTCTCAAATGATCTGAAAACAAAGATTGTTCAACATAGTTGTTCGGGGGAAGGATACAAAAAGTTGTCTCAGAGATTTAACCTGTCAGTTTCCACTGTTAGGAACATAGTAAGGAAATGGAAGACCACAGGGACAGTTCTTGTTAAGCCCAGAAGTGGCAGGCTAAGAAATATATCAGAAAGGCAGAGAAGAAGAATGGTGAGAACAGTCAAGGACAATCCACAGACCACCTCCAAAGAGCTGCAGCATCATCTTGCTGCAGATGGTGTCACTGTGCATCGGTCAACAATACAGCACACTTTGAACAAGGATAAGCTGTATGGGAGAGTGATGAGACAGAAGCCGTTTCTTAAAGCTCTCCACAAACATTCTCTCCTGAGGTATGCAAAAGCAAATTTGTACAAGCCAGCTTCATTTTGGATGAAGGTCCTGTGGACTGATGAAACAAAGATCGAGTTGTTTGGTCATACAAAAAGGAGTTATGCATGGCGTCCCAAAAACACAGCATTCCAAGAAAAACACTTGCTACCCACTGTAAAATTTGGTGGAGGTTCCATCATGCTTTGGGGCTGTGTGGCCAATGCTGGCACCGGGAAAACTTGTTAAAGTTGAGGGTCGCATGGATTCAACTCAGTATCAGCAGATTCTTCAGAATAATGTACAAGAATCAGTGATGAATTTGAAGTTACGCCGGGGATGGATATTTCAGCAAGACAATGATCCCAAACACAGCTCCAAATCTACTCAGGCATTCATGCAGAGGAACAATTACAATGTTCTGGAATGGCCATCTCAGTCCCCAGACCTGAATATTATTGAACATCTGTGTCCATGCTCGGCGACCATCAAACTTAACTGAACTTGAATTTTTTTGTATATAGGAATGGTGAAAAATAACTTCATAGAGGATCCAGGTACTGATTAAAAGCTACAGGAAACGACTAGAGGCTGTTATTTTTGCAAAAGGAGGATCTACTAAGTATTAATGTCACTTTTCTGTTGGGGTGCCCATACTTTTGCACCAGTCAAATTTTGGTTTAATGCATATTGCACATTTTGTGTTAGTACAATAAACCTCATTTCAATCCGGAAATATTACTGTGTCCATCAGTTATTAGATATATCAAATTGAAATGGCTGTTGCAAACACCCAAATATTTAGAACTAAAAATGATTAAGATTAATAGGGGTGCCCAAACTTTTTCATATGACTGTATAATACTTGGACTTCCATGCAACCCTGACCAGCCCCATTCTATATCTATTTGAAAGCAGATCTTGCATAGCTGTCAATGCTCCACTATAAATAGAAGTCATGATGCTACTGTGAACCTTACATTATATACATCCCTGAATGTAGATTATTCGAAGTCATTTATTGGTCCATTCAGACTTCATAATCCTCATTGCTGTTTATTTATAAAGTCTGTAAGTTTGCAGTGTTTCTTTGTAAATGCTTCTCTCCATACACTTATGCATGTGCATGTGCAGTGTAATACGATAGTTATATGGGAATGTATGGTTTTACACAGCCCCACACATAAGGATATGAAATATGCTAGAGGTAACTGGTATTCTAGTTTGTGTATACTGTGATATGTTTGCTATAGAGCAAATATGCAGTAGGAGCAAATATGGAGTCTAGACTACATCTCACATGTACAATGCACGTATTACTTTGTCATATTGATTTCCTTCTATATCCTAGTCAGTTATATTTCATAATTGAATATCTTACATAATTCTGTAGTGCTGTTAATGTAATAGAAGATTGGTGTTGGCTTAATTGTTTGATGTTGGGTTAATCCTTTAAAAATTCTTTTTAAAGTTGCCTTTGCATTTGGAACATTTTCTTCAGTTCTAGCAGAGGAGTATCTGTGTGAATATATCAAAACAACGTATTGGAGTTTGCTCTTCAGCCTCATGGGAGCTGAGTGGGTGGCTGGGAGTCCTTGTCTTTACAATAATTCTTTTCCAAGAAGACTCAAGATCTCAAGATAAGCAGCCAGTATGGAAAAGAAATTTTGCTAGTTTCTACTTTGTCAATTTTCACTAACAGTAATATTAACTGTGATACAAAAGAAAACCCCACACCTCTCGTGCTATAAATATGTAAGAAGTTTAACATGGTTTTATAGAAGATGAGGGTTAAAATCTTAAATAAATATTTCTTTAGTGCACTCTATTTCAAAGGCGAAGCATCCTTTCAAAAGTACTTATGAAAAAAGTTATTTTATACGGTACTACGTTTGTTTAAAATACCGTAGTTTTACTCAAGACCATTTTGTTAAAAGCTGAATGTAATTATAGATAGTATAGATACACAAAATGTCAGGGAAGGCCATTCTTTTCATTAAGTCATGGTAAATATGACATGGAGGGAGCACCGTGCTATTTTCAATTGCTAATTTTATATAAAGACATTTGACACGCGTATCAGTGTTCTTAGTATTTACAGTGTTAAAAACAAAACCACAAATACTGGGAAATACTTGACCTAAAATATAACTTTTAATATTGACCCATTAAAAAATCCCTACAAAAACCCTACACTTACCCTACTTCCTACACTAAGTTCCTGCCTATCAATATAAAGGGGAACCCGTCCCAATAAGGACAATGTGATCTGGTCTGTTTATATATTGGGCTTTGAATGGAGTATTGATCTATATATCTATACAATCTAGTCTCAATAGGATATACGTTTTGATCTTTATATTTGGGCATTGACTTTGTACTTATATGTGTCCATCTATCAATACTAGGGTGTTATAGGGTGGTATTTGGGTAGGTTAGGTTCCAGTAGGGGTTGTCCTTATTGGAAGGGGTTCCCTTTTATTTTGATAGGTAGGAATTTAGTGTAGTAAGTAGGCTGTGTAGGGTTTTTGTAGGGATTTTTTAATGGGTCAATATTAAAAGTTATATTTTATGTCAAGTATTTTCCAGTATTTGTGGTTTTGTTTCTAGAGGTATGTTGGAATTGCTGACATGATTGATCGTGAGGGTTCCCAGTCCCTTATTTATTCTGGGGTGTTGTTAGTTGCTTATTTACAGTTTTAAATGAAAATAGTACTATGCATTGGATTTGGACCCATACCCGAATTTTTAGCAACCTCTTGGCAGCCTGTGGGAAAATCGAGCAGCTAATCGAAGTTCAGGAAAAGGAAGTGACCTCATTTTGGAGTTCAACACTATTCGAAAACAAATATAAATAAAAAAAAAATTCAAGAGAATAATTAAAATGTAATCCATACCTTTTTTATGTGGATGAAAAAATTGTTACAGATTTAACCTATGTAACTTATCATCAAATTCCACATTAGATTACTACAATTTGAGCTGGTTTCACACGAGTGTAATGCAGATGAGTTTGTGTGTGTATAACAGATGCAAGTTCATGCCTGACGGGGCCAGTGGCCCAAACGGACAGCATCAAAAGGATCTATCATATTAGCTAGGGCTAAGACCTAAGGCTGTAATATAGACACAGAAATGCCTCCATGTTAAACACGTGAAACTTTCCTTTGTATGTAGATGCATGCTCGGACATCTATGGCCAAACTTCTATAGAAATTAAGTTAGGGAAAAACTAACTAACTTTTGCTTTTAGATTTTGTATAACTTGGGAGACTTGTTTTTTTTTTTTTTTTTTACATTAACTATAATAAATATAAGTCAATAGCTGTTTGACCAATGTTCCATCAGTGATCATTAAAAACATACTAACAGCTGGCTGATTGGATATGGAAGGAAATATTTATTTGCAATCACAAAAAAGGAGTCATCTGTGAGAAAAGATTATGGATTGGATGGGCATTCCCATTGTTCCACTTTATAGGTGGTAAGTCAGTGAAGATGGCCATGGTCAAGGTGGAACGGACACCTGTCCGAGAAATATCCAAACTGATGGACTAGTTTGACTAAAAATGTTCAATATTCACTGGCAGTCTGCAACATTGTCGAGCAAGTAAACTTTAGAGAGTGATGCTTCTGTCATACACTTAATAAATTAATCTCCAGCCCACCTTGTGCGGGATTAAATTACGGTATATACACATGGACCTGAAAGGTCCATGTGTATATACACATGGACCACATTTGATGGCTCCCACAGCCATCAAATGACCAATGGCTTAAAGAATTCTCTTTAGAGACTCCCCTTTTCAGTCAATTAACTGATAAATCTACATCCACCTCTTAGCAGGCTCAGCAAACAACAAGTTTTGCTAGGGCAAGCTGTGACCAACTTGAATAGCTTGTAATGAAAAGAATATCAAGAAGAGACATCCTCAGTGATGCCCCTATGCCCTAAGAAGACACATGGATGGGTTGCCTCATAAGATAATACAAATTCTATGAGCTTAGGCTTATTAGTTATAATCTGCTTTTTGATTTTGTAATGTTATGTTTCAGGTTTTTTATATTTTATTTTTTTTAAATAAAAAATCTGGAAAGCAGGGAGTGTATTAGACTAATGTTCCCTTTTTTGGTTGTAAGATTTACACAACAAATTATTGATAATCAAATGTCAACGAACCATCATTTATCTAGTTTAACTTGTTTTTTTCCCTTTCAATAGTGGTTATATTGTAAAATGTAGACTTGTGACTATCAAATGTGAAGTCATTAATAGTAGCCCTTCATTAACACACCGGCTTCAAAACAAATTAAAAATTTTGTATCGTGATTGGATGGACAAACTTTGCAAAATCTGCATCAGGGCACTGCGAGTACAGTTTATCTTGGCCACTGAAACATCCTCTGTCCAATTACAATGCAAACCGTATATTGTAGGTGTGTGTTTACAGCCAAGACCGTCTGAAATTTGTGGTAAATTTAAAAAAATGTCTAACTTCTTGCTGTTCCACTCCTGTCCCTTTGACCTGTGCTTTTGGAAACCTGATTGGGATAGTAAGGTCAATATCTGAAATTATTATTTTTTTCAGTTGCTCTTCAGTTTAACCCCATGATGCCTAATATTTTTAAAGGTTTTAGCAATTTTTAAAAAACGTTTAGTTTTTTCTGAAGAGTCTATCAAGCATACTGCAAGTATCTGTTTGGATAAGTTTTCATTGAAAAGGATTTTTTTTTAATTAAAAACTGCTTGGGACAATATAAAAATGGGCTCTTTAATACATGTCCATGATAGCCCTTCTGTTTACATACTTTATCCATTGCTTATGATTTTTTTTTTTTTTTAAAGGACAAAATAGTGCTGCAGCCTGTGCTTTTCTTGTCCTGGAAAAATAAAGATCCAGATTGAAAGCACACATGTCCAAAGGATGCCTTTCTGACATAAATTGCACCTATAGTATTCCATATAAATGACAGCATACATATTTCAATGATTTTTTTGTTCAGAAAATGATAAAAATTGTGTGTACTCACCTTTCCCCGCTGCTCCGATGTTCTCCCCCTGCTCCGTCTTCTGACACATGCGGTGTGATGTCATCGGACCTCACAGGCAGCGTGCTGACAGCATGCTGCCTTTGCCAGATAACTCCGGAAAGGCCTTCTGGGGTTCTTTTGTGGATCAGGAAGCGCTGGCTCTCTGCTCCGCAATAGAGTCTTCAGCTATATGCGCTTCCAGGAGTCGCATACAGCTGAAGAGATCACCGCAGCGCCCGGGCCATGGCAGCGCCCGGACGCTCTCGGCTAACTCGGGATTTAGCCGTATGCGACTCTTAAAGGAGTCAAGTACAGCTGAAGTGTCCCTGCCGGCGCCGACAGTGACTCGAGTATAAGCCAAGGACGGCTCTTTCAGCTTATTTTTTGGGCTGAAAATCTTGGCTCATATTCGAGTATATACGGTGTGTGTGTGTAACATATAATAATATATATATATATATATATATATATATAATATTATTTTTTGACTATTAAGTCAATCCCTTAAGTCTGGCTGCCTGAAGAAGTCAAGCAAATTGGATTGCTTCCACTTTCTTCTGGTGATTGGCATGGGTCACCATAGTTGGACTTACTGGCTAGTTACTGACCAGACATTGGTGCATGTCCTGGCAATATACCATCAATATCTGTCCTGAGACAACGCCTTTTAATACCAGATTTGATCGTATCCATGGTACCTGGTGCTTTTTATACAATGCGGGAGATGTATTCAATGATGAGTCCACCACATTGACTGTCTTGAAACAAAGTATAAAATACATGTGCAGACCTGTCATAGAAAAATTTATATGAGAGGGGTTTGTTTGGGTTTTTTTTTTGCTTACACGACATCGTCCTAAATATAAAAGGTGACCTTCATGTTTGGGAGGGGGGGCTGCTATTATGTTGTTTTGCCACAGTACATTATTCATGTTGTGGTCAAGTAGATTCTTCACTATGCAACTCCGTCTGCAGATGGCCAGGTGATGTAAGAAGTCTTTAGTCTAGTATATACACATTAAGTATTTTGTGCCATGTATGCACATTTTACTGAAAACATATCATTAGATTATGTGACCAACTTAAATAATCGTTTCCGGCATTTTCAAATTTGCCGCATGTTTTAAACATGCTGTTTGAGATGTGGTTGACCTAATTTAATTTAGTCTGTTCATTAATTCTCCCATTCTGACCTTCAAAATAAATGTCCTTTCACACGAATCCAATTTAGCTTCAATATACCTTATTCACACTGCCTTTTATTGCATGCTTCACTTTAGCCAGCTGTAACATTGCCCAGCTGCCTCAAGTTTCCCAATTTAGCTCTGGAAATGATTTCAGTATGGCAGAACCCCTCCACTGGCCAACTTGAAAATAAGCTTGAGCTTGTGGAAATGTCCTGAAATGGCCACTGAGTTTTTTTCCTTGTGAGGGGGATGTGTGTATGTGTGTGTCTGCTTGTGTGTTTGCATACATACCAGTCACAATGGAAAAAGCATGCGGGTTTAGTTAAAAAAGAGTGACAAAGTCAGGTCTTTGCCTTGCACTTTTGGCACCCTCATGGGGACGTCTCCTCTTGGCCTAGTCTTAATTGCAGCACTGATATAAACAAGGGGTTTAGTGTGAAACTTTGTAAAGGCAGCTGGAGGTGAGCTGGCAATGTGAACCAGGATCAAGTTCAGCACTCAGGAAAAAAAAAATCAAGTTTTATCTTGGAAAAAATATATAGGAAAAAGAAAAAGAGCTTGCAGCTGTGTTTTTAGGAAAGCATGCTTAATCAAAAGTGGCTATGGCAATGATTTTCATGTTTTATATAAGCGAGTGCGTTTGTACGCACTTGTTTCAATTAAATTGATAACATGGAACTTTTAACAGTTGAAATCTGTGTTTTTATCTTGCATATGAATCTACAATTAGTAAAAATCATTAAAAGTATAATGGTCTTCTCAGTTTGTTACAGGACAACATCAAACATGACAGCTTGGGTAGGGTGTTCAACCTATCAGGTCCGGAATCAGTCAAGGACTGTTGTATGGCAGATTGTCATGCTATGCTGCCAATTTTTCATTCAGATACGTACATAAGGATTGTGCACACAACATAAATGACTAGTTACGTGTGTGTGTACATATGTATGTGTGATTGTGTGTATATATATTATATATATATATATATATATATATATATATATATATATATATAAAAATATAAATAAATTGAATATACATACATATAAATTGTATATACATAGACACACATGCGGCTTGCTGTGTGTGTGTGTCTGTATGTACAGTGTGTGTATGTATATATATATATTTATATGTGTGTGTGTGTGTATATATACATATATTTGATTGTATATAATAGACACAGATGCAGCTAGCTGTGTGTCTGTATGTACAGTGTGCGTGCGTGTGTGTATGCATATTATATATGCACACGTGTGTCTTTATATATGTATATGTGCCAGCAAGAAAAGTAGTGACCAGAAGCTTATAAATAGAAGAAATAACGGCACTGTATATATTTATTTTGGCACCTTCGAATGCTATAATTTTAATGTAATGTAAGTGCATGTAGATTCAGTGAGGTTTACTGCTTGTATTTTAAAATAATCAGTTGCTCCTTAGCTCTGGCATATCCTGTTACTAAAACAAGGCCGTTTTCAATCTGGTGTGTAGTACCAAAAAAATGATACACACTACTGTTGGTGGGCCACATTGTTACGGCAGAGAGTGGGCATGCTATAGGATGATCTGGTCTTCTGATGGGCAGGTCTGACCTGGGTAACAAGTGATGGGAATGTAAAGTGCATGGGATAAATCTCCCCATAGTGGAACTTACTCTTCTAGAGCATGTCTCCACTTTTTGATTATTTTGTTTCGTTAATCCTAGCTGATCTGTTTTGCTTGGTATAAATTGCATGTTGTTGAGAGTAAACCACTTTTAAAGGGCTTATTTGGTTTAGAAAGAATTGTTAAAACTGTGCCACCCATGTCCAGCAGTTGGTGTACCTAAACTTTCTTGCTATAAAGATCATATCTGTAATGATGGGAACAGTAAAAATAAGCACTTTTGCAATTGCTTTGTATTACCTAAATCATTTAATATAGCAGCTATTAACTAATCTGTAAGTGTCTAGAGCTAAATCTGAAGCCTGGGGTCGGACCACATCCCTTTGCTGTGATTGGCTGCCTAATATTTAGTTCAGCCCTGGTCGGGAAACGCCCCCTTTGCCGTGATTGGCTGCTGGATATTTAGTTCAGCCCTGGTTGGGACATGCCCCTTGTGCTGTGATTGGCTGCATGCACTCCCCTCTGAGCTGTTTAAAAATTAAACTCAAACCAGTTTTCTGTGTTGGCTGTGTCAGTGTAATAAAGGCTGCCTGAGCTCTCTATGCTCCTCTCCCAGTGGTAGCTCTATGTGAAGAATCTGAGCAATTTAATGAGTCTCTAGCTGTTAGATTAACTCCCCCCCCCCTCATCCCCTTATAATACAGCTTTATACCTTCTACTCCACCTCTACCTGCTGCCTGATAATATAGGGGGGAGCAAAGTGCATATCTTCCATTTTGTTCATCATTTCAGGCTGTATGTATAACTGTTTACCCCAGTGCAGGTGTTCTGGTTTCAAGGAACCCGTGAGGGAGGAGACATCCTCTCTCTTCCACTGCTCACACAGATTGATAATGTCACAAGTCTTCAGTGAGGTAAGACACACCTACTGGGAGGAGAGACCTGCCCCTAGATTTGAAGCTGTAAGACCGAGAGAAACAGCTCATCTCTGCGAAAGCCTGTGGTGAGAAAACCCCTTTAAATGGAGCTGAGCTGCAGTATCTGAGACAGCCCAGAAGGTGGTGCTGGTTCTGGAGAAAACATGGACACACTCATCCGGCAAAACAATTTAGGGTTTACTTTTGTGGAGATGCACAAGCGTGTTTCCATGAAATCTCACAAGGACAGTATCACATGAATTGTAACTGTAAGTGATTGTATCCATTTAAAAGCTGTATGACACCAGATAAATTTTTTTCAGTGCCTATTTTAACAAATTCTAGATTCACTTTCTTTTCTTACTTGGTACACTAGTTTGGTTTGTATTTTTTGAGGAGCAGATGCCAACAATGACACTACCTCGTTAATCGGCTTGAATATTTTGACCCAGCTCTCCTTAAATTAATGCTTAATGCTTCCCTGCCCAAGAAATATTCAAAGCATCCCTTTTAAAACATGGGTGCCCACTTCTTCTATGATTTAATGTTTTATCTGAGGCCAATGGTCATTTTTCATTAGGTTTAGCACTGCAGCCTGTGCTTGTCAATTAAAAACTTAATTACTTGGTTAACGTGTAGCAGACAGGTTAGAGAGGAGTGTGAACGAGAGAATCTCTTTCCTTTTATTTCGCTTGCAAAAAAAGTATTCTTTTTATAACCAGAGTTCTGATAAAAAATTCATGTCAACTTGATTTTTTAATTTTAGACAAAGTAAAATGTTAAAACTATCAAGATGCTTTTTGGACTAAAAATATCTCATTTTACCCTAAAAAAAAATTTTTTAAAAATCTGAGATCACATTTCAAAAACTGTATTAATGAGGGATAATATCTCATTTTACCTTAAAAAAAAAATAATAATAATCTGAGATCACATTTCAAAAACTGTATTAATGAGGGATATTCGTATACAACCATCTTTAACAAATAAATGCATATTATGTAGTATTCCTTCAATATCGTTATACCACACTTACCTGTAAGTTTATAGCTGCATACAATAACTTACCACCCACCTTACAGAAACAGTAGAATGTAGGACTTTTGTTGCTATGGTTTACTAAACATGACTGACCTAGATGACTGGTCAAAACCTACAATCAAATGCTCCATCAATTCCTAGACTATTCTTCCTCAAATTTGCCACTTGCAAAGAGGCTTCCAGAAAATTTCAGAATTGTACATCACCATTGTGAATGCCTGAATTCAGGTATGGATTCTAGTGGATTGCTTTAATTAGATTTATTGGGTCCTGTCTTATGCAGGTCAGTGGTATAGGGTGGGCCTTATCCTCTCTAAATGTTTTAAACATACAGTTCCACATAAAAATCTGTACTACTGGTTATGAATCCGTATTGCCTTTTTAGTTCAAAGTCTCCTCTAACACTTAAAGGGGATGTATCACTTCATCAGTTCTGTTTTCTTGTAGCTTGATTTTCTCACTTCCTCAAATCCAGGGGCGTTTCTTCCCCTCCCAGTTGGGTGTTTCTTAACTGAAAGGGGATGACATCATCCTCCCCCTTCACTGTTCATGCTCGCTCCCCAGTCAATGTGTTCCCCCCGACCCTCACTGAGTCCACATGTCACTGTCCTCTACCTATGCAGTCTTATTTTGTAAGAGCAGTTTACATACAACAAGCCTGCATTCAGTCTAGACAGTCTTCTCTCACAGCTGGAGGTTTGTTACAGTTGAATCCAGTCTTCTATAAACTCATCCAGAGCACAGATCCGTCTCCCTTCTATGTTTACACAAGGCACCGAGGCACAATTCTGCTGTTTTCTGATTGTAGAAGCAGCTGTCAGTGTCAATGAGGAGCTGCTAGCTGTATAGAGTGAAATTGTTGCCGGCCCCTTACACGCAGGAGCATTAGGCACCAAGGCACAATTCTGCTGTTTTTCTGATTGTACAAGCAGCTTCAGTGTCAATGAAGAGCTGCTAGCTGTACAGAGTGAAATTGTTTCCGGCCTCGTATTCAGAGTGAGAGGCAGGAATGCACGCTCCCGTGAATACTAGGGGGCCAGACAGAATGTAAATTAGTAGAGTAGTCAACCAATAAAATGCAAGGAGGTGGGATCCGACCGGCACTGGGGAACAGTGTTTACAGAAAACGAAGATAAGGCATACTGTGAAAACAAGACAGCTTTGCTAATGACATCCAATTGCAAAGTTGCTTATTTTCACTGTCCCCTTATTCTGAAGACCATTTAATGAAATGATACAACCCCTTTAATTGACCAGGCACAATAAGATCTTACCCAGACTGTACTTCGACTGAGGCAAATTAAACTGTACCCCAGGATTCTGCACATAATGGCAAAAGCAGCTACAAAGGCAATTCTGCAAACCTGAACTGACAGGTCTCCTGCTTATCTAAAGCCACTCTTAAAGGGGTGCTCTCACCACGATGATTCACAGTCTGCTCTTCACAACCAGCTTCAGATTCTCACTTTCTGGTCAGACTGTGGGTGGGTCTACAGCAGTTATTAGCATATAAGACCTGCTATTCTTAGCTGATCCTGTTAGAGGGACATTGTTGATGGAAGGGTCTAAATAGCAGGGCAGAGGGAGGCAAAGTTGGTCGGTAAGAAAGTCGAGCTCTGTTGATGACATGAGTGCACGGTGGTTTGTAAACTGTAGCTCTAAAAGGTTAAAGAGAACCTGTCACATAGTTTTTGCCCCCCTGGCTGAGGACAGAACAAGGTAGTGTCAGACCTGCTGTTTCCAGTGCTGTGTCCCTTATTCTGTAAGATGCTGTAGTTTTCGTGTATTTAATGCTTAAATCTGCAGTTTTCAGCCAGAAGAGTCATTCGAAGAGTCCTTCAGAGAGTCAGTTTTTTTCAAACCTGGCCAATTGGAGGCTAGCCCCGCCCACCTCAACTGACATACCTATTACTTTGAATAGGTAGAAACATGTGAATAACTGTCAGTGGGTGGAGCTAGCCTTTGGTGGGTGCAGCTAACACCTGCTCATGAATAAGATTTAAGGGGTAAATGATCTAAACCTGTTGCATCTTACAGAATTTGGGGCCCTGTGCTGGTAACAGCAGGTCTGACACTGGCTTGTGCTGCCCTCAGCAAGGGGGGCACAACCTATGTGACAGGTTTCCTTTAAAATTGTCAGTAACTTGGACAAACAAGCTTCTGTGCTAGAGATTACACTTGGAAAGGAGTGACGACGACTGATGGTCAGTCGGGGCTGTAAGAGAAATGAGCAGAGAGATTATCGATAACCTAGGGAAGGTTGTGTAAACCAGCAAGAGAGTAGATTTTCTCAGAAATAAAGTCATATCGGAACAGCAATGTATTTGGTAATAGTCTTTATTTACATTTTGCCTACACGTTTAAAGCTAATCAATGTGGTGAAAAAAACCCTTTATGGTCCCACTCACTTGACTTTTCCAGCCTCCGTTGGTGGTATCCTGATGGATAAACCATGGATAATACTGATTGGCACACAGGGGTGGCCTTCAAGAGGAGCAGTTTCTAGCAATTTGCTGTATTTTCCAATTGTATACACTTTTTTTAATGGTAGACCATGCTTTGGGACCAGCACATAATAGGGCAGATTTATCAATACTGTCTAACACTTAGTGTGACGTTAGATTTGACAGTCTTATAATGTGCCACATTTATTAGTGTCCATAACTCTGGGCCAGATTTTGACTGTGTAATCTAATGTTAAACCTTCTGTTAGTTAGCTTACTTTGGCACATGGCGTCACACGCTAAGCTGAGCACCGTTACATAAAACTTCATCCTTTTACTGAGACCAGGCCACTTTTGTCGGATGAGGTGCAGAAGTGACTAGAAACTGTCTAAAACCCCTAACATATGTGTTGTAAAGCATACACAACATTATTTTTGGTGCAAATTGCTCCATAATTTTGGACAATTGCCTTAAGGTGCCAAAATGTGTAGAAGAGCTGTAAATCGAGAAAACTTTGTAAAAAAAAAAAAAAAGACTGTTTGCCCTAAAAATTCCATGACATACAGTACATCGGTTTACCACCAAGAGAGGCCAAAAACATGCTGTGAATAGGGCCTAATCAGCAACGATGTATGTTGCGCTTTTTTAAAATGTGAGCCTTGACCGTTTTTTCACCCAATGTAAGATGGACATTACAAGATCACATCCTTTTAATAGGACCTGCTCCCCTTGGGCACCATCCTTCTGTGACGACAAATATTATGTATGGTTTGTCTGAGGGTCCCACGTGTCATCTAGGTTTTTTTTTAACCATGCATACAAAAAATTTGTACAGATGTTTTAATGCACCTTTCCTTTGTCTAAGAAAATTGGAAAATCTCAAACACTACTGTGAAAAAAAATGTCTTCATCCGCAACCATTTGGCTATGTTCACACGGCTTATTTTGGGACGGATTTCAACCCGTAATTCGCGCCGTACTGCATGAATTACGGGTGAAATCCGTCTCACTCATTATGGTAATCCACAGTTCTCATAGAGAACTATGGATTCCGTCTCCTTTCCCCGCTCACGAAATACGGCGAGCGGGGAGAGAAGTGACATGCCAATTATTCACGGCGCTATGCGCGCCGTGGATAATGAATGTCTATGGGGCCGGCGAGCTGTCGTCCCTCCCGCCGCCGCTGCCGAGCACACGCCGTAATTGCGGGCGAAATCCATCCCGCAATTACGCCGTGAATAAGCCGTGTGAACATAGCCTTTCAGTAGGGCCAGACTGGGCCCTAATAAAAAGAAATCCTTGCCTATCTGTCTCCTGCTACTACAGAGCTTCCTGTCGATCTTCTATTACGAATTCTCGTTCTGACACGCGAAAGAGTGTTGCGCTCCATTGTAATTGAAGACTCCCACTGTGATCAGTGTCTCCAGATGAGAACATGGTAGGGAAGAGACAACGGGCATCAGGTAATGAATAACATTATGTCCCCTCCATTGTAGTGACTGTATGATTATGAGCAGAGGGAACCCCAGCGATCAGACCTTTCATCTGTCCACAGGATAGGTGATCATGTCTATTATAGGGAAAACCCCTGTTAATTTGTTTTAGCATATGATGTCAAACCAGTTCCAACAACTATGTTAAGGTGAATTCCATATGTTTGTCATTCTGTAAATAGAGAAGATGAGTTTCATTTTCTTTTACAATTTTCAATGACGTACATGTGAATGGGATATTAGGACCTTTACAGTAAAGACTTTTATATATTGGAGGATTTCCCATATACATATGAGTAAACATACATTTGACTCCCATCTTTCCATTCCTTGCCAAGATTCCCAAATATCTTCCCTTCCATTACATCATTTAGACACATTTCTGAAAGCATTCGTCTATTCTAGGAGGCCAACCAAGTTAACGTAAGTATGACACTAATGGTGAACCAGTGGTTCTCTTGCATTCCATACCCTATGATATCACATTGTATGTCAGACGCTGATGGCAAATCAGCGGACTGTGTTATGTTAAACTCTGCAGAAAATGCTAATATCACCAGTGTTATGAAATTCCCCACCATATTTGGACAGGCTTCCTAGATTGTACCCTAAACACTGCCAAGAATCTAATTGGCAGGGGGACGAATGCCACTCAAATGTAGACATACTTTTGACTGGGAGTAGAACTTGAAGTTTGTCTATTTAAAAATCCATTTACACATGCCTAATGCATACAATCAAGTTACCACAACAGCATCTCATGACTTGTAGAGTACAATATCCTGTGTTTAGATTATAGAAAGTGCTTTTATTAATTAGTGCTTACCTATTTATGCTCCAGTGTAGTATTCACACTGCAATAACATTCAGAAATGACTTTATCGAGGATAGACTCCAGGCCCAATGATGGTGCCCAATCCGGATATAACTTTTCTGTACAAGTTCTTTAATGATAAAAGTAGTGATCACATTGATTGTAACACCGCTACTGTTTGTCCATACAGAGATTAAAGGAGTTTTCCATTTTTTCTTCTCCCCATCCAATGTTTGAGTTTAATGCGTAACAGCCCAAATAAAGGCATAAATACAATGCTCAATGGAATAAGTCATTGTCAAATGATATGATACAAGCGCAATAAAAAGAATGCAGTTGACAGGTGATAGTGTCTAGTTTTCTGGATGCAAGCAGTAGTAGAACTAGCCCTATGTAGGTGCAATGAGGAAATATTATGTAGCTTTAAGGGTATGTTCACATGGCGGATATAGGCCCTTATTTTTCAGCATCCAATTTAGCTTCAAATACTAGTCTGGAAACTGCAAAATAGGCAGCTCTCAGACAAGCTTTTAATGAGGATTTAGAGACTGGTGATTTTTATTCTAAGGGTATGTTCACGCAGCGTTTTTGGATCCGTATTGGATCCAAAAACGCTGCAGCAATCGGATCTAAAACAGATCCAACATACATCCAAACCGACAGACGGATCCAAACATGCAGAATTAGCTTCTTGCCACAGACTCTGGATTACTGTTTTTATGGCTCGGAGAACAACTTTTTATAAGCAGTTTTTGAAAAAAAAATTACCATTTTCTTTAAAAAATGGCACCTCCTTCGTCACAGTATTTGACTGATCTTGTAGCTCAGCCCCAATCACTTCAGTAAAGCTGAACTGCAATACTAGACTAACCCTGGGACAGAGGTGGTGAATGGAAGCAACCATGTTTTTCTAAGCTTGGACAACCCCTTAACGCTTGAGAGGCTTTCTCTATTGTAGCCAGGGATGCCTTTTTGCTCCCTCTATTACAGAGCTTCTTTATCCATACTAATAGGATTCCATCCTGCTTCAGGGAGGGGCAGTGGGAAATATTGGGGTTGTTTTTCTGTGTACTGATGTGTCATTGCTTTCTTAGAATAATGTAATATGTAAATGGTGCATGTTGTTCAAAATTGGTTTTGATGTTGAATGACATTTTTTTTTTTGTTAACTCCTTAATGACCGCCCTCCGTCTTTTGATGTCGTGCATTTCAGATCCTTCGTCTGCAGTGGCGTCTTTTGTCGGATGATCGGAACGCCCGGTGACCCGAGGGAATGGCTGCACAGTCAGCCCTGGGGACCTGGATTTGCCCCATGGCTGTCTGTTTAACAATCAATTGTTCAGGGCATACTTTGTCCCTTTTTTTTTTTTTTTTTAAATCCCTTTATGAGATTAAAAAAAAAAAAGTCAAAAACATAAAAAGTGTAAAAAATACATAAATAAAAAAATAAAAAATAAAATGTAATAAAAAATAATTGTGCATTCATTACACACACACAAAAAAACCTACACGTATTAGGTATCCACATGACCGTAATAACCTGTAGAATTAATCTAACAAGTTATTAAGTGTGAAATGTGAATGGTGTAAAAAAAAGTTGAAAAAAAAAATGCAATTATTTATAAGTGAATTTAAACTATTCCCCATAAAGTACAACATCTGCGTCATTAGTGTAAAAATCTAAAAAGGTTACAACTGTTGAAACACAAGGAGGCAAAAACTAAAAAAAATGTTCTGTTCATTAACTACTTTTCAGGCGTTCGGCTTAAGGGGTTAAAGTCTGGTTACTACATATATCTAGCTATTTGGTAATGACACTGATTATTTGAAAATAGTGGAAAACTAAGATGTCATGCTTTACTAGGTAAAAGCGCACAGCACATCTCAGATTACAGTCTAAAATTATTTTAAGATTCAGTATTTTTTATTACAGATTTTTAACATACATAACAAGGGATACAGGGTACATTAAGTCGTCACCTAATAAAAGGAATCACAAAGGTGACAAAGGAAATAACCAGAATGTGCAAATTTACAATCCAATATACCACCAGAATTTTGGGAAACCGTAAACACATGGACGTTTGAAATTATTTTTAAATGGTTGCTATAGTGGGTTGAAAATCCAAATCTCCTGATCGGTCACAGCCATTGGATGGGAAGTAGGCTTTTTTTGGGATTAGGGTAAGTTAACGCAGGTTAGACCACCACACATCTGCATTAAATCATGTGCACTTTGTTGTAGATTGGCTTCTGAAACGTTTAATTTTTTAGTTTCGTAAAAAAAAAAAAAAATTATTCATCATTCATTTAAAATTCATACTTACTGATTGTGTTGCTCATCTGTGGTTAAGCTGATATAACATTCACAACAATACATTGCTTGTGAATTTTATCATAGATTTTTACTTAAAAAACTGTTTGAAATCCTTGATTTTATTGCAAAAGAAATTGCCATAGTTGCAGATTTCAAAGCTGGCACGGTGGATCAGTTTCCGCATGGAATTTTTCTGCTATGTGGGGATGAGATTTGTTAGTATTAAAATCTCATTAACTTGTGTTCTGCTGCATATTTTTCCAGCCAAATCTGGGGCGAAAAAAGAGCAGCAAATATGTCTGTGAATTTACCCATCCTGTTACATGAACACAGCACAGTCTACTCGGTATTGGAATGTACTTGTACACGCTCTCCTAAATGTTAGCGATTTCTTGGCAGATGTATTGCAAAGCCTATGTGAAAAGATGACAAGACTAATATAAAATAGGCAGGTTTGAAGCCCTCAAATGAGGGGAAAAAAATTATATGTATTTTTTTTTACCCTAATTTGAGGGTATTAAATGAAAATTGTGTATGTATACAAACATTGGTGGTTATATACACGCATCAGGGTATATATTATATCGCCTACACACTAAGCTGATTCTTAATGTTATATAGCGTGTAAGTGAAAGTTACTTATTAATGGGTACCCAGGTCTCAGTCCGCTAAACGCTAGCACAAAGTTATTTATTTACGTCTGCGTCTTTCAGAGTAAAGATTCATATATTGTCTAAATTAACAAGCGAATGACTGGCGTTTTGCATGGATAGTAATTCTCATTTATCACTATCGTGTAGCATTAAAAAAAAAAGGTTTTGAATGCATAAAGTATGATCCGAACGATCAAGATCAATGGACTAGAATTCAGAAAAGTTTAGATGTCTGTAGGTGAATATGCAGGATTGCAATTACACTTGGTTATCTACCTTGTTTTGCCTATTCAATTATCAGCATCTTATCAGTTTTTATACCAATTAGGTTATTCAAACACATACTAACTGACCATAAGCTATAAATGTCTGGGCGTTCAGCAAACAACTCTTTAATGACATTCCAGAACATCCTTGCAGAGTTTTGCAACTGCAGGACAGGAGAGTCAGCTGTCAGCCTCAGCCAGACTTGGAAGGGGGAAGATCTCTCCTTGGGGAGAGGCACCAAAAAATTGGTTGGTGTGAGGATTTATGCACCTTTCAGACCACATAGAGGGTGCTGTGGAGCTCTTCAGCTCTCTTCCCAGAAGCCTTTACTTTATGCAAAACAGTCAGTGAGGTCTGCAAGGCGCATAAATCCTCGCACCAACCAATTTTTTGGTGGCTCTCCCCAAGGAGAGAGATTCCCCCCTCTTAAGCACTCTCACCCAGCCAACCAGTAAGTTCTGCTCTGCACGGACGAGGAGCAAATACCTTGAAACAGCTGTCTGTAGATGAACTTAACTGGCTTGGCTTAAAGGGGTTGTCTCACTACAAGGATTGTTTTTTATATTAAAGATCTTGCAAAAACAAGTCACTCTGCAATATATGTCCATTAACAGTGTATTACCTATTCCAAGATATCCACTCTTGTATGAGCTGCATCAGCTCCTTAGGTCGCTATAGCTACAGACCTAGCTTCTACTGCAGCCTAGTAGAGCCAGTAAGCACGCCCCTGAATTCAAAGTGAAACCAAGAAAACAGGACTGAAGTAAGATGAATCAATGTAGTGAGACCGCCCCTTTAAGTCCTTTTCACACTGCAAGGCTCTTATGAGTTAAATGTGAATTGAGGGTAACTACATCCAATAGAGGGTGCTGTTAAGCTCTTCAGCTCTTTTCTCAGAAGCCTTTACTTCAGCCATAATTGCTAAGAGAAGGCAGGGACAGTTTATTATTGTACCTGCCTTTCCAACCGCTTTGAATATGGCGTTCATTGAGCATCGTGCACACAGCTCAGTATTAAACCTTCAGGTTTAATGCTTCTACATATAGGGTTACATAATTGTAGACCTAGATCCATTCTGCAGTCATTACTGGGGACTGTATGCCACATGTAAAGTGGGGCTTATATATCCACTCCAAATACAGGAAAAAAAACAATAAAAACAGTTATGTAAAGGACCCCAGGTTTTTTTTGGATATTATTGGGGAGCACAATATATAAAATGATTAAAAAAAAAATCTAAGTAACCAAACCTTTAGTGCCAACCATAACTCTAACTGCCTAAAACAACATGAAAGTATATATGCGTATATAAAAATGACTGTAACAAACAGGGGAACACTACTTAAAAACCTCTTTTAGTGGTATTTTTTGTGATTTTAAAAAAAGAATATAAAACATTTTTTGCTTTCACTTGATAATAATTTAAAGGGGTTTTGCCAAGAACTAATTTCCTTACCTAACAGGCTGATACTCCCCTCTTGAGGCTTGAAAAAAGGGGCGTTGTTTTTCTTTTTAAAAAAAAAAAGTACCTCCTCTGTGAAGTCAATTGCACCACCTCCCATGCATGTTCTGATATTCAGTTTTCCCCTGTAGTTGAGTAAACATTGTTTGCTAATCCACAGGGGATAACTCTATTGTGCATTGGAGAGAAGATAAGCTGCAAGCAGGCAGCTTTTTTCATTTGTTCGCAAACTGATGCAGGGGAGGAGGGCTGAGCAGGGAGCCAGGGAGCGTGTGCATGTTTACTCAGATAATTACATTACAACCGGTGGATTCTCTGTACAAAAGACACAGGATCTTTTCTCCCCAGTCCCTTCAAAGCTCCTTCACGTTCCCTGCCATCAGATAAGAAGTGCAAACAACGCAAGCTCGGCCAGATCAGCTCCGGTCAGCTCCTGGTCTTGTCTAATGTAAACTGTCAGGAAACTAAGGGCATGTAAGGAAGACTGTAGATCTCACAAGCTTTACTTTTTTTAATGACATATATTTAGAAAAGTGATTAAATACCCATTTTGGAGGATCCCACGTCCACATTAGATCGTGGCAAAACCCCTTTAAATCAACTTTCTAATTTAAAAAATGTTGCAAAAAGCCTTATCTACCATAGGAGAAAAAAGGCGAAGCATCATTTAAATAGCCAAGTGTGAAAAAGCATTTTACATTGCAAATACAAAAGCCGCAAAAAAAAAAAAAAACTGTTTGGTCAGGCACTGGTTAATGTGAGTTTTGTATGTTTAGGCATCGGGTATCCCTATACGAAGCCTGTCCACTGGGGCCCTACAATTCTTTATTGCTGGTCAGTGCCCACCTGCACAAGCTTGGTCACTTGCCATAAAATTAAGTGGGAGTTAGTATTATTATTATTATTATCGTCTATTTTGGAGCGCCCTTGATTCCAGGGCGCTGTACATTTCAGGCAGGTACATAAATAACATTGGTCAGACAATTACAAAGTGACAATAAGTGACTAACAACTGGTACAGAGGGAGAGATGTCACAGCCCGAGAGGGCTTACAATCAACAGGCAAGTTGTGAAGAGACAAAAGGTGAGGGGCAGACAAGTTTGTGGGGTGGAGGAGTGCAACACGGTTAATGTTGGTTATAGGCAATCCTGAAGAGGTAGGTTTTCAGGTTACGTTTGAAGCCGGTGAGAGAGGGGGAGAGTCTGAGGTGTTGGGGCAGTGAGTTCCAAAGTGTGGGGGAAGCACGAGAGAAGTCTTGGAGACGGTTATGTGAGGAGGTGATAAGAGGAGAGCAGAGGAGAAGGTCCTGTGAGGAGCGGAGGTTGCGTGAGGGGAGGTATTTAGAGATTAAGGCAGAGATATATGAGGGGGAGAGTTTATGTAGAACCTTGTAGGTCAAAGTTGCTTGCTTGAACTGGATTCGCTGGGCAATGGGTAGCCAGTGAAGGGATCGGCAGAGGGGAGAGGCAGGGGAGTAGCGAGGAGAGAGGTGAATCAGAAGGGCAGCAGAGTTAAGGATGGTTTGGAGGGGAGCGAGGGGTGCTAGCTGGGAGGCCACAGTGGAGGATGTTGCAGGAGTCGAGGTGGGAGATGACGAGGGCATGGACCAGCATTTTTGTGCTTTCAGAGTTAAGAAATGAGCGGAGGTGACAGGCAGAGGTGAGGGTTTGGATGTGTGGTTTGAAGGACAGATTGGAGTCAAAGATTATCCCAAGGCAGCAGACCTGTGGTGCTGGTGAGAGAGAGTAGCCATTAACAGTGATAGAAAGATCGGGTGGAGAGATGGAGTGGGACGGTGGGAAGATAATGAGTTCAGTTTTCTCCACGTTTAGTTTTAGGAGACGGGAGGAGAAGAAGGAGGAAATGGAGGACAGACAGTCAGGGATCCGGGAGAGAAGAGAGGTGACATCTGGGCCGGAGATGTAGAGTTGGGTATCATCAGCAAAAAGGTGTTATTGATAGCTGTGTGATGCTATGAGCTGACCGAGGCCAAAAGTGTAGATAGAAAAGAGTAGTGTGTCCGTCTGTGTGAGTGGCTCCAGAGGTCCACTGGGAGAGGCCAAAGGAAGAGGAGAGTGACAGGAGTTTGTTAGTAGCGGAGTGGGGTGTGTCGATTGGAATGTTAAAATCTCCCATGATAATAGTGGGGATGTCTGTGGCAAGAAAGTGGAGGAGCCAGGAAGCAAAGTGGTCAAGGAAGGTGGTGGCAGGGCCCGGGGGTCGGTATACAACAGCCACTTGGAGGTTGGAGGGGGAGTAGATGCGGACAGAATGCACCTCGAAGGAGGGGAGGGTGAGGGAAGGTACTGGTGGAATGGAGAGAAAGGAACAGGTATCTGACAGAAGAAGACCGACACCTCCGCCATGTTTACTGGACTATTTTTGGCATGGTGTCCTTTTATTTTTCTGTTAGTTTGACATGCTATAGACTTTTTGGGGAAAAAGCGGGGGAATTCTTTGATTTCATTTCTATTTTTTCAGTTCCCTTTCATCGAATAGCTGCTAAAATTATCCCAAAGGGCCTGATATCTCTGAATCCTTGTCTTTACGATTCCAGTGCTATGAACAATCATTGTTATATGTTAGACCATAATATAAGCTGTATACACTTGTTTTAATGTTGCCACTGTGTAGATATCTTGTTCGCAAGTCCTCTGTGGAACCCACAATCTAATTTTCCTATCTCAGCACATACACACGTGGAACAATTACAAAGGGAGTCTGCAAGGAAACCAGAGTAGTCGGAGGAAACCCACACAAGTATCTGGATGACCTGTAAGCTCCAGAGTAAGGTTGCACTTGTTCGGATTTGATCCCAGGACCCCAGTGCTGTGAGGCAATAATACTAGTATTGTACATATAGCAGAAATAAAGACGTCTTGGGGAAAAATCTTGAGGGATATTAAATTCTTTGTTTTTTTCCTGAGTTTGTCTTCGAAGGGTCAGTGGTTTTTATGTCTTTAATGGTTCATTGTTCCAACTGAATAAGCTATAACCACTCATTCACAATAAAGCCCTTTTAGATTTACAGCCAGCAATAATGTTCCTCAGATAAAGTGGCGGTAATTAAAGGCTTAGTTTTACTTGTATAATAAATGCATTGTTTGAAGTGTAATATTTTTCCACTCGATTAAAATGGTCTCTCTGTATGGTAATCGGCCCTTTCAGGTGTACACTCTACCTCCATCGGTTAGCCGTCTGTGACATTAACACAAAATGATGGTGAGAAAGTAATCGCTAGCTACTTCAGGCGGTTGGCAAATGATGCTACCCATTCTAGCCACTTAAGTGTATGAATAGTATCACAGAGGCTTATGAGCAGAACAGGTTTAGCAAGATGTGTGAAATATTGTGATCCGCAGTTGGATAAAAGTGCATTGTATTCCCATCTCCTGCTTTTTTATGAGCTTTGGGCCCACTGTGGCTTATTGTATAGAATAGTCTAATGTGTCCCGTATGGGAAAGATGGATAGTAATACTAATGGTAAATACTCAACGATCTTAAGATTTGGCAGAACATTTATAGGGGCCTGGGAACAGCTTTAATGAGGAAGTGCCATCTGTAATACCATGAAGCAAAAAGCAGAACATAGAGGTACTTCAGTTTCTTCCAAAACACATTATGGGGAGTATAGGACTGAAGTCCCTTGGGACTACCAGCGGAAATGATTCTTGGCCCCTACACCCCTCTTTTCGGGACATATGCAGAAATATATTCATATGTCTTGAGTATGCGATGATGATAATGCTTGAATGAGGTTGAATGAGTGAATTCATCCTTAAAGGGGTTTTGCCATAAAGTAAAATTGACGTGTGAAGCTTGCAAATAAAATAACAAATATTTTCACCATTCATTATTATTAAAAATTCTGCATCGTTTTTGTTTTAGCTGCTCCCTTAGTGATCCATTGTTTACAGCTCGTCTCCAGGGGATACAACCAGGGTTAAGAGCTCCTCAGTCCTTGTCAGACATGCTCAGACATCACTTCTCCTCTCAGGCAGCACCCCAGGTGCTGTCACTCTACTCCTGTTCTTATACTCCTTAGCAATTAGTCAAACAGTGCAAATGAATAAAAAAGAAACCTCAATGAGGGATGTGCATTGATAAAGAGAAATCAAATCCACAGGTTTGGTTCCTGCAGGGATTTGAACCTAGGACCCTTGTGCTGTGAAGCAAAATCTTTACTTCTCAGCTACTCACAATGCTTTACATAAACAGACCTTTCTTTGACTACAGAGAGGAAAGCCCTGGTGATGTCAGGCTGCTGGGTCACATGATATGCAATTCAAACAAATCACACACGCCCCCTTCTGAACACACAGAGCTGAAGAGCTGCATACAGGAGGTATGAAATGAGATCGTGGCAAAACCCCTTTAAGAAATAGACTCTAGTGACAAGTACTTGGTTCCAAAGTCAACTCCAGATGGGGGTGGTGTTTTGCTGGTAGCAATATATTGGATATCATGAGTCTGGTCCTCAGCTTTTGCTAAGGAGTAGCGGATCATTGTACAAGGGTTAAAGGATGAAAACCATGTGGCTTGCATGAGACTTGGAGGGTCCACTGACCAGTAAGTCGTGACACTGGGCCTACTATTTTACAGTTTCGCCCACAGGAGCATCACTTGATTCCCTGCACAGAAGTTTTCTGTTATCATGATTTGTTTTCTTCAGTTTATTGATAAGGAAGATGACCAGCTGAAGATGGATATGGGCTGATGTTAATGCACTTCATACAGTATATATGAATTCATTGCTGCCCTTCCCCTGTGACTTTTTTTGTACGAGTCCTCCTTTTTTAAAATTACTGGTATTCTTGAACTGTTACTGTAATAGATTAGGCTATTTTGCAAAATGAATCCTTTGATGTTCCTCTCATGTATCACAGCCTTCCCCCATTGTATACGAAATACTCATGGCAAATGTAATGTATGGTCTAACTGATCACCTGATATGTTGGGCAATGCCTTCTCACACAAGCGTTTACCAGACATGATGTTTTTTTTTTGAAAATTATGGAAATGCTATACCCTGGTGTAAGCGCTCACTGTCTCTATTCTACTGGATTTTTCATGGTTGTCTAATGACACTGTTGGTCATGAATAAGATATATTACTACCTAACAGCTGAATAAAGTAAAACAACCCCTTTGATGCAAACAATGTACTTAAAACCAAGAATGAAGAACTTCCGTGCACATATCTGTGTATGATGGCCCATGGTGTATGTTTGTATATACATGCAGATATATATATATATGTAAGTCTATCCCGCTGTAAAGATAACTAGCGGCCATACATGCATTGTGCGCACACAGACTTTTTTCTTTAGAATATGTCCTGAGTACCAATATTTTTTGTATCATTTACGCTAATAACCTCCTCTAGTTCCAGAAAATGGCTAGATCTGCCATGTCCTGATTTTTTTATTTTTTTGTAGTCTTGAAGTGAAAAGCTGAAAATCCTAGCTAGGACAGTATATTGAGACTAGTTGTGTTTTTTAACTGTTCGATAGGTGGAACTGCCTAAGTCAATTATGAACCAACCTGTTCTTTTGTGTATGTGATCTGTTGTGAGATGCAATTACTTTTTTCTCCAACTCTATATGTAGAAGGGCATTTTTCTTACTACATAAAGCCATGGAAAATTTATAGAGCAAAAAAAAAAAAAAATGGCATCTTTTTAGGTCTGTATTTAATCTAGGGTCCAAATTCTGGAGTCTTGATTAAATGATGTATTCTGTGGCCTTGTCTTATATATGCATTTTTGTTTTGAAGATCTGCTTAGTGCTCTGTATTTAAGCGACCAGGTCTAGGGGCTGTAGTTATTTTGAGGAAACTACTTTGGGATGAGTATTCGGTTTGGTCCGGGGTCTTTACTAGTTTTGGGTGATATATGCACCATTTTGTGATTGGAATGCAATAGCTTAGCAGTGTTTGCACAAATGTAAATTGTAGACAAATCCGAGCAGCACTTATCACGTTACTTTTTGGAATCTAAGACTATATGATCACCAATCAAGTGGGTTACTGTGAGGTATCTTTATGTATGTGCTTATTACGAGTGTAGTGTCCATATAACACTTCTAACCTGTCTATATCCCATAGATCCCTGCACTTACCTGTAGCCAAGTTAGTTGTAACGTGGACCAGTGATTGGGACATCTAACATACCTGGTTCACATCTCCATCACATAACAATAAACATTGAGGTGGAAACCCAACAAAACCAACTGTAATCAATGGGGCCCAATCGGTACCACTGCTGTCCATTGTGAAATAGGTCTGGTTCTACTTCCATTGTAGAGGTTCCGAGTGGAACCTCTGACCCTGTTTATTAACTTCCCTAGGCCTGATTTACATCTACCAGGCACTTGATAGATGTTCTCATCAGCCCATTTGGTATTCTTAACCAAAAACTATGTTTACCATGAAACGGTTCACTGCTTGTGACAGAGTAGTTTTAAATTCGATGAGGAAACGGAATACTTTGCCTAATCTAATCCCAATGAAAAAAACTGGTCCAGAAGTAAATATGAATCTCTATACCATCATCAACATATCCCAATATGAAGTATAATGACTCTCAAATAATTACCATATCACTAATTTTATTCCAAAAATACAATAAATACAAATAATTCAGTTATCACAACTGAAACAAATTAAAAACAATTAAAATCACAAAATACCCCCCATTGTATTATTGGGGACATATCCATCACCTAAAATCAACAGGAAGTAACTTGGAAAGACGCACAATAGGTATACATATAACAGATCAAGTGATCACAAATACAAGAAATGCATCAGACCAGAAATAGTAGTAATAATACAATAATCTATATTTCAATTCATTACCAAAGTGGTGGATATGTCGCCAAGGAGGGTATTAGCCTCAAATTTGCCTAATCTGCCTTTGTTCTAGCCCTGGTAAAGGAATACAAGAAATGTGAAATGTAGGTTGACTGCCCTTAGTTTGGTAGGGATGGATTATTTGGAGTGGTGAAAATTGGCTTTCTAATAACCAGGGCTGTGGAGTCCTCAATTTCTCAAACCCCTGACTCCTGACTCCGACTCCTGACTCCCTCATACACGGCGCATGTTTAAGTGATAACTTTAATGTAGTAAAATGGTAACATCAGGCTGTTTATCACCTTATGATGCAATAAACAAGCTATTTAGGTAGAACAGACACTGAGAAGCAAAATTGTAACAATGTTTTGATCTTTTGAACACTTGTGGGTAGAGTTAAAGAAAAAGCTGTATTTGTATCCAAATCCAGTCTGCACGAACATTGGGCATGTGTAGAAGAGACCTGGGATCAGATTTTGGTCAAGACATGCTTGAATCTGATCCAGAGCCCAGAAGGATTCAAGCAGTATTGAAAACCAAAAGGTGGATTTCCCACATACTAACAAAATAATAAAAATTAACATTTTGATTTTTAGGAGCAAAACAGTAACAATGCAGTTACAGGAAAGAATCTGCAGAACTAAGCAGATGCTAAATACTTTCAAGTCAAATTTATGTATAAGATGTGAGATGACTGTATATAAAATTACAGTAGCCTCATGTACAAAGCTGTAGTGGATGGTGAGATATGGAGCCTGAAAGTCACAAGTTCAAACCATTGTTACCATTTTGCTTTTCAGTGTAAAATATATTTATTGGATACGACTTTAGAACACAAAAAAATTGTAAATATGCAAAACACTGCAGGAACATTTGTGGAGTCTCTGAATTTGTTCTGAGAAATAGCATTGACTCCACCAGATCCTATACATGACCTCACATCTGATCTCATTATATCCAGGCTAGAGAACGGCCTCTCTACACTAACTTGGGTTGGGGGTAAAGCGGTGACCACAGGGGCAACATCTCTAACAATATCAGGGTATAAAGGAATTGTCTTAGTCACAGTCAGTTTTGATTAATGAATGATCGTCTACTTCTTTGAAAGCAGGTGAAAAATGTTGCTGAAACCTGTTTTGCCATGGGAGCAGAATCTTTTCCCCTGGGGCAGCGCTTTGCCTGCTCCATGTCATCAATTACACTCCTCATGTGATAAGGCTGAAGATATGGGAGCAGTAGCACTGGCCGGACCCAATTCCTCTTGCTCTTTGCACTGCATCGAACTAACTGGACCAACTAATTATATATTTTGGGAGTCAGAGTCGGTCCATTTTATGACGACTCTGACTCCTGCAAAATAGGCACCGACTCCACAGCCCTGCTAATAACCCTTGCTTAGTTTGCATTGCTGCACAGATTCAGGTGGTCACATGTTAAAGCAACACGTCATCGCTTCAGCAGCATTTAGAAATCCCCCTTTAAAAATCCTGCATTTTCCCCTGTTTATGGTACAGGATTTAACGTAAGCTCCGATAATGGTCGAAGTTATTCACGGATATATTCTTCAAAATGTCCTAGCTGTGGTAATGTGTTCGTAAGGTAACCTGATCTGAGTTCACTAGGCAGATGGCCTCTTTTAAGAGTACAGTGAACTCTCATATTTAGTGTCTGGGAACCATTGAAGATAGCATAGCATATAATGTGATGTCACCAGCCAGAAATATGCTAGTGATGCATGATATGTTTCTGGGACAGATACCAAATTCTACTTTCTTCAAATCCTTTTGCTGCTGTATTATCTTGCTAACAGTAAACCAATCAGCAGGAAGGTAATCCTGGTTTTAATGTTTCATTATGGCATATGCACCATTGTTGCCTTTTAATTCTCCACATTTAAGAAGACCAAATTCTCTGATCATCAGAATAAGGATGAATTTGTGGAATGTCATTCACTTCATACCTATACACAGTTTTTTCCCTAATTGTTTTCTGTGGTTGCTCATATGGGGGGAGTTCACACTGACTCAGGTTTATCAACGTAATTGCATTGTTTCTCATTTAAATACTCTGGAAGATATAACTTTTTGGGCAAATACCATGGCCCTCATTTACTTCAGTATTTTCTCTACATATAGAGGTATTGTGGGATCCTGGGAAGTAATGGTATTTTCTGTGCATCATTGACCGTATGCACGCTTTTAGAATCCAAGCAGGGCTGAGTGCTATTTTTTTTGTTGGCCGCTCTGAACATTGAATCACTACCCAGAAGTCTTGGTGTAGTGAGAGCTACTGAGCATGTGTGTCCACGTGTCAGCTTATTAGGTGGATGTGCACGTTGCTATACACTTTGAACACTAGGTGGAGCCATACTTTATAGGTAAATTTCAGAACTTTTCACATGATCATATAGCTAACAGCAGGCATCCTCAAACTGCGGCCCTCCAGCTGTTGGGAAACTACAACTCCGATCATGCATTTATATAATCTATAACAGTGGGAATGATGGGAGATATAGTTTTCCAGCAGCTGGAGGGCCGCAGTTTGAGAATGCCTGGCTAACAGCATGTGAATGAAAAAAAATTCTCATTTTAAATGTGCGATGAAATGAATGACATTTAATGGGTTGAACAGGCTATCTAATGTTATGGAGCAGAAGGAGCTTAGTAGGTTGTTATATGGGTTAGTGGGGAAAGAAGTTGTAAATTTAATAATTTCAATTTCTGTTTTAAAGAGATGACTATCAATCATTGTTAAGGCCGCCTACTGGACTCCTTAAAGGGGTTGTCTCACTACAAGGATTGCTTTATGTGTTAGAGATCTTGCAAAAACAAGTCACTGCAATGTGTGTCCATTAACAGTGACCTAACTATTCCTAGATCTCCCCTCTTGTATGGGCTGCATCAGCTCCCCAGGTCACTATAGCTACACATCTGTTTGATCTCTCCTGATAGGCTGCCAGCACTGGTCGCTATAGCTACAGACCTGGTTTCCCTAGCAGCTCATCACTGAAGGCCAGTAGGAGCCAGTAAACCTGCCCCTGAATTCAAAAATGAAACAGAGAAAACAGGGCTGAGGTAATGGGAATCAATGTAGTGAGACAACCGCTTTAACCCTGAATAAGCAGAAAATTAAATGATTAAAACTACAACTTCTTTTAAATCATCTCTCTTTAAAACTACCGTATATATCAATCTAGTCAGTCTCCTGCATATCAGATAACATGTTCAATGTGACAGGTTCCCTTTAGAGGGATTGTCTCAATACAAGGATTGCTTTTTGTGTGAAAGATCTTGCAAAAACAAAGTCCATTTGCAATATATTTCCATTAACCATATCCTACCTATTTTGAGAGATTGATCCCCTCTTGTATGGGCTGCATCATCTCCTCTGGTCGCTATAACTACAGACCTGTTTGATCGCTCCTGATAGGCTGCCAGCGCTGGTTGCTATAGCTACAGACCTGGCTTCTAGTGCAGCCTAGTGGAAGCCAGTAAACACGCCCCTGAATTCAAAATGAAACCAAGAAAACAGAACTGAGGTGAGATGAATCAATGTAGTGAGACAACCCCTTTAATGGTTACACAACCCTTCAATAAGAACAATCTCTGCATGGCTCTACTTTTAGCTTTCTGTCTCATTAGAAGTTTTGTACATTGTGTTGTGTGTGTTTTTTGGTGAACCAGATTAATGTCCAGTCTTCACACCATAGTGTGTCTGTAAAATCACTTAGAAGTATATAATTTCTCATAATCCCTACATTGCCTGTATTTGACTGTCAACCAGACTGGTGACCCAGAGCACTGTGAAGGGTTCAGAATGTCTAATTCCTGCGCTCCCAGGTCTCTGTAATTAGCACAGGGCAAATATAGCTATTAAATGACTGAATGATTCTGTGTTTGGCTGGGGCTCTAATAACCAAACTCACTGAATGTAATTATAGGGACGTTTACATGTGGATAGGGATGCGAGACATGTTTTCTATCTCAGTTGCTGTAAAGCTGGGAACATTTACACCTCCTCCTGGGAGGTATACATTTTCCGTCATGTACACGTTTGCACCAGGCTTAGTCTGAACTTTTAGAATAAATATAATTTACATTTTTTCGCCTAGGGTCAAATTTAACCGAGGGATCGAGGTTTAAAATAAATGAATATAATTAAAATCTTAACTGGTTAATTTACAAAGAATGTTACAACAAGGACACACAAGTGTAAGTAGACATAAGCTGCAAATGGAGCACAAAGCTCAGCAGTTCAGTCGAGCCAAAATAATGCTGAAAGCCCCTGGCTCAATTAATATATAAGAAGTCTGGTCAGAAATGAGCTGACAAAGTAGGTTAGTTTGTGATTTCTAGAATAATAATCCAGACTGATAAGCACACTAGAATATATATAGTGTTGCCTAATAAATCCGAATGTGTTAAGTTTGTTTCCCCAGGAGTAAAATGTGACTCGAAATCAGTTGACTCCAAAGGAAGATTTCATCAAAGACGACTTTGCAGACACTAGTAAAGCCCGTCACTGTGTTCCTTGTAGACCTGGCATGGCAGAAGCTCGTACCATGTGCAGAAGACTGGTGCTGTCTTTAATTATAGGTTTGCAGCAATGTGAAGGTGCCTCTGTCTGAAACAACGTACAGCACAATCGGAGGCTTGTGCAGTTTTAATATAGTAAGTGTGTGGTATAAAGTCATTTTAATTACTTCTGGTTCTTGTTTAGTGAGGAAGGGTGAGGTGGTAAGAGCTCAGTTTACTCCTCTGTCATCTGCCCAGTTTCAGCGAAATGCTCCAGGATCAAAACAAATAAGACGTTATGATGTTCTGGATCCCCATAATAATTGACGTCAAGGGTGTAGACACCAAAGAGGCAGACCTCAGGGGGCCTTTGGAGATCAGAAGACCAGCTCTAGGTCACAAGAACTTGTGCAAGATCTCCCCTCTCCAGCGAAGGTGGGGAATTGGCCGCGGGCCATAGAAAGGGGACATGTGGCCATTCTGTACTTCTAAAAACCCTTCATAATTAGGGGGCAAATCAAAGGTCTTTTCTTCTATGTAACAGCAATTCTTTTCTGTGACTATTATATACTTGTATGTCATATACATTTGCTTTATATACAGATGCCTAATGTATTAGTGTATGTTAAAACTTCATATGGGCAATCATTTGGAGGCTTAGTAATATAGAATGTAGTATACTGTATTGGCACATTGAAGAACCGTGATGTTTGTATGAGCCACCTATAATTTTCAAAAATAGTGTCTATTGTGATAAACATATTCATTTTGTCACATTTAAGCACCCATACAGTATTGCTTTGAATTATATTGATTTTTTTTTTTGTTAGCATTGATCTGGTTCTTTAGTGTAAGGGCATGTCTCCCGGTTTGCGTCTGAAAAACCGGCCGCAAACGAACACACCGGGCTTCTATGGAAAACCCGTGCAGCAGTCCCCATTGCACAGGTTTTCCGCCCGCCCGCCCGAAAAACCTTGAACATGCACATTCTTCCGTCCGGTTTTCAGACGGAATATGTGCATGTCAATGGGAAGGGGGAGGGCTTTTATCCGCTCATCTGGTATTTGTCCAGTGCCGTGTAAACGGGCCCTAAAGGGCCGTTCACACGGCTTATTTTGGGCACTGATTGCAGCCGTATTGTGTGCCGTACTGCGCTGCAATACGGCTGGAATCCATCCCATCCATTACGGTAATCCACAGTTCTCATAGAGAACTATGGATTCCGTCTCTCCTCCCCGCTCGGCGAATACCCCAGGCGGGGAGAAAGAGACATGCACATTATCCCGGCAGGATACGCGCCGTGGATAATTAAAGTCTATGGGGCCGGCGGGCAGCGCCCCCGCCCAACCTCCGCCCCTTATTCAAGCCGTATTGTGGGCGGAATCCGTCCCACAATTACGGCTTGAATAAGCAGTGTGAACCGGCCCTAACGGTTTTCAGAAATGCTTCACAGTTTTAGATGGTAAAAAGGAAATCTGTCAGCTTGTTCATGTTACTCGAGTAAGAGGCAGCATGAAATAGCTGTAGGTTTCCTTGTCTCCAATACCCGACTGTAAAACTGAACTGGGTATGGAAATAGGCCCATGTTCCTACCCTGCTCAGTTTAAAGGGGTTGTCTCACTACATTGATTTATCTCACCTCAGTCCTATTTTCTTGGTTTCACTTTGAGTTCAGGGGCGTGTTTACTGGCTTCTACTAGGCTGCAGTAGAAGCCAGGTCTGTAGCTATAGCAACCAGTGCTGGCAGCCTATCAGGAGAGACTGAACAGGTCTGTAGCTATTGCGACCGGAGGAGCTGATGCAGCCCGTACAAGAGGGGATATCTCAGAATAGGTAGGACACTATTAATGGACATATATTTCAAAGTGACTTGTTTTTACATAATCCTTAACTTATAAAGCAATCTTTGTAGTGAGACAACCCCTTTAACTAACAATTCTCTCCCCTGTTTGTGTGAAGGGAAAAGCCTGTCATCTAAGCTGAGCTGGGTAGAGAGAAACTGCACATCATATCCGGTGGCTTCTCCAAATACCTGGCTCTGCTTTACCAGGTGTTTTACTGTTAAACCTCTCCATAAGGTGCATTTTACCCTGAAACACTAAGATGAGGAAACCTGCAGATATTTCTTGATGTCTATGGCTCATGAAGAAGCGGAGAGGTTTCATTTAAATGTAAAAACACATTATGTAGGTTTTTCTTTCATTTTTGCCATTTTCCCCGTTTGTTTATAGTGTTAGCAGCAATGAGCTGCCGAGTTAGTTTTAGTAGTGCAGGAAAAGCTGTGAACCTAAAAGGGTGTTCCCATTTCACACGTTGATGATCTATTTATAGGATATGTCATCAATGTAAGATAGGTAGTATCATAGAAACATGTGATGTATATGGTGTAATAGGAAAATGTGTTATGTATCCCAGTGACTACAGATTGTTTATGTACACCCCCCTCACCACAGATCGATTATGTGTATTCCAAGTCTACAAGTTTGCTTATTCAAACATCATTACTTTTGGTCATAAAATACTCTCTGCCTCATTTATTGAGGGCGGGAGTGACAGGTGGTCTCCAAACTGCAAATTTTGGCATGGGTCCTGGAGTCTACTTCAGAAAAAGGGCCGACCTGGTTCGGCCCATCCAACCCTATCATCACTCTAAATCACAGCACATTGGTAAAATCAAGGTACACATTTCTTTATAATAAACCTTGCCTTGCCCCTCATGACCTAGTCAGCCAGTCGGGGACAACAAATTACCCTAATGAACTGATGAGCAGCTCTGGAACTTGAAGCAATTGTTCAGGTTATAAAAATATTATTTCAATGGCAAACTGGGTTCACACCGTGAGGTTCAATCATCAACTGAGCTGCTTTCCATTTCTTCCTTGCCCCAGGACAGAAGATAATCAACATTGTAAGTGTTAGGTGTTTTCTGCAATTGTTCCCTTTATTTTATAACTCTATTGTATGTATGTCATCTTACTTTATCTTTATTTTTGCATTTTGTGAGCAAAATACCTTTTTCCTTTTAAAACTTAGAACTTTAATAATTTTGGTCCTTGTATGCACTAAGAATCCATAGCCTTTATTATAGTGTTTAACCCTGTGACTGCTGGAGAACAGTGTTTGATTGGCGTTTTAACCATGGAAGTGCCAGTGAGTGGTGTTTTTGGGTGACAAATTCCTTCCCTCCAATTTTCATTTGTGAGGAAGGAAGGTGGTGGCAGTGTATATTCTTGGGGTGTTGGAGTGTGATTTATGCACAATTTTCCACCTGAGCGGAAGGTGAGTGGAAATAAATTAACCACTTTATAGTGGCCCCCACGTCACGTGCTAGTAAGTATATGTAACAGGTAGAATCCAGTACTATCATGGTAACAGGTCCCAAAAGTCTTTTCAGAACAGCTTTTTGGAGGTGCTTGCGAACTACTCTCCATTCTGTTCGGTAAGGGTTCCGAGTATAGCCAAACACGGTGCTCATCTGTTCTCATAGCTTTCAAGGAAGGAAATTATGGGGCAAGTGCGGCTAACTCTCTATTCTGAACGGATACTTTCGGGGGCATGTTCTGGAGATAGGTCCGGGTACCAGAATGGGAACTGCACGCATCACACATTAATGGCATATCCTATTCATCTGTCATCAATGTGTAAGATGGGAACACCCCTTTAAGTAAAATGTCATTTTAGGATTTTAGGAAGATGTACTGTAGTTCTGTAGGTAGATAAATATATATAGAGATAGATGAACGGATAGGTATCACCCTATCCCCTAGCATAAATTCACTGAAACAAAACCCATTAGAGGTCTACCTACAGTTCTTGAAATCTAGTCCAAAATGAATGTTATCATCCATGTCCAATTGCTTGTCTGTAGCCTGCATACAAGTTTTTGGATCCGAGCAGAGGAATGCTAACAGCAAACATGTAAACAGCTGTTAAGAGACAGATCTCTTCACAGAACTGGATATTATGCCAAGTCCATTGCTGCCATGTGTGCTGTGTAATACTTGTCATCTCAAGTGAGTCATTAAAAGGTTTCCCCCTAATGGGGCTTTGAAGTGCTCTGACAGCTTGAGAGCATCTATAAATTGCCACAAACAGGGTTCAGAGCGAGTTAGCTAATTGCTTGCTCTTTGACTTATTAGGAGTCAGTGAGTTAAATAATTTGTCGCATGTGTGGCTTATAATAAATAATGTGACTTGCCAGTTTGCGGCGTTCTTCCTGTGATATATTGGGGCCTTTTTGAAGGTTGTCACTTGCAGCTAACAAATGCTTTAACTAGATAGTAGGGATCCCAGTTTCAGACTGCGGCTATGAAATGAAACGGGCAGCCCAACGTTAACCTAGTTGTATGTCTTATGTAGTTAACATTTTTATTGCGGTCTGACAGTCCTTAGCTTTGTAGTAATTACAATGCAATGATCAATAAAACAAAATTATAATGACTCCTTAGGCAGCTGTAAATGTATGTTAGACACACAACTATTATACTATATCCAAGCTGGATTTTGGAATATTTTCCTGTTCCTTTGCTTGCCTTCTGAAAACGCATGGTCTTTCTCTCCGTGCTTGCTTTTGGATACATTTCCTGGTGCAATCAGATTTGTTGTAAGACGGGCACCAACAGAGCCTGACACTCCATTGACTTGTAATAAGGTCCTTTGGGCTCCATTATGGTTTCTGGTTTTGATAGGAATATGCATGCTGCACTATTCTTTCTATCAGATGTGCTGGCATTTTTGACAGAGGTTCTGAAAGAAACCTTAAAGGGGTTGTATAAATTCATTAAATGGTCTTCAGAATAAGGAGACAGTGAAAACAACTTTGCAATTGGATGTCATTTGCAAAGCTGTCTTGTTTTCACTGTCTCCCTTAACTTCGTTCCCCAGTGCCGGTCGGATCCCACCTCCTTTAATTTTATTGGCTGTCAGCTCTACTAATTTACATTCTGTTCGGCCCCCAGTCATATTCACGGGAGCGAGCATTTCTGCCTCTCTCACTCAGAATAAGGGGCCGGCAACAATTTCACTCTATACAGCCACCAGCTCCTCAGTGACACCGGAGCTGCTTCTACAATCAGAAAACAGCTGAATTGTGCCTCAGTGCCTAATGCTCTGGCATGTAAGGGGCCGGCAACAATTTCGCTCTATACAGCTAGTAGCTCTTTAGTGACACTGCAGCTGCTTCTACAATCAGAAAACAGCAGAATTGTGCCCGGTGCCTTGTGTAAACATAGAAGGGAGACGGATCTGTGCTGTGGATGAGTTCATAGAAGACTGGATTCAACTGTAACAAACCTCCAGCTGTGAGAGGAGAAGAGATCGGTGTTCTGTGTACATAGAAGGCTGTCTAGACTGAATGCAGACCTGTGGTATGTAAACAGCTCTTACAAAATAAGACTGCATAGGGAGAGGACAGTGACATGTGGACTCAGACAGAGAGGGGGGGGGACACACTGATTCAGGAGCGATCACGAACAGTGAAGGGGGGGATGATGTCATCCCCCTTCAGTTAAGAAACACCCAGCTGGGAGGGGAAGAAACACCCCTGGATTTCAGGAACTGAGAGAATCAAGCTTCAAGAAAACAGCCGAACTGATGAAGCGTTACATCCCCTTTAAACCAGATATAAGTAGAGCATGAAACAAACAATGTCTCCCGAC
>JAODAL010000039.1:215000-407500 GCA_025379985.1 Phyllomedusa bahiana
AATTAACCCATTTAAATTGTCAAACCTGTATATACCTGTGTAGAATGTGTTCTTTTTAATTCTGTATTATATTGTATGTTTGTGTGTGCATGTGCTGCATATATTCTGTAGGGACTTGTTGCAAGGGCTGGCTTGTGACATGACTTCACCTTTTGTCAACCACCCTGGATAATGTTAAATGCAGTACGTTTCAGACCTAGCCGAGAACAGTGAAAGCTTTGTTCCATGCACCGTGCATATATTTATCTGGTCTGGAACAGGCATTAATCTTTAATTACTGTATAAACATGTAAAACAGGTGTGGAATAACTACACTTCCAAATATGCAATGTTTATCTACTTACTGGGTGTATGTGTCGGCTTTGCCGTTTGAAGGGTTTCACCTTGCTAAGTCCAGTGACTTTGGAAGGGAGAGGACACAGAAATGACCAAATCCCACATGAAAGAAAAAAGGCCGGTTATAAATTATGCAAAAAAACAACATCCTTCTGCTAAGGTTTGTGAGTATAGGTTGGGAGGTTGAGCAGTTTACTGGAAAAGGGGGTTTTATTCAATGCACGTGAATTCGCCTTGTTTTTCATAGGCCTTGCAGGGAAATGTGGTGTGGGCGACTTTAAAGCAATTTTTAGCTCCCATAAAAAAAACAATGAAGGCTCTGTTACTGGGAGCCGCATTACTGCAGGCCTGCCTCATTGGATGGAATGCCTACTGAAACTTAGCTTTAAAGCTCTTGGCCTTCAAGTGAATTCATTTTACTCTATTTTTGTTTCCTTAACCTCAAATTTTTTTTTTTTTGTAGGCTTAACCCATGTGAAGCCCCTTTGTTTTACATAAGCAGGACATGATTTTGTTACTTACTGTGGAGAAATTAGTAGTAATCAAATAATAAAAATTGCTTGGCCTGTGTGGTTTCGACATACCGTTTTTTTATTTGATCATGTAAAAACATTGGGTCATATCATCTTAGCAGTGCTACTTGACCAAAAAAAAAACTTGTTTGTTAAAAGCTGAACAGCATAAAAATCCAAGGTATATTGCTGCTTTGCATGCCACCTGCTATTGAGAAGTGTATACTGTATTTCCATTATCCTTTTATTTCAAAGTTTACAACAAATCACTGGAAGAAAAATGCACCTAAAATATATAACTTTTAATAAATCCTCTAAAATTATCAGAATTAAAACCAGTCATGTGTGCTGATCCAAAGATCGCTGCAAACAATGGTAATAAATAAATGTCACGTATTCTATATGGATTGTTAATGTTCTCTTTCTATATTTTTCTCCAATGTCTAAGGTGCAGGAATGAACTGACCCTCAATAACCTCTATTCTTAACCCTTCGTAATAAGCAGGGAATGCCCCGAAAAGGTCGGTCCCAAGCCAGAACCTATTCTTAGTCCGTCCCTTTTTCTACCCTTTTCTCCAGAAATGTTTTTATTTCTGGGATTTTACTAGAATTCTTCAGGGGAGATTGACCAAAAAGTAATTAAATCTTTCTAAGTAGAATAACATTGGACCTAGTCTGTTATATTATAAGGGCGCACCAACACACTATATAATCTAATAGTCAGCTAAATGCTGAAACGGATAAATATGCTCATTACAAGTATAGACTTAGTGTAAGTTATTTGCTTATTTTCTCCTAAAATGCAACATTATACTCCAAATAAGGGCTGATGTTATCTGCAGTGAACGGTTATAAGGGTTTCATTTCGCCCTTGCTGTACTGTGTTAAAGCATGTTCAGTCTCTGCGTCCACGCCTACTCCTCAAGTATCATTTGGCAACAGACCACTTCCAATGTTTAATATACATACAGGTTATTCTTGAAGTTGAAATCAATGTAGAGATAGTATGCAGCAAGCTCTTGAGCTCCCTCTGGTGCTTTGTTTTAGCAGCCAGAATTTTATTTCTGTCTGTGGAGGGCATTAGGGGTTCTGGATCGGAAAAAAAAAGTTCTTTAATCCTATAAATATACATTAAGAATTTAATCTTAAAATACATTTGATACAGATTTTTTATGAAACTAATGATGTAGAAGATTGGACATTCACTTCTATTTCCTATAAGCTTGTGTTCATCTACATTTAACAGAGGAAATAAAGAAAACCAGGGGGTCAGTATTTATTGGTTGCACAAATTATTGATCACTAAATGAAGAACCCTCCATAATGTCCGGGTGTCTAATGACCCTTCCGAATAAACCTTCTACAGTTTCAGTTATCCTTAAATATTTAGGTAAGGTATGAGTGTGTGTCAGACTTGTAGACTAAATGAGCACCATCTTTAAAACTAGGCTGTAAGTGGCTCCTCTGAAGTGTCTGAAATATTTAGTTTCACCAGTCAAAGTTAAGCATACAGCCTATACATTTCTTTAGGCAGCATTTCTTGTGAAGGTTGAAATAAACAAAAAAAATGTAATCTATCATCCCGAGACAGAAAATGGCTATCTGACGAATATAATCCATTTCCCAGGTTCTCAGGTCTAGAGCCATAAGGGAAAACAGAGGTTATCTGGACAGAGCGATAAGAAGCAGAAGCTGTTACTTTAGTAACTAAATCTAAATGTCTTTTTTTTTTTTCATAATAACCCCTTAGAGAAGCACGGCGCAGTTCATTTTACAGGCTGAATAATCTCAGCCCGTATGAAGATCTAAACATTTCAGGATCCAGAGAACTTGGATTTTGCCAAAGAAACTTAAAAAATTCGGCAGCATATAATATGGAATTCAAAGACAAACTATGTGTGTAGGGTGTATACTGTAAGGGTATGTTCACACATTAAAATTTTGGCGCACCTTTCGCATCATATTTGCGCTTTACTACAAGCGAGATGTGTGCTGAAATTACAGTAATCCGTAATATTGCCTCCATACCTATGGGGCAAGCGGGCTGCCGCCCCCCCCTCCCCCCTCCCTTCGTGTCGCGGGAGTACGTGCCGAACAGGACGGTTTGCCCCGCTATTACGCTGCGTGAACTTACCATAACTGGTGCAATTTAAGGGGCCTTGGCTTTAAGGCAGAAACCGTTGGAGATGTCAGTATTTTGATTCACACAACTTTTGCAGATAATAGTTTCATCATAAAGTCTTTCTTGTGTAATGGAGCTTACTATTATAATGAGTACAATCAGTGCTAGAATCAAATAGACACAAGCCATCAGTGGCAGATGGGATCTTCCAGTAAGATAATGCGACATGTCATATGGCTAGAAATGTCTCAATTTGTTTGAAAGAGCAGGACCAAGACTTCCAAGTACTACCCTAGCTCCATAATTCTCTCTACTTGAACCCAGTTGATCATCTGTGCGACAGCCTCGATCATCGTGTTAGCTTTAGGGATCTTCCCCCACGCACCCTCCAGCAGCTCTGGAATGCAGTCAGCATGGCCCCAGGACCTTGAGGGTGCGTCCACACGGAATATACAAAATACCGGTCGGATTTGTTTTTAGAATCCAGACAGTATTTTGTCGTCTTTTGGATGGTTTTGGGGGACGGTTCTGTTTGCAAATTCGCCCGTCCCTCATAACCATTGAATTGCACATCTGCCCAAAAACCAGGCAGAAGATTGTGCACGTTCAAAGTTGAAAATCCGTTCAGTGTAGACTACTGAACAGATTTTCTATTAAAGTTTATGGTCGGCTTTTAGATGGTTTCCAAATCCGCAAACCATCTGAAAATCCAACTGGAAAACCATGCCGTGTGGATTGACCCCGAGTCTCTCCCAACCTTTCTAGCTGCTGCCTGTGCTGCCAATGGTTATTGTGGATATTTTAATGTGACACTGCTGAGCTCTAGATGCTTTTTAGGTTATTGTTCTATTGTCTACACCTAATGGATGTAATAGTTAAAGGGGTTGTCTCATTACAGCAGTTCGCCGCCTCCCATGCGAGTTGCCAAGCAAAGCTTGTGAAACGGAGGGGCATGTTTCTCCTGCCAGCAGGAAGTATCTTCACTCTGAAGGCATGCCCCCAAAGTATACGCATGAGGATTCATTCTGTGTTACCTTGGGGAAGGGAGAGGTTCTCAGCTGTCATTGGAAATGAAAAGCTAAAAATCTAAATTTCTTGCTCTCTACATACTTTGTAACTAGAATGGGCATTTGATATTCAGGACTCTGGGAAAGATGGGTGATTTTTTTCTCTGTCTCTCACACTCACACAGTGATATATCCTGCAGATTATTACACCTCTGACCTCTATAGAGCTGCAGAACAAAACGATACACTTTATCTGTTTGTGTTTACATGGGACTAATGTCTCACAAGTGGTTTACGTGGGACCTCGCATCTGTCTCACAAAAAAATTTTTTTATGTGAAACTGCACTGTACAGCTATGTTCTCTCTCTGTATGTAAGTTGTGTGAGTCTGTACATCTTACATGGGACAGCTGTGTACAGCTGTGCTCTGTTTCTGATTTACACAGGACTGCAAATGACATTTACATGGGACTGCATATCGGTGTTGCTAAATTGTTTTAAGTGTTACTGCACAGTACAACTCTCTCTCTGTCTCTGTCTCTCTCCTCTCTGTCTCTCCTCTCTCTCTGTCTCTCTCTCTCTGTCTCTCTCTCTCTCTGTCTCTCTCGTCTGTATCTCTCCTCATCCCTACCTTTTTATTTCCCATCATCCACAACCTGCTCACTGCACCCACATTGCCTGCGTGTACTGGTCTGCGGCCTGGGCAGGATATTCCACTCCACCGACAACCAGTAATGCTTTAGCTGGGCGTAACCCAACCTGGGCTCAAACACCGTTGCTAAGCACAAAGTATCCCATTCTCATAAACCATAGCACTTTGCTAATGGTAATCAAGGACGGACATGCTTAGATTTTTGGTCCCCTCATTTTAAACTATGATCTTTATATTGAATCAGAAGTAAATTGAGGATTTGTTACAACCAATAGAGGGCGCAGTGAGCTTCCCAGCTCCTTTCCCATAATGCCTTATGATGTGCAGATGCTTAGTAGTGGACTAAAAGGCAATCAAAACACTACACTCCTTAACTGGTTCTTTCCATAAGGAGAGATGTTCCCCTTCTTTCAGCCACTCATTGCCCCCCACCCAGTCAAGCCAGTATCGCTCTGCTCTACCCTGATGAGGGGCAAAACCTCGAAACGGCGTATGTAAATGAGCGATATTGGCTTGACTAATATTCAATTTTGCTTCTCAAAGATTCAGTGATTCAGAAGTAAATTGAGGATTTGTTACAACCTATAGAGGGCGCAGTGAGCTTTCCAGCTCCTTTCCCATAATGCCTTATTATCTTTGCAGTGAGACAACCCCCTTTAGCCAAATCTCTTTACTTGGAGCATGCTGTCTTCTCATATCTCTAAAGTAATACAGCGTTCAGGTGGTTTTATGTGACATTTATTCCAGGCATTCCTCTTAGGATCTTGAGATTTTATCTATTTATTGCTAAATTGAGACAGGCAGTTTGCCTTGCTTGCGTCCTTTTTAATTTTCAATCAGAAATTGCTGTGACAGAAAATGTACCTTTAGGACAGTGGACAATCTGTGCAATAACATGAGCGGGTGTTGGCTGTGTCACATAGTAAGTGAACCCGCCACTTCATCCGTATTACTTTGGACAGTTCTACTATACTATCATTCCAATTTGCCTGAAATCCTCACTTTTGTTTATGTTACTCTGCTGATTTGCAGTCTAGCCTAAAGCAAGTAATGAAAGTAGATGACAGGATTGTTAAAGTGAAACTCTCCCAGCCACCGGCCCATGTCTTTCATGCCAGCTTTACATACGGCTGTATACTATGAGCGTGAAATCAGTGGTTAAGCTAACATAAAGTCCCATTATAGTGGATTATACTCCTGCTATAGTTATTGATGCTTAGAAATGGTAAGCATTGCCGGTTATAGTCTGGGGGTCAACTGCCCGTTTGGTAATCCATGGTGAATGTTATTAATGGACACCCGAGCAGTTGAACAACTTCTCCTTCAAAGTCACTGTAACGTTTGACCGCCCAAAATCCAGTTGTGAATGTAATGAACTGGGATCTTGAAGACCAAAGTAAATTGCATACCCTTCATTGATATGTTGGTTACCACCTTCTATCTGACCCTTTTTGTTATGTTAGGGCGCATCCCCACGGTATAGGACAAATACCGGACGGTTTGCCGGCTGGTATTCGTCCTGTTTTGCGCCCGTCCCCACGGCCGCGGGGGGGACGGCTTTTCTCCGCGATGAGTAGAGAAGAGGCCACCCCCCCTTCACAGTTAGAAGCACAGATTCCGTCCGAAAACCGCCCGACGGAAAACCCGTGCAGCAGTCCTGAAAAACCAGCCGAAAAACCATGCAGTGGGGACATGCCCTTACTGTGAGGAGCAGGTAACGTCTAAGATCACTTTAGAGCCAGACTATGCAGGCCTGTAAATTTTTACAAAATTTCTGCCTAATTAGTGACCGATAGTCTTCCTTGTAGAGATAGCTGGCAGTCACTGATGAGGCTACGTACTGGGCTTAAATATAAGCAGGAATTGAATGAGTTACAAATTCTGTTAAATCTTTCTCCACTAAACTATATATCAGTTTGCATAGCTCCTCTAACTCTCTAACGTGATGGTGGCAGATCAAAGGGCGTGTTCAGTGTAACACGTTCCCTTCAAGGCTGGATTCACGCAATTTTTTAAGCTTGAGATGTGTTTAAAAAACGGGGAGTCGAAAAAAATTAGTTTTTTTTCACAATTGCAAATATGCTCTGTAATTCGAGTTTGGAGCATTCAGGTAAAATCCTTCTTGAATGTAAGTTTATTAAAAAAGGCATACCACATGCATAAAAAAAAAACTAAAAAAACCTAGAACATGTGAATCCAGTCTACCAATGGAGAATTTATTCATTGAAGCTCTGTACACAGTGATCAGGTGTTGGTTATTGAATATTGTGTTTTGTGACTATAGGGGGGTGAGATAGTCTCCAAAAAAAGGTGGCTTTCCTGTTGGTAGGTGGGGTTCCACCAGACTTGATAATAGAAGGAGCTATTCCGTTTTTATAGAGGTTAAGAGTTATACCTAATAAAAGTTACGTTTTAGTGTTTTATAGATAGATAACTGATAGAGTTTGTTTGCCTATGGCAAAATTGTAAATATAGGGGGGTGAGGACACGCACAACTGTTCTGAAAGAAGCATCCTCGGGAGAATTTATTAATTTTCTGCAACAGAAAAGTTGCCTATTTTTGCACAAACCTTATACAGGTAAAAATTAGTTTTTCAAAGAAGTAGGCAGGCTTTGTGGCCTCCTGCCGCATGATGGGTTTACACTATTTTACCCCAGAAAGTAGGATATATCAGAATGAAAATCTACACCAGCTAGCTTAGATTTTCATCCACCACGCAAGGACATCCACCTATGCGACAGATGTATTAAGAGGTGAGTGCTTCTTAAATTTGTTGCTGCTTGTATTTTCTTAGACTAAGAGTGGTGAGTGTATTCTTTACATCGCCGTTTTATGCTTTATCTCCTGAGGCCATTCACTAAGCATAAGTGAGTCCACCTGACCTGAAGTGTTCCTGGGGTCCAAGGTGTATCTCCATTTGAAATGTGGCAGGATTCTATTGGATTGGCTTGCAATTACATTGTGTATAGGAGTGGGGTGAAATGGGTTGTACTGTTTTTTTTGCAAACTAAAATTAGAATTTGGTTGCGTAAAATTAAAAAAAAAACTAGTTTTTTTGGGTAGTTGACTCTGGAGCGATGTAGCAGTTGCGTGCCATATGGAAGCGAGTGCCCAAACAGTGTTGTGACCACTGATAATCAGTAGCTGCAGTGCTACCCGGAGCCAGAACACAAGCGCCGGGCAGCCAGCGGTGTAATCAATGGAATGAAGCAAAATGAGGAGGTAAATATGTGGTGTGGGTTTGTTTTTCTCCCATTACTGCAGTCCTATCCCATTTATCGTTAAAGACAAAAGCTGGACAGTACCTTTAAATTACCTGCACAGTATATTTGCATAGGCTGAATTGGTCCTGTTGGAGTTCTCGGATACAGAAGTTATGCAGACATCGGCCAACCGTCATGATGCTAAAGTTATACACAACATTTATCTGATGGTTTTAACATTTTAAAACCCATGTCTACCAATTTACCTGTGTTATAAGCAAACAAAGGTGTTTACAGGCTTGTAAATATGTGCATTAATGCAAATAACTAAACAGTGTAAAATTAGGGTAATTTGTATATCCAAAGGTTAGTCACCCCCACACCTCCACTCATTAGCAGATTTACCAGATAAAATTCTATTATTTTTTCTTGTTTTCATCCGAATAGTTTTCTCATTGGCTTCTACAGTTCTCTTTATCTGTTTATGTAGAGAGTAAAGTTCAAATATATAAAACTGAATGCAGACTGACTGCCAGCAAAAAGTTCCATAAATGCTCTTATTGCTGACGAAAAAAAACAGCAGGGGTGCAAATAACAAGCAATGGAAGACTACTTTGTACATCAGCGAGTAGTCTGTTCACAGCACACAGAACAGAGACCTTTATAGACATATTAAAGCTAGACTTATTGATGTTCGTATTACCATTAGCATTACTGTTTGACTTCAGTGCTGTGCTTTTATATTTTTAATTCAGGGTAACCTGTTACTATGAAAGTGCTGCATATTAGAGCAGAAGGAGCGGAGCATATATGTAATTTCTTTTTTTTTTTCTTTTTTTTGGGAATTTAAATTTTTATTAACATTTTTTTAAAGAGTACAAATCACATATGAAGGTGAGCCAATGAGCCAGTTGATAACAATTTACGACCAGCAACTGCTTGGTGGTCGCTACTAATTAACATTCGTTAACAAAACACTTGAAAAAGAATACTGTATTTAAGGTCAATCTTGGACCACACAAGGAACCTTAATTCCAGTCCCAGGTAGTGCCAGTATTGATAAAGGGCATCTAGCAAATACCTGGGGAAGGTCAATGAACAGTCATTGGCAGGGGGCTGATGCGTAGACCCTGAGGAGGAAAGAAGAAAAATAGAAAAAAAGGGGGGGCGGAGTAAGGGAGGTACTTAAAATGGGTCATGCGGATCCCGGGACGTATGGCCCCTCCACAGGCCCTACAGAAGGAGCACAAGGAAGGCCCAACTCAGCCCCATCATCAAGAGTCTCAATCCTCATACTTGTCGTGCTCTAAGTCTCAGACACAAGGTTTTTACATTTTTAGGAATCCCGATATTGGATCCAAGGACACCATTCAGAAAGTAATTTCTGCACAGTATTGAAACTCTACGCTATCAATTCCTCCATGCGGTGGGTCGTAGCCACTTCTTCAACCCACGCGGCTATGGAAGCGGGGAGGTTTGCTTCCATCTACGTGGAATTACCGTTTTTGCCGCCTGAAGATGATGTCTGGTCAGGGACTTTTTATAAGACCCAAGTACATATATGCCATATATGTATAAAAAGAGTTAGTATAATTTGATTGCAATCCCTGATTATTCTGTTTGACAGCTTTTCCCTGTGTATAGAGGGATGGATCTCACTGATTAGGACCACCCACTGGACTCCTGGACACTTAATCCCAGAATGAGCAGGTCATTTCTCACAATACCAAATATAAATTTTCCAGCTCCCCCTGCTTTATAACCTCTTGCTGGTCGATCAGACTACATGTTCAATGTTACAGGTACTCCTTAACCGAATGGTTTTCGTAAAATCATCAGGCCTTACTGAGGCTTTGGGATTTCCTTTTTTTTCCCAGCAGGCAGTGGTTTGGTTGTATCCGTGTGTATTTTCTTCACACCCTCTGTTTCTACACTTTGTTTTTGCAATCCTAAAAGCAGATAATTGTCTGCATGAGGATTTTTTCAAGTGACAGGCACATCTTATGCTAGTTAGTGATCTGTTGACTTAAGCTGGTCATGCTTTTCATTTACTTATCGTTCACAGTTGGCTTATAAAGACTTTTGTTTTGGACACCAACACCATCAGTCATCAGTCCCCAATCTTTGGCCTGGTTTGGACTTCTACAGATAGCACATTTATCGTTTGGCACAACCTTCTTTACTAATATTGCACCCAAAATCAACTGACTTTTCCACAGATATATATATATAGTTGCCATCTGTCACACTTAATCAAGAAAGTGGTATAAGGTTAGGTCTACACAGCAGTGGGCAAAAAACAACCTGAAAACCAAATCCTAAAAACATTCATAAAACTGAGTTCTCTGTCCACTGCCTGACAAAAGCTTTTGCATGTTTTCATGTTTTTGGTGCTTTTTGTTTGCAGAAATGCACATTAGGTTTGCTGTGTATTTCTGCAAAAAACGTCTGGCGTTTTACATAGACTCCAATAGTAAATTTTCTGCCCTGCTCAGTTGTTTTTTGCAACATGTCTCAAAAAGACCAGCAAATGAAACAAGCAGGAAAAAAAAGACGCTCTGTGGAGACAACAGAATGTTTTTACTATAGAAGTCTGTGGGATCTGTTTTCAGTCATAAATACACTAGAAAAAGAGGAGAGCCTGAAAATACATTTCTAATTGCCTATTATGTACGGTTTCCCCCTCCCCCACTCTTGGTAGATCTGAGGAAGTGACCTGTCATGCGCCAACGGATGGAAAGGTGGAGAAAAAGACATATTTCCATAGTATAATTTTTCTATAAAAAACTGCATTACACATTTCCCATGTTATACTATTGATTTATGGAAATGTTCTTCATTTTGAAGAAGCGGTCATGGAGCCACCATCCATTCTTTCTAAACACCTGTCGATATTTATTTCATGAACATCTATAGATGTATGTCATGTTGCAATGTTTAAAAATCAAATATTAACACTTTAAAGGGAACCTGTCACATAGATTATGCCCCCCTCCCTGAGGACAGCACAAGCTAGTGTCAGACATGCTGTTTCCAGCACTGTGTCCCCTATAATCTATAGTATTTAGTTCCCCAAATTTTTCCAGTCCCCAAAGGCTACACCCACGTCACTGATTCGGATCTCCCACTTGATTGCCCCTACAATAATTTTTATCATGGGGTGCAGACACTGAAATAAGACTTTCACCTGGTGAAAATGCAATTGGATAAAGCCTAAAACAAGCCTTTGGGACTTAGGGACTCAGGGCTGGAAACCATCTGACTACAAAGCTTGTGCTGTTCAGAGTATTTATGTCAGTTCTTATTAATTGAGCATTTTTAGCCCCCGCCCAGCAAAGGCTAGCCCCGCCCACCTGACCGGTTTCCACTTGATTCTACCTATTCAAAGTAATAGTTTTATCAGTTGAGGTGGGTGGGGCTAGCCTCAAAGGACTCTTCATGACTCTTTTTGGCTGAAAACTGCAGATTTGAGCATTAAATGCTCTAAAACTACAGCATCTTAGAGAATAAGAGACATGACGCTGGAAACAGCAGGTCTGTCACTAGCTTATGCTGTCTTCAGCAAGGGGGTTATAAATTATGTGACAGGTTCTCTTTAAGTTGCATTTTTCACAACAGTCAAGTCAATCTGCTGCTGTTTTCTAACCTGCATTAAAAGAGTACTGCGCTAATAGTCCAGGGCTTGTCCATTGCGTCCAAGTATTTGTCTACACTGGTTTTTATACGGAAGATGAATTGTTTGTATAAAGTACTGGAAAATCTAAACCTTTCATAAAGAGGGGAATCTTCTCAACAGTCATATCAATAAACAATACACTATTGTCCTCAGTCAAAGTATGCACAGTTTGGTCATTGGATTGAGCATAGAAACAATTATGCCATGAAAATGTAAGCTGTCTTTATTGTGAACACGAATAGTGGCCATTTATGGTCCTTGTTTGACTATAACTGCAGAAAGAACTCATTACCTTATTGCACTGCTTCTGATCTATAAGCTGATTTGTTAGTGTGATTTGTTTTTTTGTTTTTTTTTATGCCTATTAAAATGTATAAAGATAACGGCTCTTAGAGACTAACCAACTGATTGAACGTTGTTACTCTACTCCACAAGTAATCTAACAAAATGTTGCCCACGATAAGAGTTGCTCGGCAAACTAGTAGAGAACACCATCTCAGTGCTGGGTCATAAAAAGTCCGATATATATATATATAATCACCCGCACATGAAACCGTTTCTCCCAAAAAATTTTGTACTTTTTTATTTGATTTTCTATACATGCAAATTAATAGGAGTCTCAAAATTCTTTACAAATACAATAGTTTTCCAATAGAAAAAGCGACTTTCAATGAACATTTTCGGTCGAGCAAAGACATTTCTCAAATGCACTGATCATCTGTTACCGAGCTACGGCCGGTCATCTCTTTTTCTTTCTGCCGACAGGTGATTGATTACGGTCAGTTTGTGGAGCCTTCATGCTTTTCCTATATCTCATACAGCGACAAATTTTAAATTTGTTCAACTCAAAACGTTAATTGAAAGTCGCTTTTTCTATTGGAAAACTATTGTATTTGTAATGAATTTTGAGGCTCCTATTAATTTGCATGTATAGAAACTCACAGAAAAAAGTAAAAAAAACATTTTGATAAACGGTTTCATGTGTGGGTGATTACTTATATATAACAAAATGTTGCCGGCATGGAATTGAGGGTCTCACCTGACTATGATTGTCTAAAGCCCGATTTCTGTTGCTGTAGTGACAATGAGATGGCTAGATGGATTAACTCATAGCATTTTATTAGTAAATTAAAAAAGTTAGAAGTTTACATAATTGTTTAAGGGTTTTTTGTAAGGTAAGTCATTCAAATTTTTGAGGGCTTCTTGTAAATCTACATCTGTTTGACGGGAAGCTCAGTAGATTGGTCTCGACACAAGACAACTCTGTGTAGAGCCTCAGAGATCATGTGATAAAGGCTGTAGCTGCTTTTTTAGAGCAACCATTGAAGACACATCCTTTGGTTCTGTCATAGTTTTACAAACAATAAAAACTGCCTCTTAACTGCCATCGCGAGAAGCTGCATACAGCACAGGAAAAGAATATCATGGAAAACACCACATGAGTGTGAATGAAGACTCAAGCAAGTAATTTAAGAATTAGTTTAACTTTGTAAGGGCTGATTCACCTAAAAGTGAAGTGTCTTTATCTGAGTTGCCTAGAAGTGGCAGCTTGTCTAGGCATGTTGGGTGTTTGAATAACTAGGATAAACCTATCTTTACAACTAGATGTAATCTTAATTCCAAACCTATTTGGATAGAGCTACTGGTATCGAGCCATACACCTGAACGTAATTATACAGCATGGTTGAACAACATACATATTTGTAGCTTTCAGTTGTTTCTGTGGTTACTGCAGTTGAGTCTCAAATACTATTATTCTGTTCTAAATGCCTCCCAATTTCTTTAAACTGCATTTTTCCAAGTTTAAATTCAGTCTGCTGTACTGTTTGTTTTCTTTAAGTGTAGACAATTTAGTCTAGAATGCTAAGTGACAATAAGTAGAGCTGTACATTTCATCATTTCTACGCTATGGCCATATAATTAAAATCAGTGTGTGTTTACAATATTAATGCTGGTAATGGCAACTGTTTTAAGACTGACTGTTTAATTTAGAGTTTTATTTCAAAATAAAAAAAAAAATCCAGAATTGAAATGAACTTGACTGCCCAGTGTATAAAATAAAAGGGAGCTTGAAAGCAAAATATTCTCAATCTGAAATACTTTTTCCAGCAAAGTAGTTTTTCTGGCTACTTATGTTTGTGTGTGTGTTGTATTTTTGGTGGGACTATGGGGTATATAGTCTTTTAATGGTTGGGATAAACTTCCGATGATATGGATTTCTTCACAAGCACAATGTTTGATTACGCCAAGGCATCTAAAATGTAAAAAATGTGATTCAGGAGTCCTAATACAGTGTACATGGAACATTCAAAGTCTTTTTATAACCTCTTTTATAGCACCTTTTTGTTCTTTCCCTGTAGCTAAAAGGGACTTGATTAAAAATATTCATGTTTTTGTGTACAGGTTCTATGCAGACCTACATGTTCCCATGTTTACGAACTACATCCTAACCATGTGTAGTCTAATCCTGCCTAATTTTTGCTAGGTTAGAAAGTGGTTAGGGACAAGTAGGAGTATGATTTAAAGGGGGTAATACTCATTTTCTGATTACGAGCAGATCTTATATCCTTCTTTTGCAGATAAGCTTCCCCGGTTACCAGCCACCCCTCTCTTACAGGCTAAAGCAGTGGCTGGAATTAAAGCTCTCGCTGCTGTTTCTTATCTGAAAGATGAGATCTTGTTTTCATTACTTTTTTATCCTCTTAATCCTTGCTTATGTATTACAAGTTGAGATAAACCCTCCTGTCACCCCCAATGTCTACTTTGTAACAGGGCAGCATAACGACCAAAGCAGCATACTAGATCATGCCAATCACTACCTACTGAGTAAACCATCCACTGGCTATACTAGAGAAAATGAGACTGAAGCTGGCTGTGGCTCTGTAAAACTGCATTGTGGGACAGCCCCTTATAAAGATCAGAGTAATCCGGTGAAGATTTTTTCCCAAGTGATGAATGACAGGTTTTGATATTTGTAAACGGAGCAGCCATCTCTGTCACTACTTCTACTTTATTTGTATACTTTAATCTTCTAAATTTCTATAAGTAGAGTTTATACTTTTAAGTTGTATGGACAAAATTCTTAATTGTGTTTTCTTATGACTTTGGGACCTAAAGTCATTGGTTTTCTCAACTAGAACTTCTGGGTATAATCTGAACAGCATTAAAAAAGGTCCAGCCACCGTAAAGGGGTTGTCTCACTACAAGAATTGCTTTTTATGTTAAAGATCTTGCAAAAACAAGTCACTTTGATATATGTGTCCATTAACAGTGTCCTACCTATTCCTAGATATCCCCTCTTGCATGGGCTGCATCAGCTCCTCAGGTCTCTATAGCTACAGACCTGTTAGATCTCTCCTTATAGGCTGCCAGTGCTGGTCGCCATAGCTACAGACCTGTTGTCCTTAGCAGCTCATCACTGCAGGCCGGTAGTAGCCAGTAAAACCAGTTTTATTCAAAAATAAAATAGGACTGAGGTACGAATAATTGATGTAGTGAGACAACCCCTTTAAGTGCCACAGCTCCTCCAGTCTGAGGCCTCCTTGGGGTCCCAGTTCAATGACCCGAACCAAGTCATGGTCTACATTTGTGAAAACATAACTGAAGTGGAATTTCCCCATAATTGTGTTTCTTATACCCCAGGAGCATACCTATTAGGTGCTGGTTCTAAAGTATTTGTGACGGTCCATTCCGCGGTTCCCATTGTGGACCGCGGACTTGGCCGTGTTCCTATATTTGTCCCAGTCCCTGCCATTTCCCTTGTTTGTTGTATACTTACCTGCTCATGTTCCCTGTGCCTGTCTGTCTGCACACGCTCCCTAGGTAGCGTGCTGATCTGGATTTAAAGTGACAGTGTCCCAATTTCCTGTCCAGTAACCTACAGCCTCCTGGCATATAAGGAACTTCCTGCCTCTGTTCCTGGTCAGTTCATGATTGTCCACCTGAGCTTCTGACCTCTGCTTCCTGCTGTTACCCGTCGATATGTCCGTCTGTCCTGCGTGCGTGCTGTTCCTGTTGTCTTGTCTGTCTGTCTATACCCGGGTTCCTGGATTCTGCTGTTATCTGCCATCCTGATACCATCTAGCCTTTCAGCTACCTGCCTGGGACCAACTTCCAGTCTTCAGTTAAACCCGCTGTGTCCAGGTTGCTGTTCCTGTACCTCTGTTCTGCTGTTATACCTGCTTGATACCTGCCTGGACTCTGTCACCTGCACTTCAGCTGCCACCTCGAGTAGCCAGGTAAGGAGTGGCGACCTGGAGGTTCCCCGCAACGAAGTCCATTCCAGCCTTTTGGTGGGCTCTGGTGAAGACCCGGGGCCCCTTAGACTCCACTCCCTGGCATGGCCACCATCTACACTCACGGTGGCCCAGAGGATCCACACCAAGCACCTGGTGTCCACGCTGTCCGTGCATACGGACACCGCTGGTCGTTACACTATTCTATTTTGAGCTAGTTTAAAAATGTTCCCCGCAATTATATAAAATGAGAAGTGCCCTCAGCAGATACAGAGAGCACAACGCTTCTTTGAGAGGATAAAAGATCATATGATTTTTGTGTAATTAATCCCGTCTCTCAGCTATTTAATTGTGACAGATGTGGCTCAGCAGGAAACCATACGAAAAGCTTTCCTTGGCACCGGACACTGAGCGGCTGTTGATGTCACTTAATATTTGGTGACGAGTAAAATAAGACCTAGAATAGAGTATCAGCAGTGCTGTTGGTTTACATACAAGAGAGGGGCTCTAGATTGTTAAAAAATTCAACGTGTGGAGTGGTAGAGTTTTTATGTCGACGCTTGAATTGCTCGCTTGTTCGTCTTTGCTGTGACGTTCGTTATTTGACTGCTGGGAATATTGCAGCAATGTGAGAAATGGTCCCCACCAGATTCTACTTGGGTGTTCTACGGTCAGCATGGTGCTTTAAATACCGAATTCCCATCACAGGCAGGGAAAGTGAGAGAGGCCAGAGAGCAACCCCCGTGTAGATCTCCGCAGAGTTCTCACTCTGGACAGGTTAGGGGAGCAGCAATTTCGAACTAAAAGAAGTAAAGTAATGACACTTAAGTGAGATTGGTCTTCGAAAGCAGTTGCTGGTCTGGATCCAATAATGTATCATTTGCGACGTCTGGAAAAGATCATTGGGATAAAATAAGTGAACTCTTACCCTGCTGTGCACATGTTTCTTGTGTGTATGTTTTGCAATGTATTCTCCACGTTTCGGTCTTGCAGGTTCAGTCCTGATGCTTTCCTAAACTTTCACTTCTCAGATTTCCTAATCTATTCATTTCTTATAATTATTAGTGCATGTTTCTTTGCCTCCACCACAGTTTAAGGAAATAGTGGAATCCTTAACTGTTTACCCAGAGGCAAAATTAACAGGTGCATCAAAAATTCCTATAAGCGATGTTCATCCAATCTACTGAAGGCCTGGCTACTTTCCAATCGTTGTAAACAAAACATCTTTGTCAATTAATTGAAAACGGACCAGGATTACGATTGGGAACGGTTTTGTTTGTAATGTCCTGGTGACTAGAAGGTTCTGTGCTCGCATTGTAAGGTGCGAGCATCGGTATAGTGAGGTGCTAACCTGTTTTCCAGCCAGAACAACAGCAATAGAGGACCTCTTTCTTTATTAATGGGAACGCTGCCCACAGCCGCTGGCACCCATGTGAAGTATCAGAGAATTAGAGTCCTATTACCAAGGCGATAACACATCTTAAAGGGGTTGTCTCACTACAAGGAATAGCTTTCAAAATGTAGGGAACACTAAATGAAGACGTTTTCCAAATATATTGCGCTGTTAATATTTTTTTGTTAAGGAGCTGCAAATGATTTTATCACCTTCTGAGGGCTTTCTAGTTTCCAAAGTGACCAACCTTTGTACTACTTATCCCCTGCTGTTGGTTCTATGATAGAAGGGAGTGACGTCATCACACAGGTCGTGGCCAGCACAGAACTTCGGACAGTGAGAGCTTGTGTGTTATCTGATCTTTCAAACAAAAGACTATTTACTCTACTTGAGTAAAAAGAGAAAAAAAACTTTTTAATCACAGAGGAAATGTATGTTAATTTGACATCTGTTAAATTTTCCTTCCTCTATTTAAGTTGAGCACTGTGTGTAGCAAGGTGTATTACTGCCGTGAAAAAGGGTCGTGTGTCAACCCGAAGTGCGTCGGCGTTCTCAGTGTACCTCCTGCAACTATTTTGGAATAAAGGCAGCATATGTTTTGCACTCAGTCCGCTGTTTTTTTTGCATTTTTGCATTGTTTGCTTCAATATTTACTCTACTGTTTACATTAGCTCAGAAGCTTCGGACCTCAGAGAATATAATTTATTTAATCTAGACTGATAAACAGAGAAGTCTGAATATACTGAGCTCATATGCTAATTACAAACAGCTTGACCAGGAAGTGACAGACAAATTATTTCATTCATGCATCCTATGAAACTTTGAGATGAGACAACCCCTTTAAGGCCAAGCAGTGTAATCCGTTTAAATCCATTTGTCATTACATCTTGATGAAGTAGTAGTATGTTCGTTGATGGAAAGAGCCTCATTGGACCAGGTTAGATTTTGGAGAAATGATCTCAACCGAAATGATTGGTGACTTCCTGCTTTGTGTTTTGAGCCGGTTTCAAAACCTGTAAAAGGGTGATTTTCTTCTGGTAATCCAAGCAAGTTTATAGTATATCTTATAGTATGGGAGCAGTCATCATAGTCACTTATGATCTCTAGGACATGGTTAAATTCGACTTGAATAACCGCAGTCCGATTCGGGGCAGTCCGAACTAAATTTTGGAGGAATTTGCTAAAAAACTACTGCTAACCTGAACGCTTAGCCCTGAGTTACACTTTAATAGGATTTGGGTCCTAGAGTTGCCTGACACTTTGTTCCATGTCTTTTTTGTTAGAAGTGAACATACAGATTTGTTACAGAACAGTAACCTTTTTATACACCTTTCTTCCCTCTTTTCTGCCTGCACCCTCTCTCCTTTTTTAATTTTCCCCTCTCTTTCTCCCCCACCCTCCTTTCATCTCTATGGCTAGTTTTTGTCGTTAAAAAATGTAAAACTTTTTTGGGGAAAAAATAGGATTCGGGTTCTAAGATGATGTTAATAATTTAAGAACAAGTTAAAGAGAATCTGTCAACAATTTTTTTTTTTTTACTTATTAAAACAAGACCCTGGTCCATATTCTTTTCTTTTTAGCCGTTTTTATTTTCTGATTGTATATTTCTCAATTCAGTCGTCTATATAGGATTGACTGCTGTTAAAGCAGTGCAGGCAAGAATGCTGTCCCCACAGAGAGATACTTTCCAGTAGCTTCATGCACATAGGAGCCTTAAGACTGACTCCATTCCATTGACTCCTATAGGAGAGTTTTCTGGTCATGCTAAGTGACCTGGAAAGAAGTCAGTGTGCAGGGAAGGGGAGCTTTGACTATTTCCTATTGTGACTGGTGGATCCTGTGTTATCTCTACACAATGGGGTCTTCTTTTAAAGGTAATCTTGCCTGTGCTGGTAATAAGCAGACTATTGAAGTCTTTCTCTACAGAACATGTAATGTTAGACTATTATTGGGCTTAGTGGCCAAAGTGAAAACTGCAGGGCTTAAGAATTATTAAAACATTTTGAAAGTGATATGGAAATTAAAAAAAAAAAAAAACATAACCAAAAATTACTAAAAACGTGTTTAACGTAAAAACGTGAGTTAAACAATAACATTCCCTTTAAGAGACCTATTAAGCAACAGTAGTTGATTTCAAAAATAAAAAATAAATTCTAGTTCTACGAAAAGTAATTCTTAAATTTTTCACAAAGTTTACTTTCTCCTGCCTCTTGCCCATTGAACCTACTGTATGAACCATGGACCTTGTTGTCAACTACACACACATTATTTATTTTAGAGTGTCATTAATTCCAGGGTGCTGTACCATGAAAGGGATTTAAATACATAATAGAAGACCAAATATAACAGTGGCCCTAAATAACCAACAAACTGATATAGAAAGGAAAGAGGACCCTGTCTGCACGGGCCAGATCTTGCTATGTTCCATGTAAAAACATTTTTTTTCTTTTTTAAATCACTTTTTTTTTTCACCTGGCTATTATCTTAATTTCTATGAATAATCCAGCCATCACAAGATGTTCTTCCTGCGACACATCAATTAGTGTGTGTTGTGTATGTGGCTCCCATCCATATTGCATTCATGTCGCACTTGTAATCCTGTTTGGAGGAGCCTGAAATGACCTTTGCATTGAGCATTACCTGGTTGATGCATGTAAAACAAGTCTATGCTGGAAGTCTTTACATGTCGTCATTAGGACGCACAGTACAGAAGAGATTAATTCACCGCTGCGGCTGAACCTCTAATGGAAGCGATTAATCCTTTTAACACGCTCTCTGCTGTAGATTGTTTGCACTCGCTTGTTTTGAAACGTTTCTGTCATTGCTGATGAGTGACAGCTCAATAACTGACTTGTAAAGCTGTAAATAACTCCGTTTTTGACAAAGGTAGACTATTCTATCGTCATGACTTTTTTGACCTGCTGTCATGAAGCAATCTCCTTTCCTTAAAGTACATATGGAGTTTTGTAACCTGTAGAAAAGGGAGACCCCTGAATCCTGAGAATATGGGAGCACCCTTGATCCAGTCAGACCTCTCTTTGCTCTTCTCTATTAGTTTTTGAGCTACAGTGGGGAAAATAAGTGTTTGATACACTGGTGATATTTCAGACCTACAAAGAATGGCGAGGTCTGTATTTTTTTTAGCATAGGTACACTTCAGTTATGAGAGACAGAATCTAAATTTAAAAAAATCCAGAAAATTACATTGTATGATTTCTAAATAATTTGCATTTTATTGCATGAAATAAGTATTTGATCACCTACCAATCAGTGAGAATTCTGGATCTCAGAGACCTGTTAGTTTTTCTTTAAGAAGCCCTCTTACTTGGCACTCATTACCGATATTTATTGGACCTGTTTGATTAAGTGTGTAGAAAGGTGTCTTTAATACAGGTAATGAGTTCAATAACACTCCAACCTCTCCACCATGGTCAAGACCAAAGATTTGTCATGGATTAAGGTCCTCCTGCTCATCCAGCACGTGTCCAGGCCCATTTGAAGTTCATGAATGATCATCTAGATCAGTGGTTCTCAACCTTTCTAATGCCGTGACCCCGCAATATGGTTCCTCATGTTGTGGTGACCCCAAACCAAAAATAATTTTGATGGCTACTTCAAAACTGTAATTTTGATACATAAGGGGTCACATATGTGTGACGCCTCTGAGCGGTACCTCTACATGTCACATACATATAAAGGTACCACTCAGAGCCGTTACATAGATGTAACCTTATACAGGGGGGCTGTGAGTGGTACATGGGGGGTTACATATATGTGACGCCTCTGAGCGGTACCTGTACATGTCACATACATATAAAGGTGCCACTCAGAGCCGTTACATAGATGTAACCTTATACAGGGGACATGGTATGGGGTTACATATGTGTGACGCCTCTGAGCGGTACCTCTACATGTCACATACATATAAAGGTACCCCTCAGAGCCGTTACATAGATGTAACCTTATACATGGGGGGTTACATATATGTGACGCCTCTGAGCGGTACCTCTACATGTCACATACATATAAAGGTACCACTCAGAGCCGTTGCATAGATGTAACCTTATACAGGGGACTGGATGGTACATGGGGGTTACATATATGTGACCCTCTGTGCCACTCACATCCCCCCTGTAGTACCACTCAGATTTAAATTTAAGTAACCAACAGGGGACAGTGGGGGGTTACATAATGTGACCCTCTGAGCGTATCTCTACATGTCACAACATAAAAGGTACACTCAGAGCCGTTGCATAGAGTAACCTATAAGGGGCTGTGAGTGGTACATGGGGTTACATATGTACCCTCATGTGCCCTCACACCCCCCCTTTTATATCATGTGATGGCTGTGTGTGGTACAAGTAACAGGTTAATAACATATTACTTGTACCACATACAGACATTGCATGATGCAATGGATGTGTGTGTGTGTTTTACACTAAATTACCTTGCAGCCAGGAACAGCCCTGCCGTGCAGTATCAGCGTTCTCCCTGCACTGAGTACGGCAGGCTGTTCCTGATGCTTGGATACATAGTGTGAGCACGTGATGCACGCACCGCCCACAAGGACTGCGGGACGCAAGTCCATACTCGCCGCAGCGTCGCTCACAGGAGCTGCTCACTGAGCCACCAAGGCTGCGAGTAACGGCGCCCACTGCTCCCCCTCCCCTCAATAATTCACACGGCGCCGCCGCTGCGCCTCCTCCCTGCAGCTGCTTGCATAGTGCGGCGCCCACAGCACTCCTCCGCAAGTCCGCAGCACCCAGCTCTCTGTTCTGACGGCGCCCCCCGCAGCTCTCCGGCCGGCCGGCGGCCCCTGTGTTTTGGTTGTTCGACCCCGGCGGGGGTCGCGACCCACAGGTTGAGAAGCGCTGATCTAGATCATCCAGAGGATGCATGGGGGGGAAAGGTCATGTGGTAAAACTAGACCAAAATAGAACTTTGTAGTATCAACTCCACTCCCTGTGTTTTGGAGGAAGGAGGATGAGTACAACCCAAAAACAACATCCCAACCGTGAAGCAAGGAGTGGAAACATCATACTTTGCAAAGGGGACAGGACAATTGCATCGTATTCAAAGGAGCATGAATGGGGCCATGTATCGCAAGATTTTGGCCAACGATAGACTTCCCTCAATAAGAGCATAGAATATGGGTTTTGGCTGGGTCTTCCAGCATGACACTGACCTGAAACACACAGCCAGGGCAATTAAAGAGTGGCTCCGTAAGAAGCATTTCAGGGTCCTGAAGGGACCTAGTCAGTCTCCAGACCTGAACCCAATTGAAAATCATTGGAGGGAGCTGAAACTTAGGGCCACATGTATGAACCTGTTTTGGTCTAAAACTTACTTTTTTGCTCATAGGTTACTATGGTCAAAAGAGTGAGTTTTAGAACTAAACAGTTTCATACATGTGGCCCTTAATTTAGACCAGTGACCGCTCCAAAAACTGAAAGATCTGGAGAAGATCTGTGTGGAGGAGTGGTACAAAATCTCTGCTGCAGTGTGTGCAGACTTGGTCGAGAACTACAGGAAACATCTGACCTCTGTAATTGCAAACAACGGTTTCTATACCAAATATTAAGTTCTGTTTTACTATTGTATCAACTGCTTACTTCATACTATTAAATCATGCAATGCGAATTTCAGGATTTTATTTTAGATGGTCTCACAGTTGAAGTATACTTAAGATAATTACAGACCTCTCCATTCTTTGTAGGTGGGAAAATTTGCAAAATCGCCACGGTCTTAAATATTTTCCCCACTGTATGTGCATGCAATAAAAAGACTTTGGAGGTGTATAAGCTGCTATTCATTTAGATTAAATCTAAATAATGTGTTCCAGTTTGTATAAATGAACACTAAATTGGACCCGGGTGGAGGAAAATCCATACGTCAGTCCTGGTCTCCTGCCACTGCCGTTCTGTAGCTCCATAAGATTGCCTCCTCTTCCTGTGCCCATGCCATCAATTAGCAGAGGCTCCTGTATCATAGTGAGTGAATTGAGTGCCCACCTATACAGTTGGACCACACCGAAAGTGAAGAGTAGCAGATTCCAAGGCACTATAGAACACCAACAGTGGGGGGCTAAAAGGTAACTCTGCCTTTTTTGTTTTTCCTCTACCCTAGCCCTATGTAATGTTGATTTAAAAAAGAAAATGTAATGCCTCTGGTGACTACACAGATTGCTCTCCTTATAATTCAGCCCTGACTATGCTTCTTGCCTGGAAACCTGACTTTGAAAAAAAATAAAAAGGTAGCTAAAATTGTTTTATCCATGTATAATTTTCACCTCTGATTCCAAAAATCATTGAAAGTAGCAAATCGTAATATATTTCAACCTATTAAGAGCTATTTAGCCATTATTCCATTTTGCTCCGCATTAATTCCTAAATTACAATCCTGAATGTCGGTCACACGTGCGGAGACGCTTTAAGATCTGTTCAGTCGCTTGATAGTTATTCAGGTGTGTAATATTATAATGTGTGATACCCATTCATGGTTTTGGAGGGTTTAATATTGTTGCCAGCATCTGTTAATTCCATTTAGAAGATTCTAGGTGAGAACTGCTCTATGCGTGTCCCACTGCCCTTTCCAAACTCTCCATGCACCTTGATAACGCATCTGTCAATTCCCAATCACACAAACATCACAGCGTTGTCATTTGGAACCTCTTGGATCCAATCATCCTACATTTCCTTACTGATTATTAGTTTGGGTATAGACATTAATGTCTATTGTGTGGTAGTGTTATTTTCGCACTGTAAAAACAGTTATTTTTTTTTTAAACTCTTTTTATTGTTTTTCCGAATATAATATAGACTTACAACATAGAAAATTAAACACATACATGAGCATTTTGTTGTACCGGAAATAGAAACAAAGAATATGGTCAAAACTATTGTCTCTTGTAATTTGTGCAAACATAGAACATCTTCAATGTCTCTTATCAAGTTTCACAGAGACCACAACTGTTCACCAGCACAACTTTTTTTTTTTTCCCTTTCTAGGTGGCCCTCCCCGACCCGTACCCCGAACCCATAGCCCCCCCACCTGAAGTGGGTACTTCTGCCCATCGGGTTTTCAATCGAGGCGACGTGGGTCTGGGCACGGCTCTGGAGCGCCCTCTTTACAAAATGTTCCAATCTAATGATTGGGTCTAAATACGACACTGACCATCTGACCATTAGTACTAACACAGCCTATCCGTTAGTTGTCAACTAGTCCGTCGACTAATATAGAAAAAAAACAAGATAAATGGGTAAAGAAAATGTTAACACATATAACATTTAAAACTGTAACTTCATGCCAAACAGAGGAGAGAGGTACCGCACCCAGGTCCGATAGCTTGCCCAGCATCTCTACCGTTTGTATTGAGATGCATAGTGCATTTTGGGAATTGGTAGGTAAGTAAATGGTCAACCTATCAGGTGACCAAGTGATCACGTGAGCAGGCGAAGGGGGATTTTTTTTTTTTCGTTGGAGAGAATATGGAAATGAGGGAGTTGGGGAGTAGTGCCTGAACCTTCCGTCGTCTACCCCAGGGTCTGTTATGAAACTTTAAGCCTTCCCAAAGTTCCCGAAAGATCAGCCTTCAGGTACCAACTGGAATACCTGAATGGAGATACAAAACACGGTTATTTAAGCTTTGTGGCACCCTACAGAGTGTGAACGGATTTTTTTTTTGTCAGAAAAGAAAAAAAATAACCGTATAATATTTCTGGTACCCGATTAAAGATTTTAATTTAGCCTTGCGTAACCTGTACTCAAATTAGGGACTTTTGTGGTGTTTACTGAGGCTCCATTTTTATTCTATACTAGAAAAACAAAATACAGCCCATTTAAACTTCAGGTAAGAAAGATGCAGCAGGATACAGATTCTTATTAGGTTGAAATTCAGCATACCCCCACTCCCACAACCGGGCAGGAAGCTCCCATAAATAAGACAGTCCGAAAATCAGCAGGTTTGACTGACTATATAAGGGCTGTTAGGATGGATTACATCTTGTCAGCTGTCTGTAGATGTACTTAACTGGTTTGGCCTAAAGCGCTTACATACTGCAAGGCTCCTGTGAGCTACATGTGAATTGAGGATAGCTACATCATTAGGGACTTTGTGGGCTCTTCAACTCTTTTTTCTCTAGAAACATTTACGCATTATGCAAAACAGTCAGTGTAGGATGAAAGACTGAGCAAATCCTATACATCAGTTCTTTTGGTGTGTTCCATACCCCAAGGTCGAATATACCCCACTGGTCCAAAATGTGACATTAATTATGGATATTAGGTTTATTGGTGGTTACTCTCAAGGTGAGATATTACCCACTTCTTGTCAACTTGTGACATTAATTAATGAGGTTTAGTTATGCGTGTGGTTCTCCCCAAAGTGAGTATTTACCCATTTGTCAACTGTGACATTAATAATGGATTTAGTTTATTGGTGGTTCTCCCCAATGTGAGATATTACCCCATCTTGTCAACTGTGACATTAATAATGGATTTAGTTTATTGGTGGTTCTCCCCAAGGTGAGATATTACCCCATCTTGTCAACTGTGACATTAACAATGGAATTTATGTGGAGATTAACTTTAGAAACACCTTTTCTAGTTGATCTAATCTGAATCCACAAGTTTTTATTAATAGTTTACTAGGAATTAGTGATATAGTCAGGACTATATATTGTGTGCACACTTGTGCAAAGCAAGTCACTTTGATTATGTTGGTGAGTGCCATAACATTTTTCTTTTTAAAGTCCATCACATCAGGAGTAGGTAAAAACCGTAAAAAATATAACATTATTATATTTATTATATTGGCCTATGGTAGTTGTGTCTTGTTAGATGCTTTCTCAAGGCCCAGAAGAGTATATAATCCTGCTTAAGTCTCCGACAGCACTGACATATTGAATGCATGCATGGGCTATCTCAAATTTCATTCTAAAACTGTACACATAAAAAAACCTACAAAGTCATCCCTGCTGCCAAGTGTGCCTTCATATTTGTCAGGGTTTGAAATAGATGAGTCTGTCCTGAGAACAGGCTCGTGAAAATTTAAAGGGGGATGTTCCAATAGTAGTAGCTGCTTGTCTTTCGGAGGATGATTTAAAAAAAAAATTACCTTGTGAACCGGCTCGTTCCAGTGCTACAACTGTCCTGGTGGTCCCAGACTAAAATGCCACCGTTTGTTCTTCACATGACTCGACAGATAGTCACAGATCAGTCTCTTTCTGGTTATAACCCCCATCACCACTGCGGCCTGTGATTGACTGCAGGGTCACGTGAAGATTGAACGTTGACTTCTTTGACCAGGATCACCAGAATGACCGCAGCGCTGTAATCGGTGGGTTTAAAAGATGTTTTTGTGCTAATTTTTTTTTTTTTTTAAAGCATCCCTGACTTGCTACTTTTCAAACGCCACATTAATGTCTCAGTTCTGTACATCAGGATATATAAGGTTTAAAGGGGTTGTCTCACTACATTGATTCATCAGACCTCAGTCCTGTTTTCTTGGTTTCATTTTGAATTCAGGGGCATGTTTACTGGCTTCCACTAGGCTGCAGTAGAAGCCAGGTCTGTAGCTATAGCCACCAGCCGTGGCAGCCTATCAGGAGAAATCAAACAGGCCTGTAGCTGTAGCGACCTGAGGCGCTGATGCAGCCCATACAAGAGGGGATATCTAGGAACAGGTAGGACACTGTTAATGGACACATATTGCAAAGTGACTTGTTTTTGCAAGATCTTTAACATAAAAAGGAATCCTTGTAGTGAGACAACTCCTTTAAGTACTATTAGATATTTTGTGCATAGAACAGATAAGGGAAAAGAAAGTTTAGTTTTAAAGTGAATTTTCTTTTGAGTTTTTTCTTTTTATGGCCACCCATGGTATGACCGTTATGCTGGACTCCATGCTATGCAAATACGAGCTGTGGCGGTATAACTACTTGGTACATTGTGGTAGAACAAGGTTGGGGGGATCCTCGCAGCAGTTATTTCTGTAGGAATCATGCATTCTATATTTAGTTTCTAGTACAGACTATGGTTGTACTTACTACCCCTGATAATGAAAGGGGATGACATACCTTGGAAAAAATAGCATGGTAATAGTTGGCTAGAATGATGGATCTCTGCTGCACTTGAAGGGATAATTTGTGCACAACTAGTTTGAAAGCTGGTAAATATTTAAGGGTCAGAGGGTTAAATGTCAAAGCCACGGCACTTGGGCTCAACTCCATAAAGTATTGAGAATGACTTGTAATTAAATCCAGGGGATATTTCACCAAAGGGAAATAAATTTGACAGCTTACAACCAATACAGGATTACCACCTCTCAGAGGTTAGGGATCATGCTAGTAATTGTAGGTGGTTTACTGTTGTTAACATAGCAGCATGTGCTCTGCTGATTGCTTAACCATATACATGAATATAGTGACCAATTTTTTTTTTATTGCCAAACTAAGCACACAGAATTCCAGAGCAGCTGTAATTGACGGGTTAATCCAATTCTATCAGTCACAAGTATCCATACATTTTCTTACACTAGATGAATAGCAGAAGTAACCGCTTACTTGAGGCTTAGTTGCCACCTCTGCATGGTAAAAGATAATTTCTCACTGAATTTCGAAAGATTGGGTGTAAAAGAATAAAATATACCAAAGTGGTGGTGAATCTCCTACCACTTTTTCCATGGGGTGTGATAAAGAGGTCCTCTAAGTCCCAGCAAGTATTACAACAGTCAGGTCATCAAACTTGGGGTAATTCAGCCTGGAAAAAATACAGCTTGGGAGCGATTACCATGGACAGCACAGAAATCTCGCTCGTGATTATTTTTACACCCAAGCCTGTAACCAAGCCGCCGTTTATGTCAAGACTGTTTTACCGTCATCATGGCTAGAAACTCATTCCTGGAAGAGCGTTAAGACGATGGAATTCTTTGCCACAAATGGTTGTGATGGTGGATTCATAGAAGAAGTTCAAAAAGGGCCTGGAAAGCCTTTAGGAAAAACTGGTTATAGGTACTAGAGTTTCGAGGATTCGGATTTCCATATTGGAGTCAGGTAGGCATTCTTCCACTTGTATGGAATAATTGACATCCACCTCATAGAGTTTTTTGTCTTCCTCTGTGTTAAAAAAAAAATAAAATAAAAAAATAAATGTTGGTCCAGCGTAAAGTAGAAAAATCCAAAATGTATTGTTCCTATTAAGGGCTCAAGTAGCCTAATACCTGTAAGCATGTCTGTTCTTATGCTACATGGGTTTTATTATAGATAAATACATTTTAGATTTGTTTTTCTACTTTACATCGTTGGGGCAGTGGTCCATGCCGGGTCCGTTCGTTTCCGAGTATGGTGAGCTAGATTTTCTTTCTTTTTGCTTCCTCTGGTTCTACATAGTACAGTTACAAATAAAAAAAAAAACATAGAAAAGTCCAATGGCACTTCATCTTACATGAGCCAGACTTGAAAACCCATGGGCAAAAACATTACTCTCAAAACATGGGTGATATTTTGGTTTTTGGTTTAAAATTTCAGGATGAACATAAATTTTTTTATTTATTTTTTAAATGAGACCATCTCTTAACTTTAGAATGCACATGTTCAATGTTTTCAGTACTTTTTGCACAGCTTGCAAAACACAACACTGAAGTTTATGGAAAAATTCACAACAGGTGTTTGATCCCTGAATCGCTCAATAAATGTAGGGGATCAATTTGAATTGGGATTTAAACAGTCCTCCTCATCATGCTGTTCACATTTTGAAATCGTTAGACCAAGACAACACCTTACAATTGATCAACAGTACCCCGCCATTGCGAGGATTCAGACAGGATGCTCTCAGATGGAAGTGGCCACTGAGTTAAGTGTGTCAATGTCATCAGCAGGTGGCTACAGAGAGACTGGACGAGTCATAGAACCCCCTTTGGCTGCATCACACACTAACTGCTTCATTGTAAACCATGCCCTGTGGAACCAGATGATGAATGCCACACAACTCCAGGCCTTAAGCAGGATGCTCTCAGACAGAAGTGAGTGGCCACTGAGCTTAGAGTGTCAGAGTGTTATCACCAGACTGCAACAGAGATACAGAGAGATTGGAAGAGTCACAGAAAGGCAAAGAAGTGGACATCCTTTGGCTACATCACACACTAATGACCGCTTCCTTGTAAACAATGCTCTGCGGAACCAGATGATGAATGCCCCACAACTCCAGACATGTTTAAGGGAGGGGAGAGGCAACCAAGTGTCCTATCAGACCATTAATAACCATTTACATCAGCATAGTCTGTGTGCTACCGGCAAGGGTACCTGACCTGGTTGATACATAGCTCTTTGACGACTCCGGCATTGTTGGCGACCATCATTTCTGCTCAATGAATCAACTTTCATCACTGAACCGCAGTGAGGACCACTCGTCCCTCGTCTAGTGTAGATGTTCCCTGTCCTATGCAATTCGATTATACCTGTGCCCGATAGTGTGGTCAGGTACCTTTGCCGGTCGTCTAGCACGCATACCACACTGATGTAAACAGTTATGAATCTGATATGACACCTGGGTACCTCTCATCTCCCTTAAACGTGCCTGGAGTTGTGTGGCATTCATCATCCGGTTCCACAGGGCATTGTTTACAATGAAGCGGTCAGTGTGATGTAGCCAAAGGACGTCCACTTCTTTGACTCTTCCAGTATCTATGTTGTAACCTGCTGATGACACTCTGTGACACACTAAGCTCAGTGTCCACTTACATCTGAGAGTATCCTGCTTGAAGCCTTGCAATGGTGAGGTCTTGTTGATCAATTTTAAGGGGTTGTCTCGGTCTTATGATGTCAAAATGTGAACTACATGATGATGACTGTTTAATCCCAATTCACATTGATCCCCTAATTTTTTTGAGCGATTCAGGGATTAAACATCTGTTAATTTTTTTCATTAAGCTCCTTGTTAGAGGTTAGCAAGTCGTGCAAAGTACTGAAACGTTGGACATGTGAATTCTAAAGTTAAGAGATGGTCTCATTTAGTGCATTAAAAAAATGTTTAAGAAATGTTATGTTCAGCCTGAAATTTCAGCCAAATATCCCTAACTTTCTATGATTAGTGTATATGTACGATAGTCTCGTGATAGTTCTACTCCGCTTAGGCATTTCTCTGTGGTAGAAAAGCAATAGGATTCCATGCACACAATCCATTATAATATTAGAGGCCATGGCACTCACTATCTGAAGCTTGTCTCAAATTTATTAAACAAAGTGGTTTCAGACCAACAGCCATTTCGCGCTGCGTGCACTTTGTCGAGGCCTCACTCCTATGTTGGTTCCACTTCCTTTTAAAAGTGACCAGTGATTACATCATCTTAAAGTGATGTATACCTCAAAGTATAAAGGTGAAGTATAATAGACCATACACTGGTTCACGTATAGGAAGATTATCAACCTAATTTCACATATACAGTTCATATATTAAAAACACATTATATAGAGCAAAAAATAAGACATCCCCCTGATGAGACCTAGTGCAATTTTTTTCAAACTCAGAAATATAAAGCCTCTCCTGAAAATAAGACCTACAGCTATGCATTAGCAGATCATTTAGATAGGTCTTACCTCATGTGGGAGGCTACCTGAACAAGCTCATTTAAGGAAAGTGCTATTGCTAGACATGATAGTTGGGGCCAATGATTCTAATAGAAATGGAGTCACAAGAAATTCACCATGAAACTCAGGGTTTGGAGAGTGATGATGATGTTCCAGAAGATGATGACTCTCTTTGAATAAATGTTACTTTTTGTCCATAAATACCAGGATTGGTAAATGTACCATAGATTGTTGTACATGGCGATAGTCAAAAGACATTCTTGATGGAAGTTAGAGATTGGCTGGTTCTGCTGATGTTTGTGATGACATAAAGCAGTATATTAATAAATTATGATTTTTTTTATTCAACAATAAATGTGAATTTTTGTTCATGGAAAAATAAGACATCCCTTGAAAATAAGACCTAGCACGTCTTTAGGAGCAAAAATTAATATAAGACACTGTTTTATTTTCGGGGAAACGGTATGTATTTACTAAAAAGGACTCAAGTAATTTCTATCATTTAGGTTTTGGTCTGATACATCCTTGTTCCCCTCTGCTGTATCCCAATTTTAATAAATTGGAGACCAGCTCCAGATGGTGAGTGCCGTGGCCTGCCTTCTATTATAGTTACAGCTTGGACTTGAGTACAGACAGTCCCCGGGTTACGAACGGGATAGGGACTGTAGGTCTGTATGTAAGTCGGAACAGGTAGATTTATTAAATGTAACTCCAGAACAAAAGGGTTTTTTTTAGTTTTACATAGTGCAGGGAAGGGTTTTTACATTTGTTTTGCTGTCTGTGTCCCTGTTAAGAAGGTTTCACCTCATTTTCACCTCGTGCTGCTGTGGCATGCTGGAACTTGGCGTTCCACAGCTACTATCTGCTGTAGAACATGGAACTACAAGTGCCAGCATGCCCCATTAGTCTCCGTTTGTAACTAGGGGACAGATGTAAGTCGGAGCGGTGTAAGTCGAGGACTGCCTGTATATAGTATGAAACGTGAACACTATATACTTAGCTTAACAATATTTTTAGGAAGTAAAGAATGTGAAATATAAATTATGTAATAAACTTTCAATCTTTGATTTCGAACATTACATTGATTATAAGGTTCCAGGTTAATAAAGCGTAGGATATAAAGCTAGAGTTAATTACTGTTATGCTTTTTATGTTGGGAAGTGCAGCATGAGCATTTTAAGACTGATACCCATAGCCCTGTTCATGGTTATAAAGGTTAACAGGTAAGGAAACTGATTCTGCTCTGGAATGAAAGTAACAATATTTGGATTTGGTGAAAACTGCCTTTAGTACATCTAAATTGTTTGAACACCAGAGAACATGTCACTTCCTGGCTAGACGGGATGTACCACAGGATGGATGATGTCCCTGCTCTATTGTCTCCTTTACAGCATGCACAGCACATTAAATGCTATGGAGGTAATTGAGCATCTAATAAGTCGTATATCATGTCGCAAATGATGGTCACCGCGTAGGAATGCTTAAAGCAAGGGAGGTGAAGGCGAAATGTAGTGACATGGAACATTAAGCTGAATTCCAGCGTGAGATGAGACCTGATTTACTCTTCTCCTACACCAGCTATGCTTTTTATGAAAATATTGTCATTTCTTCATCATTGGAGTGTACTGTGCCGAGAAAAATCAATTAGGTCTATAAACATCAATGAAAGAGCTTGGTGGTTTTTAGACTACCTGTAAATTATATTTATTGGCGCACCTTAATAAAAAATAAAATATCGACACCATTTAGTCAACTTTTCAATAGACATGCTCCAATTAAAAAAAACAAATTGAGACACCGGTAATATATCTAAAGTAATACTGCTACGTAACTGGCACACAAATTTTACAACACGTCACAGTTGTTCTCAAGGAATAGGATACTAAATTTAGAAATTTTGTAAAACCCCCAACTATAAAGTGTTGTCTTCAGATCTTGTCCCAAAACTGTTCACATAATGAACACATTGGAACACGAGTCACTAAGGCAAGTGGTAGACTTCATATGAATTTCACTTTGTATCTGCCCAATAGGCTGTAAACCTCCTGTTCTATCTGCCTTTTTGTCTTTATCATATCCCACAGTAGCATCGTTCCCTTCCCCTCCTCCCCCAGAACAAGAATGGATTACTTGATGAATCGATAAATTACTTTGCCAAGTGGATTTCATATTTTAACAACCAAATAGAGATATTTCCTTTCCTAGTGGAACGTGACTGGTTCCTGTGTTACTCATTGATTGCAATTACCATTATTATTATTTTACTGAGGTTATAAAAGTGATCCATTTTTCTGGCCCCCTGGGTCCTTCATTTTCCTCCTTGCCCCCAGGCCTCTAATGTCTTCTGTGTGTATGGGTCACTCTTTTCCGAGAAGTTGAAGCTGATGTGGAGATCCTGTCCAGACCTGTGGGAAAGAACAGCTATTAATACTGCACGTTTCCCACTGATTCTGAAAGGAACTCCCAACAGGAAGGTTTGCGCAGACTGCAAGACATAGTTTCTTGCATTTAACTTTTTGGTTTCCATGCCATTAGTTCTCTGTAGAACAATAACTTATCTGTCGCACATTTTGGTGTCACTGCTACGTTCCCATACATGCTTTTATCGCACAAACTACAGCGCTTTTGTCCTTTTATAGAAATAATTCTATACTTCTATTCCAACTGTATGTATCCAGTGAGAACACTGGTAATTAAACTCAAGACAATGTAAGGATACAAACTGTTAGTCTAACATAATGCTTTTAATTCATAGGCTATTTTGTTTAAAAAAAACTCTAAAATTGGCTTCATGTAATGGGTCTTTATTTGCTATGACTGTATAATCTATCCAAATGTATCTACAAGTTACAGTTAGTAATTCAACACCTACAATAATTAGTATTGATAGAGAATCATTACATGACATTCACACTAACTGTATCAGGCTGTATTCACTCACGTGTATTTTGTCTGAAAACAATAGGACACATTTATCAAGGTAGTTGTGTCAGAATTCTGCTGCAATTTGTGCCATCAATGCTGTCCTACATGCTTTACATCAAATTTATTATGCGTTTTAGACCATTTCTAAACACTTAGGATGACATGTCTCAATACGCAAGCACCGTTTTTTTTGGTCTATTTTGAGCCAAAAATACTCTTGACGCCATATTCTCGATATAAATGAACTGTAATATACCAAAACTAGGCGCGTTACACGCCAGGCATTACATACTCTAGTACGTTATGTGCCTCTGTTATGCTATGCGTCTCGATAGGCGCATTACATCCACTAGTAATGATACATTATGTGCCTCTCTTATGCTATGCATCTCGATAGGCGCATTACATCTACTAGTAATGATATACGTTATGTGCCTCTTTATGCTATGCATCTCGATAGGCGCATTACATCCACTAGTAATGATACGTTATGTGCCTCTGTTATGCGTCTCAATAGGCGCATTACATACACTAGTAATGATACATTATGTGCCTATGTTATGCTATGCATCTCGATAGGCGCATTACATCCACTAGTAATGATACGTTATGTGCCTCTCTTATGCTATGCATCTCGATAGGCGCATTACATCCACTAGTAATGATACGTTATGTGCCTCTGTTATGCGTCTCGATAGGCGCATTACATCCACTAGTAATGATACGTTATATGCCTCTCTTATGCTATGCATCTCGATAGGCGCATTACATCCACTAGTAATGATACATTATGTGCCTCTGTTATGCGTCTCGATAGGCGCATTACATACATTAGTAATGATACGCTATGCGCTGTGAATGTGCAATTTTTTAGGCGCATTACGTTGACTATGCAAGGTATACCAGACGCCAGATTTTAGAAAGTATCGTACTGGCGGACTTAACACTGATTTAATGCACCTAAAATCTACCACGGTGATGCCAATTTTCGGACATGTCGTCCTTAGTGCCTCGGTTGCTTCAATAGAAGGGGTGGGACTTTTTCTGCACAGTAAGTGGCATAAAGTAAGCCATCTTACAAAAGGTGTAAAATTGAAGGAGACCGTTTTAACTTGTGCTAGATCAACAGTATGATACATGTGGTACATTGTAAGGCACAGCATGAGGTTAGACTGGACAAAGTGTTATGTCTGTCCACATGGCATGGTTTATTGGTCAGAGTTTCAGACTGTTTGCGGTTTCGGAAACAGTCTGAAAACCGACAAGAAACCATCCCCATAGACTTTGAAAGAAAATCCGTCTAGTGGTCTACACTGAACGGCTTTACAGCCACCGATGTTCCGAAAAACTTGGAGCATGCACAATCTTCCGCATGGTTTTCGGGCGGAAGATGTGCAATTCAATGGTTATGAGGGATGGACGGAACCATCCCCCGAAACCCTTGAAAGACAATGAAACAGAATCTGACTGGAATTTTACACATGCAGTGTGGACGGACCCTTGGATATTATTAATAAATCTGTACCTATGTATATTACCCTATGTCAAATTTTCTTCAAAGGTAATAGATGCTATAATTAACAATGTGAATTGTGACACATATTTTTTACCAACATGGTTTTCAATCCCACATCACTTAAGAGGCGTTCTTTATTGATGCACTTTACGCACATGCTCGGCATAGAGAACTATTTATTGACATGGATCAGCCCCATTCAGTGGGGAACAAAGGAAAATGCACGTCCAATGAAAGTGAAAGGTGTGATCAAAATCCTAGGCTGTGCCTCAGATGTGTGCTGCGTATTTCACAGCATTTTTTAAAGGGGAAAAATACGCTATATGAATTAAGCTTAAAAGAGCATGCTAATCTAACAATTGTGTAGCTCAAAAGGGGTAACATCCCTCATTAGGGAGAGGCACAATGTAGGTTTGTAGAGACTTATATACCATTAGTTTCTCCAACAAAATTTAAATATATTCTTAAAGGCTCATCGGAAATGAGCTAGGACTCTGCAGCTCTACATATTGGATGTAGCATTCCTCAATTCACATTCAACTCACTGAGCCTTGCAATGAAAATGAGTTACTATTTTTTGCCATAAAGCCCTAAGGATTATATTTAAGTATGTTTATTTTATCGATAACATTAGACCTAGATATGACAGGACCTCAGCAAAACTGTCTGGCTCTTTGGACTTTAATAGAGTGATATTGCACATTGTGTAGTCAATGCATGTTGATTGATACTTATGTAAACCTCCTCTAGGAGCCAGAGCAGAAAGTTGCTAACATTGAGGGGCACTGTTGCACCCTCCTGTTCATTTATTTTATATGTAACAATAGGTGTCTGACCAGTCAGACCTTCATCTGCTAAATGCCAGAGACTCTTCTTCATGTCTCATCCATATCTTGTAGATGTCCAGGTGCATGTGCATTGCTTTCCTGAAAGAGGTGTCCCCAGGAGAAAGGCAAGCCAGCAGAAACAGCCTAATGCACTGGGCATTGTTTTCCTGGAAAACCTTGGGTTGTGGTATTTCTGTGGATGTTACTGTGACACGTACCAACTACCCAACTATTGTTCCAGCCCAGTTACATAGCAATGGTATCACCTAATGGCATTGGCCTCTTTCATCTAGATAAAGCAACCTACCACACTGAAGAAACGTTCAGGAATGGTTTGAGTTCAAGGTGTTGACTCTGCCCAGATCTCAATCCGATGAAGCATCTTTAGGAAGACCAATTCCCTGGTAGCCCACCTCTCAACTTAAAGGACTAGTTGCTAATGTCTCAGTGCCAGATACCACAGGATACCTTCAAACTCCACACTCTTGTGGAGTCCTTTACTTTGTAGGTCGGATGGTTTTGGTGGCACGAAGAAGACCTACATACTGTTAAGCAGGTTCTAATGTTATGGCTGATCATGTATATTTGTAATAAAGTATGCTGTCTGATTACTCAAAAGTAATCTATTATGATGAAATGTCCAACACCCATGTTAGGTTCAGAGGTATAGACATAGGTTCATTTCTGCATTTGCTAGAGAGGAGCTTGATATATAGAAAGTACTCCAAAAGCTCAGGTCACCAGTGAATGCTTTGCTGTCTGGCTTCTTGGATTTTAACAGCTGTAAGTTAAATACGTTTCCAAGTCTACACACATCACAATATTGCCGTATGGCGGCTCCTTACACGGCTCGCAGCAGATGAGTCATATTTCATTTGTGATGTGCGCTGTGTGCGTCCTCAGGGTGTTTTTGATCTAGTTACATTGAGCCTCTTGGTTTGGACTCCTGGCTGAGAACACAGAACTGACAGCGCAGGGTGGCACTGTCTGCCGTCAGAAGAACTGAGATCACATACCTCTCTATTTATTTTGTGTCACAGCCAATTCTGGCCTTTGTGACACTTTCTTCTTACTAATGAGAACATAAAGCAGTTTTTTTTTTTCAATTTTATTTTTTTTTTACTGAAAAATGTGTTATGCAAGAAAATTAATACAAGTTCAGAGGAAGTCTAGCAGATGAAGCAAAAAAGTTGGACTTCCTGCATTCGGAATTTTAACCTTTCCCAAAACTTTCCCTATTGTAAAGCTGAAACATGCTCTTATCAGCTAGTAACATAGACCAGCAGCTGGATATCATTAGGGCTTTCTTTCTAAACCATTCCTCTTCATTAGGTTGTTCATGACAGAGATTACTTCACACAAAAAATGTTACTTTATGTTCAGATTTATCTAAGCCTTGTCACACACAGCCTAAGAAAGCTAGGCCATGACACACATTAACATTTGTAGAAAACCCAAATTCAGAACTGTAGTCGGAGCCCGGTAGATCATGTCTCTCATGATAGATGTATTCTAAATTGTTATGCACCAGAGTGACTCATCTTCTACTTATTACTAGGTTCTCTTCTATATTCCCTGAAAGGGAAAAATGTGAGTTTTATCTGTGTATTGGAAGGCAAGGAAGCGAATGATGGAAAATGTCTCTCTAGATAAAAGGACTTTTTATTAGTATATATTACACAGTATTAGTAGTTGACTCCATTTCCTGGTGAACACTGCTTCATAGGTCAGGGTACATAAACTTTTACAATTGGTGGACAGTGTATGCGGTTTCACTTAATAGTGCAACATTTAACCCAATTTTGACTCTTGTCATACATGTGCATCATAATGTTTAGTGGATTGGATGAAGTGGGCTTAAAAATTAGGTACCCTTGGTACACAGCGGGTGCTTGCCGTATGAGGCCAACACCCGCCTGTAGTTGCGGGTTCAGAGATTCCGGCCATTGAAACACTTTGGGCGACATGTCCGAAAAGTGGCGTATCCATGCCAGTTTTAGGCGCATAAAATCAGTGTAAAGTGCGCCTGAAAGTCCGATACTTTCTAAAAACTGGCGTCAGGTATACCTGGCATAGAGAGCTTAACGTGCCTAAAAAGGCGCATTGCGCCGAAAAAGACACTTCGCATCAAAAAAGGCGCATTGCGCAACTCGCGACGCATAGCATATCATTGGTGGTATATGTAATGCGCCTACCGAGGCGCATTGCCCAACGGAGGCGCATAACATATGTAATGCGTCTCAATAGGTGCATTGTGCGACGGGGGCGCACAGTGCCCCATGTTTCGGCGCATTATAAGGTGTCGTGCCCGGCGTATTATGTGACAAGTTTTGGTGTACGACAGTTCATTTACAACAAGAATATGGTGCCAAAAGTGGTTTTGGTGCAAAGTAGACCAAAAACTGGCGTTGGCATGTTGGGACTTGTCGCCCTTTGATACTATACAGGTAGTCCCCGGGTTATGAACAGGAAAGGAACTGTAGGTTTGTTCTTCAGTTGAATTTGTATGTAAGTCAGAACAGGTACATTTATTAAATGTAACTGCAGCACAAAAGTTTATTTTTTTAGTTTTGGATAGTGCAGGGAAGGGTTTTTACATGTGTTTTGCTGTCTGTTCCCCTGTTAAGATTTCACCTCATGTGCTACTGTGGCATGCTGGAGCTTTTTCCACAGCTACTTTTTGCTGTGAAACATGGAGCTACAAGTGCCAGCATTCCCCATAAGTCTCCGTTTATAACTAGGGGACAAGTGTTATTCGGGGACTGCCTGTACTCAATAGTAGCTGCAGCATCTAAGCTTTTTAGATAGGGGGAAGGTTGGGGTGCTGAATAGTTGCAAGGTCAGCTGGGGCATGGTCAGAGCATTCAGGTCTCCAATGTTAGGCTGTGTCCATGTGGCAAAGCACAAATACTGGTCGGATTCTTAATTTTTTGGCACATTATTTTGTCCGTTTCTTAGTAGTTTTCAGATCCGGCCAGCCCATTGACATTGATTAGTACATTTCTTTTGTACAAAATCCAGCGGAAGAATGTACGTTTAAAATTGTTGGGGAAAAATGGCCATTTTGAAATCCGACCATCAGAAAATCCACGCTGTGTAGACTACAGCTCAGACTTTCTATTGAGGTCTATAGGGTTGGTTTACAGTCAGTTTTCAGATTTGAAAATCTGTGTCAAAAGCTGTCTCTAAAACCTTGCAGTGCAGGTGGACCCTAAATCGTGTTTGGAGCGTTAAATACATAATTTACAGAACAATACACTGCAATGCACAATTGGTAACCGCAAAAAACAATGGAGTGCAGAAGTAGTAGAAATAAAAAAAAGTTGTTTGTGTAAAAATCCAGGTTCTAAAAGTATTGCATAACTTGCCCTGTATGTTGAATGCTGTAAAAATATACTGTAGAGAAATGGTTGAGAAAAAAATTATTTGTACCCTTTAGTACGAATAAAAACTACAGCTCGTCCTGCAACAAAGCCTATACTGACCCGCAAAATAAAGTTTAAAAAAACAAACAAACTGACGAGCCAAATTCTCCCCAAAAAAGCAATTCTCAAGTTACTATAGCAGAATTGCATATTTTTTTTCATTCCATGCCACTTATACTGTAATGCATTGAAACCGGTTTTAACATTTTTTATGGTACATTATTTGATACCATAAGAAAATACAATGTGTTTAGAAAAGAAAAAGCCCAACGAGATGTACTCATAAGCTCTATCGTTATTTAGTTTAATATTTTTGTTTAACAGAAAAAAAGGAAAAGAAGGCACTTCACTCGGTAAACGTTTGTAACCCATAAATGCATGTCTAGTGATAATCAACTATTCAACGTTGCTGTATTGGAGTGTTAATAAACACATTAAAAAAGAAAAGAAAAAGCCCTCTTCTTTTTTTTTTCTTTTTTTTTTATTTTATCTTGTTTAGCCTTTAGTAACTAAAACACAGATATAAATGGCACTACAGTTTGCTTGTTGGCATAGGCTGGGAATACTGCGGTTTGGTCCTGTTCAGGGCCTCTGTTATAGGTACCTGTTGAGATACCTAAAAAATGTATCCTGACAGCTCTTGTAACGTATTCATAGAGAATAAGGTTGACTACCCACTGTATCGGACAAAAAACGTCTGAAAGAAGAAGATGAAAAACTCAAAGCGCCGGTGTGTTATGCAACATGTTGTATAATACGCCGGCACCAGAAGATGAGCAGAGGAAAAGCGGCCAGTGGCGACTTCAGGTCCTTTTTTCCAGGGCTGTGGAAGTCGGCAAGCCAAAGCCCCAACTCAGACTCCTCTATTTCCCACCTCCGACCCCAACTCCTGACCCCCTCATACAGGCGAAATGTTTAAGTGTAACTTTACTTAGAAAAAAGGGGACCCATCAGGCGTTTATCCCTTATTTTGCAATAATCAAGTATTAAGGATAAAAGGGCACTGAAAGCAAAAAGGGGGAACAATGTTTGATTTTTTGACTTTCAGGCTCCGTTTCTCACCTTCCACTACAGGTTTGTACAGGAGACTCCCATCATTTTATAGACAAGCATCCTAGCGATTTTATACATAAATTTGACTTGCAAGTATTTAGCATAAAATTGTAAATATGAAAAACGCTGCAGGAAGTAGGAAAAAAACAAAAAACGTCCTTAATAACATTTGTGGAGTCTATTAATTTGTTCTGAGAAATAGTGTTGCCTCCATCAGAAGCTGCACAGATCACATCTGATCTCATTATTTCCAGGCTAGAGACCGGCCTCTCTACACTTACTTGGGTTAGTGGCAAAGTGGTGACCACAGGAGGAACATCTCTAACAATGTCAGGGTTTAAAGGAATTGCCTCAGCCACAGTCAGTTTTGATGAATGGTTGGACTCTTCTACTTCTTTGAAACCCAAGTGAAAAATTTACTAAAATTTCTGGTCAATCTGTTTGCTATGGGAGCAGAATCTTTTCCCCTGGGGGCAGCGCTTTGCCTGCTCCATGTCATCAATTACACTCCTCATGTGATGAGGCTGAAGATACGGCAGCAGTAGTACTGGCCGGACCCAATTCCTCTTGCTCTTGGAACTGCGTCGAACTAACTGTACCAATTTATTATATATTTTGGGAGTCGGTCCATTTTATAACGACTCCAACTCCACAGCTCTGTTTTTTTTCTATTGTCTATGGGGCTGCCTGAACGATCGTATTTTCAGCGGTTTTCAAATCTGTGGAGACATAGCCTAACAGTGCAAATGTAGGCACTTTTTGGAATACCTTTGTTCTGTAAGCGCTTTATGTGGAAGACTAGATGGTGTCGACCATGCTATCAAGTGTTTACGTTTTAGAAAAATAATGCAAGCATAGTCCAAAATTGACTGTTTGCACAGTTTTTCCCTATGGATGTATGGTGGGATTTTTCGGAAAGCCTTTTTGAAGTATTCGAGCGTATACTGGAACAGGACCACCTGCAGTATGAACCGTGCCTTAACGGGTCTGGTTGGTTTTTGTCTTGGCATAGATGTCTGATGTTTTTCTCCTGTGTAATAAACATGCATGCCCAGCTTCTTCTCGTAGAGACCCCTTGAGCTTATGGCTCTGTTGACATCCATACATCGCTAATATATGTTGGAAGGTTCTCCCAATGTACACTTCATACAGTTTTTTTTTTATATGTGTATTTGGATGGACAATAGACGAAATCCAGTAGGAGGCCATTTAAGTCCCAATGCTACTTTGAAGATCTATGACAAGTGCAGATAACTCATGAACAGTAGCTTACACCCCCATCCACTAGAAGGGGAGCTGAATAATAAAGGTTATCTGCATCTGTCATATCTCTCTCTAGTAGCATTGGGGCTTATATTGCCTACTACTAGGTTTAGTCTATTGCCCAGCCATTGAGCTGCCAGTATGGCCTTGTGTTTTTGAGTCAAGTCCCTTTTTTCTATGATTTATATGTGTATTTAAAAACACTATAGTGGGGGGACAATAAATGACTTTCACTAGAGGCGGATTCCCTGCAGAAAACATATCCAGTAGTCTGGATGCAGATACGTTCCATTCAATGGAGCTAATCCATATGTAAAACAGCACACATCTGTTCTATACAAAGTCAAAATTTGTAGCAGAAATCCAAGTCCATCACCTCTGATTTCTACCATAAATATGCACTGCAATTGATGGAAAAATGGGTCCTATGCCTGAGGCCAAAACTTTTAAATTATATGTTAATTATATGTTAATTATATTAATATTCTGGTAGTGTGTGAGCGGCATCATTGCCAGCATTACCTCATATTAAAGATCGATCTGAGTAGTTGGTATAACAGATTCTAAAATTTGAGGTTTCAAGAGTGGTATACTACTAGGGCTGGTTAGTGTTCCAGAAGCTATGCTATGTATCCGTGTGTTGGAGAAGATGCTTTGCTTTACATTCTCAGTCCAAAGACCATAGACTTCCCTCAGTACTGAATTGTAGTGAGTATTTTCTAGATATTTCATAATTGACTAAGCAGAGGAAAGTGTACGACAAGCTTTAAACAATAGTTGTCAGAAAGTGTATCATCTGTTAGTTTTCAGTACTAAGCAAACACATTTGTGCATGCCTGCTTTATTACAGTCTCTAAGTCCCGTCATCCGTATCTGAAGACTCTGAAGAATTAGTGAGTGAAATATGGAGCCTCTATTGGTGTAGAATCGACCAGCGCAGCATTTGACGGTGTGCTAGAGGTGTCTCATAGCTGCGACTTCTTCTTGGATAGTGAAGCTGTGAATCACTCTGTGTCTGGGAGGAAAACTGCAGATCTTGTGTTTCATCCTCCTGACACCTTCTTGATGAGATTTCCATACCAAAGGGAAGAGAGGACATTCAGCAGTGCTAAAATGTTCAAGTGCCTCCCCCTCTCGGAGTCGGCTCTGTTGCAGCCTTGACCATGATTTTCAGTGTGAGATTACATGGGGCCCCTTGCTTGATGATTAATGTATCTGAGGGCTCATACCCTCCTAGATCTTCTTCCAGCGCTGCTTCCTTATCATGGCATATCATTTCATATATTCAGCTGTGGGATGATCTAGGAAGAGGCCCTCTGGCGCCATTGATATTCTGTCCTTTGTGTAAGTATCAAGGGACTGGTGCACAGGAACTGCCAGCAGTTTCGCCTGCTGCAACTATGTCATCGAGAGTAGTTGAAGACTTCCTTCCTAGTGAGGCCTTAGCACTCCATAAATGTGGAGCTAAGATGCCAGCGGCTCAGATAGAAGAACGTCTCATTTATTTTTAACCTTGTGTTTGCTGATCAGTCTGTGATACGTATGTTTTTGTTTTTTTAACCATAAACTTTTTATTGGTCAGATATAAAATAGTACAAAACAGAAAATAGTGTATGTCATTGTAAGACCAAATTTCAACTTTTATCCCCAAAAACAACCCAGCCCATCTCCCAAATCCATCTCCAGATTCAGAACAGTAAATATCCATTACAATTACATAACAATGCAATATTAATAAAAGTTCCTTTCATAATAAAAATTTTACCCGGCTGTTGGACGCCCTCCATCCACAAAACTGCCATAGACGCAGTCCCAGGAACCTCTACACCGAGATCCCCAACACCCTATGCCTAACTAAGTTCGGTGAAGCAAGACCAGAAATACTTATGTTAATTATATTAATATTCTGGTAGTGTGTGAGCGGCATCATTTACCAGCATTACCTCATTTCAAAGATAGATCTGAGTAGTTGGTATAGCAGATTCTAAAAGATGCCATTGACTTTTGCTGCAAAAAAAAAAAAAAAAAGTGCTTATCTACTATCTATACTAGTCTATGGGAGCTACAGAAATAGCTTGGCGATATGAGGGAGCTGCAGGAAAGCATGGTGCTCTCTCCGAGCCATCTTTGTCAATCCTTACCTACATGGAAAATGGGGATTAGTTTAACCCAATCTCCTTGGTGAGAAGGGGTCCCAGAGATTGAACCTGTTAGACATTTATGGCATATGCCCAAGTGTCTTCTGTGGGAAATCCTCTTTAATCAATTCAGTTAGTAAGGATTCAGCATCTTGTTTAATTTTACAATCAAAAGAGACAAATACCAGCACCTTCTGGAAAAAATCCACCAAAAACAAAGAACTTCATGTTTTCTGTACCAAAAAGAAAAAACCTCCAGCATTACCAAAGCCTACACCACCTTACAGGAAGATGAACAGAACATAATTCCACCCAAGCTGCTAATTACATTATTCTATTTCTGAAATGTTTCCAGAAGCTCTTATTTCTTTATCATTCAGATTTTAAAGGAGAAAAAAAATGCTTTAAAATATTGTCCACAGTAGCAAAATAAAGTGTGTACCTGTATTTTTGTATGTATGTGTGTGATGTGTGTATATATATTATATTATGATAATATATAAGTATATATTATATTAATATATATATATTGATCATATATTATATATATATATATATTCATTCACAGTAGTTTTGCTGGGACAAGGAATGGACAAAACTCTGCCTTAGGTGGATGCATTTTACATTACGATGACAATTAGGGCGGGTTCACGCGGCAAGGGACAAATACCGGTTGGTTTATCCGACCGGTATTTGTCCGGTTTGTGTGCCGTGCACACGGCCACGGGGGGGGGGGGACGGCTTTTCTCCGCGATGAGCCCTCCCCTTCACATTCACAAGCACAGATTCCGTCCGAAAACTGGACGGAAGAATGTGCTTGTAGAATGGCTAGCGGGCGGAAAAACCGCCGGGCGGAAAAAGTGGCTACTACTGCATGAGTTTTCCATAGAGCCCCGTTCTGCTCATTTTCGGCCGGTTTTTCAGACAGTTTGAAAAAATGTCCGAAAATCCGTGCCGTGGGGACATGCCCTTATTGCTTGGTACCACCCATGTAATGTTGTACATCTCTGACTGGGAGTGCAATGTGAGCCTCTCTCTGTTACACAGGTCAGAGGGAGGTATAGCACTGTTCTCTTTTAGCTGGTGATGGCAGCCAACAGTTTCCTCCACAGTATAAACAATTAGGTGTCAAGTCCCCTTATTTTGGTTGAGAGATATAAAGGCCTTAGTGTGTCATGTGGTCATCCCACCACATTGTGGCAGAATCTTGACTAGACCAAGGATAGGCAAAGGCATATACTGTATATATTTATAGATACACACACATGTAGAGAGGCGTTCAGCATGTACATGATAGCACAGCTTTTCATATCTGCTCCTATCTGTAAACAAGTTCAATTAAAAAGTATTGAAAAAGTTAACATTCTACACCATGATGAGATAGATACACGTGTGTGTGCACATATTATAACTGATGGGATCTAGGAACTGTAATGGTATAGTAGTGTAGTACATACTATGTATATACACTGCTCATAAAAAGTTGGGGATATTTGGATTTTGGTTGAAATTTCAGGATGAACATAAAATTTCTTTAACTTTTTTTTTAAAAGCACTAAATAAGACCATCTCTTAACTTTAGAAGCACATGTCCAGCTGTTCAATGGTTCAGTACTTTTTGCACAACTTGCTGATCTCCTACAAGGACCTTAATGGAGAAAATCGCCCAATACATTTAGGGGATCAATTTGAATTGGTATTTAAACAGTCTGCCTCATCAGGCTGTTCACTTTTTGACATCATGAAATCAAGACAACACCTTACAATTGATCAACAGTACGTCGCCATTGTGAGGCTTCAAACAGGATGTTCTCAAATGAAAGTGAGTGGCCACTGAGCTTAAAGTGTCAGAGTGTTATCACCAGACTGCAACAGAGACAAAGAGAGACTGGAAGAGACACAGAAAGGCAAAGAAGTGGGTGACCTCTGGCTCCATCACACACTGATGACCGCTTCATTGTAAGCAATGCCCTGCGGAACCAGATGATGATTGGCACACAGCTCCAGGCACGTTAAAAGGAGGTGAGAGGCACCCAAGTGTCACATCAGACCATTCCTGTCCGTTTACATCAGTGCGGTCTGCGTGCTAGAGGATCGGCTAGTGTACCTGACCTGGCTGATGTATTGCTCTCCTTGACGTCTCCAGTATTGTTGGCGACCATCATTTCTGCTCAGAGTGGATCAATTTTCATCACCGAACATCACTGAGGACCACTGGTCCCTCGTCCAGCGTAGAGGCTCTCTGACCCATGCAATACAATGATGCCTGTGCCTGGCAGTGTGGTCAGGTACCCTTTCTGGTTATCTAGCACGCAGACCATGCTGATGTAAATGGTTACAGATGGTCTCAGGTAACACTTGGTTCCCTCTCACCTCCCTTAAACGGGCCTGGAGTTGCATGGTTTTCATCATCCGGTTCTGTAGGGCATTATTTACAATGAAGTGGTTAGTGTGTGATGTAGCCAAAGGATGTCCACTTCTTTGTGACTCTTGCATTCTCTCTGTATCTCTGTTGCGATCTACTGGTGACACCGATACACCTGTTGTGAATTTTGCCATTAAGCTTCTTGTTGGAGATCAGCAAGTTGTGCAGAAAGTACTGAAACATTGGACATGTGCATTCTGAAGTTAAAGGGGTTTTGTCACGAAGTAAAATTGATGTGGGAAACTTGCAACTAAATAATAAACATTTTCACCATTCATCATTATTAAAAATTCTGGACCGTGTTTGTTTTATCTGCTCCTTTAGAGATCCATTGTTTACAGCTCGTCTCCAGGGGATACAACCAGTGATGAGAGCTTTTCAGTCCTGGTCAGACATGCTCAGACATCACCTCTCCTCTCAGGCAGCTACTGAGTGTTCAAACCCCAGGTGCTGTCATTCTACTCCTGTACTCCTTAGTAATTAGTCAAACAGTACAAATAAATAAAAAAGAAACCTTAATGAGGTATGTGCATTGATATAGAGAGAAAAAACTACACAGGTTTGGTTCCTGCAGGGGTTTGAACCTAGGACCCTTGTGCTGTGAGGTAATAGCTTTATCCCTGAGTTACTCGCAGCTTTGTACATAAACAGACCTTTCTTTGAATACAGAGAGGAAAGGCCTGGTGATATCATCCTGCTGGGTCACATAATATGCAATTCAAACACATCATACACTCCCCCTTCTGAGCACACAGAGCTGGATGCAGGAGGTATGAGATGAGATTGTGGCAAAACCCCTTTAAGAAATTATTTCAGTTCGCGCATTTTGAAAAAATTCGACCAAAACCCAAATATCCCTGTGTGTGTAGGTGTAAAAAAAAAGCACAATTGCTGACACTGCATTTCTATTCACCCTTAGGCTATGTTCACACGGCTTAAAATGGGACGTATTTCAGTCCGTAATTACGCTCCAGAGTGCACAAATTACGTCTGGAATACGTCCCAGTCATTATGGTAATCCATAGTTCTCTATGAGAACTGTGGATTACGTCTCCTCTCCCTGCTCGGCGAATACGGCGAGCAGGGAGAAAGTGACATGTCAATTACTAGCGGCGTATATGCGCCACTAGTAATGATTGTCTATGGACTGGCGAGGTGCTGTCCTCCCGCTCCCACCACGCCCAAGTACACACGGCGTAATTGCGGGGCGTAATTACGCCCCGCAAATAAGCCATGTGAACTAGCCTTATACGGTGAGAGCTACCTAGATCAGCTTACAATCAATTAGCATCTTTAATTTAGATATATATTTATATAGATATAGGGTGTGTTTGTGTGTGTGTGTGTGTGTGTGTGTGATTGTGTGTGTGTGTGTGTGTGTGTGTAAATATATATACTAATGTATGTTTATATATATATATATATACTTGTCTGTGTGTGTGTATATATATATATATATATATATATATATATATTTGTTGTGTGTTGTATATATATATGTGTGTGTGTGTGTGTATATATATATATATATATATATACGTATGTGTATATATATATATGTGTGTGTGTTTGTGTAATTGCAGGATGATTCTAGGTAGCTCTGTCTGTATAAAGGTGAATAGAAATGCAGTGTCAGCAATTGTGTATATTTCTGAATAGTGATACAATACCCAGGCAGCAATTGTGGGATATGTAATCTTCTGTCAGATCTACTCAACTCATCCCACTTACAAAGCGTCTTTATTTTGCTCCTTCTAAAGTTGTGTGCTATGGTATATTGGTTTGGCTTGAATTAGATTTTGGTGGTTAGTAGCTCTATCCCAGACATTTCTACAGTTCCAGTTGTATTGCTCAGCAGAACTGTACTTTTTTTTGCTGTAGTGTGGGCGGTGTGGCATGAAGCCCCGTCCGTAGAAAGTGAAGGAGAGAATGAATTTATAAGTGAGGCTGAGTGTATCCAGAGGATAAGTAATGTACCCAAATAATTATCAAGCACGTCAAATGCCTCATCTTGAAGGTGTTCCAGAGATACGATATCTAACCAGCTACTTAGGATTTGCTGCCTTTTAATAACTACATATGGACATAAAGAAGACTCCTACTGGTGGATTCCATGTATTGGCGTCTCCTATGACAGCAGTGGTATCATCATGGAGGAGATGTCAGACACGCCAGCACCACCAAAAATGAGTTGGCCTGGAAGAATTGAAAACCACATTGGTGCCATTTTTTTAAAATCCCGGTGTACTGCACATTTCTGGTGACATTGTAATTGATATCTGACCTTGTTTGCAGATAGTAGTCTCTGTGTACTGACCTGACAAGGAAGAGTCATCTGCCTGAAGGGAGCTATACCTAGTGCTGCTATTAAAGACCCAACAATTGGAGAGCTATGTGTCAAAACTAATAGACGGTCAAAGCTGAGAAATAGGCACTTGTTAGAGTAAGTTCACGTCAAGGGTTTCCAATTGGAAAAATCTAATGTAGAATCTTCGGCAGTAAGGAGAGACAATAACTCAGATTTTTACATGACTCAGGCAACTTTCGCCTCTGATTTGTACGCGGGTTATCCTACTTCAATGGGATTAGGCTGCATCAGACCTGCTGAAATGGAACCTGAGGAGGACCCACTTCAAAGAATGGACACTATGGATTTGTATTTCAGTGTGCACAGCGTGGATTGCCCCTTTTTAAATGAATGGGAGTCAGATTGCTTATGGATTTTTAATGTGGAATGCGACGTGGAATCCACAATCCGAATGACACCCACCAGTCAGTGTTACCTTAGAAGCTATGGCCTGCCGTATTACAGCTCCTATTACATCTGGCTAGAGGCAGTGTAATAGAATTATGGTAAATGTACACTACATTAGGAATGCATTGTTTTGTGCTAGCCATCTAATTTTTTAGAAATCTAAAAAGTCATGAATTTTACAACAAAAAAACAAATCTGAGCCTGTAAAGATCTGATCTATTAAAACGGAACCTTATTTATCCAGCATTTGAATGCTATACAAATATTGCATGTTTTTGTTTTCTTTGCCCCCTCTCCTGAAAATATTGACAATCATGAAATGAAGACCTCTAGGAAAAACCTCTGTATCTGTTTATTAGTAAAAATGTTGGGCGAGCTGTCAGAAAAGTGGTGTTTCTACACCAGTTTTAGGCACATTAAATCAGTGTAAAGTGCAGCTGAAAGTCCGATCCTTCCAAAAATCTGGCGTCAGGTATACCTTGCATAGAAAACTTAATGCGCCTTAAAAGCCGCATTGCGCCTAAAAAGGCGAATCGCGTCAAAGTCGCATTGCGCAACTCGCGGAGCATAGGATATCATTGGTAGTATATGTAATGGGCCTATTGAGGTGCATTGCCCGACGGAGGCGCATAACATATGTAATGCGCCTCAATAGGCGCATTGCAGGACGGGGGCGCACAGCGCACCATATTTAGATGCATTACAAAGTGTCGTGCCCGGCGTATAATGCGCCTAGTTTTGGTTACGACAGTTCAGTTACAACAAGAATATGGCGTCAAAAGTGGTTTTGGTGCAAAATAGACCAAAAAACTGGCTTTTTAGAGACTGAGATTGGTGTAGACTGTACTGTGCGGTTCTTTAGTCTTTGATTAGAGCTGTATTATGCATGTTTTTACTGAATGATAAAAGCAGGAGGTTGTTATAATTAGTTTTGTGTGGTGGGCACAGTGATATGGGCAATATGTTATGATATTGCTGTGCTGGCACTGCTAGCTCCAAGGTAGCACTGTTGCATAAGTACTGTGCCGCCCTGATTTGGGGACAGTCTGCTTTTAGTGCTAGAACGTGAAGTAATGCAAGGGCATCATTGGCATTGGTAGCTCACAGGGTGGTCTTTCTATGACATGTACTTCTATGTTCCTGTGATTGAAGCTTCTGAATAATAGCAGCTAGTCTGCATTGTGGCTCACAAGTCAGTCGGCTCACCTGCTTTATATTAGATTTGAATTAATCCTGCTTCTCCGAATAGGACAGCCAAGAAGAAGCAGATCTAGAACAGAGAGGAGTAGGCCATTTTATGATCTCAATGCTGGAATAAACCAAATCAAATAAAAGCAGTGTTTTATCTTGTAAAAAGTAAACTTACAGTACTTTCTTTCCAGGATAACATACAGAAGCTAATTTTAGTTCCTTGATCAGATTGACCCTGTCTTTAACCCTGGCAAACATTACCACAACACACATCCAATAGACAATTGTCTGCATACCAGCATCACACTGGAAACAGATGTGGTTATACAGCAAAGGAACGAAGAGACAGTAGAGAAACAGGCGGCTGGAGGAGAAACCTCAGGCTTGAGATATTGAACACATGTTACACTCTGTTGTCTGTACAAATGTACCTTATTAGGATTGCATTCAATAAGGTGCAGCGAATAGCATGTAATTCTGTATCATTGCACCATCACCTAAAGGCCTTGTCCCACTGGAAGGGCTTTTGGACGATTTTACCGACGGTTTTTAAAACCGTCTGTAAACCGTATGTCAAACATCAGCACGGACCTTTATGGAAAATCCGTGCAGCAGTCCCCACTGCACGGATTTTCCGCTGAACGTTTTTTAACACCGTCGGCAGTCTGAAAAACATAGAGCATGTTCATTCTTCTGCCCGATTTTCGAGCGGAATATGAACATTTCTATGCGAAGTGGGAGAGTTTTTCTCCGCAAACAGCGGAGAAAAGCCGTCCCCCTGCGGCCTTGTGCATGGCCGCAAGACAGAGCAAGGGCCGGTCGGATAATCCGACCGGTCTTTGCTCTCCGCCGTGGGGACAGGCCTAACTCGTCCATGCTTACGTAAAGGAGTTATCTCACTACAGGCTTTCAGCCTACCTCAGTGTGTCTGGCACCATATTATTTTTGAATTCGGGGGCGTGCTTCTTGTCTGCCTCTTCTCCTCCCCCTTCCTCCCCTCCCCTCAGCACACAGACAGCTCTCCTCCTCGGACTGCAATATCTTCTATACAGCAGGGGTAGGGCGAGGGGGTTTGCTGCCAGGGTTAACCCAGTGTGTGCCTGCCTAGATCTGCTGCACTGTGCGGCTGCTGTGGCCGAGCTCTTGCTGCTCCTCTCCACAAAGTCAGGAGACAGCAGGGAGAGGGCTGATCTATGAGTGGCTATGGAGCAAGAGGTCTGTGAAGCTGTGTATACTAATAGCAGAGCAGGGGGGGGGGGATGTAAGTGTTCCTATACCCCCTGCTTAGCACTGACATCTCAAGTAACAACAAACAAATCCTGTCAGAACAGACACAGGGCACCTGTGAAGTGAGTTACTATAATCACGATGTGTCACTAATACAGCAGAGCAGGGAGGGATATGAACCGTTCACATGCCCCCCTGATCTGTTCTATTAGTAAAGTCAGAGCTCCACAGACACATCATGATTATAGTAACACACTTCACTGCTGTCAGCCTCACCTCTGCTCTCCTCAATCTGTGTAGAGAGCACTAGGGAGCAGGCACACACAGGGTTAATCCACACAGACACAGAAGCCAGAGCCCTTCCCTACAGAAGCATACTGTGCGGGAGGGGCTCTGTGCTCTGACCTGTATTCAGAAGCTGATGAGTCACCAGGACTGGCAGCCAGTGAGATAAAAATCAACAGGTCACTGCTATAGAGATTTGAGGAGCTGATGCACTCCTACTACCAGGGATAACTCAAAATCAGTAGGACAATTGTAATGAACATATATTGCAAAGCTGCTTGTTTTTTAAAGATCTTTTAATTAAAACCCAATCATTGTAGCGAGACAACCCCTTTAACTATTTCTATTAAATTAAAATCTGTCCTAAATATTGTATTATACACTGTTGGTTCATAAACAGGTATTTCCACAATCTAAATTATTCCCTTTTTAAAATGTTTAATTCTGACCACTTGCCAAAGACAGTGTTCTTAAATCAGCTGCAGAAATGCTCCATCATACATGAATAGATATAGGCTATGTTCAAACGGCTTATTTGCGGGGCGTAATTACGCCCCACAATTACGCCGTGGGGGCGGAGAGGGAGCGGGGGGGCCGGCACCTCGCCAGCCCATAGACTTTCATTACCAGCGGCGCGTATGGAACTATAAGACATGAATTTATCTGCCCAAAAAGGAAATTTTTTGTTCTTGATCCCAAGTGGTGATCATACTGGATCTAGAGTCTAACAATTTTATACATCTACTTAAGTGTTACTATAATTTTGTTGCAAATAATTGTCCAAGCCGTTTTTGTAAAACTCAACTGTTCCTGCTGTGACCAGCTTTTGGGGTGGGGTATTCTACAGACTGACAGTTCTTATGGTAAAGTAGGCAGTGACCCAAGGGAGATAGAACTTTTTTTTTCTTTTTTTTATGGGGTCTTGCATGACACAGCTTTTTGCCATATTTTTTGTAGGGACCATTTTTATATACATAAATGAATCAAGTCTCCCCTGAGATGACTCTTCTCATGACTACGTTGAATTTTTAACCTTTCCTCATAACTATGATCCTCCATGCCCCTCATCAGTTTAGTTGCCCATTCTTCCATCTTCTTCAGCCCCAGGACTTTCCTTCTATGAACTGCAACAAAGAAATTCCAGAAGGAGCCACACCAATTCTTTTGTAGACTGTTCCACGAAACAGTGCCTCTTTTAATATCCCACTGGGCTTAGAAGGAGCTGATTAATGTTGCATGCATTTATGCTTTACAAATACACCCAAAGTTTTTTCTTAAATTGAAACTCTCCCAGTGTATTCCCACCTAGAAAATATGATTCGTGCAAATTATAGACGCCCATTTGCGTGTTTGGACTGGATTTTCCGGAGTTAGGTCCTCATGTAGTTTTTTAGGGTTTCGAGTCTGGTCACTCGTTTACTTTAGTGGTGTATGTTCTTGCTCTGTGCAGTGGTCCTCGTAGTTTTTCAGGGTTGAGAATCTGGCCACTCCTTTACTTTAGTGGTGCAGTGAGATCTCTTTGGCAATTTAGCCATGCTCACTCTTTCAGGTAAGCATGACCAGTCTAAACACCTTGTTTAGGTGAGTAAAATAATAAGATGAGTGAGCGCTGACTCAAGACGCTTGTGGGAAATAGATTTTAACACTGTGAAATAATGGTTACAAGTGCATTGCAGCAGGACCTCCGTTTAATCTGTGCATGAAAGCAGGAACCAGAGGCCAAAAGTCTGAAAAAAATCTATTGCTTATTAACGCATGACGTAGTATACCTTCAAATATTAGGCGTGTACAGGGGTTTCTAAAACAAAGGAACATTCTTGGATAACCCGTTTTACAATATTTACAAATTTTTTACATTGTGGTCTCCATTGATTTAGGAGGGGCATATCACAAGGCATTATGGGAAAGGAGCTGAGAAGCTCAAGCGCCCTTTGTTGGATGTAGCAAATCCTCAATTTGCTTTTGACCCACTGGGTCTTTGGAAAGCAAAAAGGGATATTTAGCAAAGCCAGCATCACCCATCTGTATACAGCCGTTTCGGGGTTTTTCCCCTCGTCAGTACAGAGCAGGGTGATGCTCGCTTGGCTGTGTGGGAGGCACTGAGTGGCTCAGAAAGGGAAGATCTCTCCTTGGGGAAAACGCCTATATTGGTGTGTGGAGATTCGAAATTGCCTTTTTGCACTCCCCGAAGCATCCACATATCACAAGGAATTATGGGAAAAGAGCTGAGAGCTCAAACGCCCTCTGTTGGATGTAGCAAATCCTCAATTTGCTTTCGATTTGTTACATCCAACAGATGAGCCATAATGCCTTGTGATATGCAGATGCTTCGTGGATTGCAAAAAGGCAATTTCGAATCTCCACACGCCTATATAGGTGCTCTCCCTAAGGAGAGATTTTCCCTTTCTTAGGAAGGGCATTCAATTACAGTATAAGCATTAAAGGTAATGGATAAGTGGGTCCAAGCTTTTCTCTGAAAGCTTTGTGACCCCTGACTAAACGTTAGCTCCATAGTCGCTATAAATGGCTGCTGTAACTATTCGGTGTCCAGGAATGAAGCTGAGGGGGCATGATTCGAAAGGAAAGTGAGGACACAGTGATAAAACACACAGCTGAGTGTTTGATTTGTTGTTTTTTTGAGCATAGATGTGCTTTTAGCAGCTGGTCTATTCATGAAGCAAGTAAATGCATAGTTTATATGACTGGGCATGTGAAACAATTATGCTTTTTACTTTTTTCCAGTCTCCACAATTTTAATCTTTAGTGTTAAATAGAAGACGGAGAGGGTTTTCTGGCCAGCCATAGTTTAAACTTGGAGATCCATTGAGGGTTTGGCCCAGCCTTGAAGAGTGTAGCATTGGTGGTCCTTGGCAGTATACATTTCTTTCGGCAAGGCTGACTGCAGAATGAGTTTGAGCAGCCAGAGTTCACAGCAGAAAGGCAGAAGTTTTCTTAGGTTACAAATATTAAATACGGGCTGCGTTCTGGTGCCCCGGGGATGCTTTCTGGTTTCTGAAACACTAGTGACTGCAAACTCCACAGGCAGGGAGAGCAGAAATAAATTACGGAGTGCTGTAAATGAGGGAAAAACACATTTCCTGTCTCCCAGTACAGTATGGATTTGTGTTCTCTACCTTTTCTCTTTTTTTTTTTTTTTTTGGAAAACCGAACCTAGTATTATGTTGCTTTCGCTTTAACAGATCTTAAAACTTTTAACCTTTATGTTTTCATTGTTTTTTTTTTGAAACTAGAATGTGTTGCATTTATGTTGTATTAGTTTTCATGTTGTCTTGTCTAAGTAGTAAACATTAGGTGCAAACACCGTATAAAATGCATAATGCACTTCCACCTCTGTAAATTGTAAGCAATAAAGCTGAATACTTTGAATAAAATACACATTTTATGCATGCTTTATGCAAATGAAGAAAGACACCTAAAAAATCCCATGAAAGTGCCCTATTTTTCTATGGGACTATGCACTTCTTTTTCCACATTATTTTAAGTAATAAGTGCCACATATAAAAAGAAAAAAAAAATTCAGGTGCCTTTTACCATTTGTCGAATTAATGCTTACTTTACAGTAAGGCCTCGTTCACACGGCTAATTTCTCCGCGGATTGGCGCCGTACTCCGCGCCGGATTTGCGCTGCAGTACGGCGCCAATCGTCGGAGTAATTACCGGGAATCCCCTGTCTCATAAGAAAAATGGTTCCGCCTCCTCCCGCTCGGGAAAACCGCGCAGGGGGAGAAAGTGACATGAAAAATAATGATAATGACATCTATGGGCCGGGGAGCGGCCCCCCGTCCCGCCCCTTATTCCGCCGGATTTGTGAGCGCAATCGGCTCACAAATCCGTCGGGAATAAACCGTGTGAACACGGCCTAAGGCTATGTTCACATGGCTGATTTTGGGATGGATTTCAGTCCCTATCGCGCGCCGTACTGCGCGCAAATACGGCTGAAATCCGTCCAGTCTTTTACGGTAATCCCAGTTCTCATAGAGAACTATGGTTTCCGTCCCCTTTCTCCTCCCCCCCTGCCGCTCACGAACGGGGAGAAAGTGAAAATGCACTTTAAATCCCGACGGGATATGCACCGTGGATAATGAAAGTCTATGGGGCCGGGGAGCTGCCGCCCCCGTACACACACCTTAATTGAGGGCGAAATCCGTCCCGCAATTACGGCGTGATTCAGCCGTGTGAACATAGCCAAAGAGTCGATGGAGATTGGAGAAAAGGCACCAATTATGCGCATACATGTAATTGGTGCATTTTTGTTGCTTAAAAATGCCCCAAAAAAGCCTCATCAAAATACTTGTAAAATGCATTGGGGAAAAATTTAAATTTAGGGATTTTTCCTTTAAAATATACTAGTTTGTTTCTGCTTCCTTTTTACAGCACCTAAATGTGCATTAATATATTAGGTAGTCAATACGAATTTCTATGACTTTGTCACTGTATGCAGCAAGAAATAGCTACAGATCACACCACTGGTCCATAGACCGTGTCGAATATGTCATGCTACAAAGACAATAAGCTTAAAGGGGTTGTCTCACTGAAAGGGTTGCTTTTTATGTTAAAGATCTTGCAAAAACAAGTCACTTTGCAATATGTGTCCATTAACAGTGTCCTACCTATTCTAAGATATCCCCTCTTGTAAGGGCTGCATCAGCTCCTCAGGTCGCCATAGCTACAGACCTGTTCAATCTCTCATGATAGGCTGCCAGCACTGGTAGACCTGGCTTTGACTGAAACCTAGTAGAAGTCAGTAAATACACCCCTGATTCAAATTGAAACCAAGAAAACAGGACTGAGGTGAGATGAATCAATGTAGTGAGACAACCCCTTTAAGCTAAGGTAGTGTTTTGGGTTTTTTTGGGGTTTTTTTTTGCGAGGATGGAAGGAATAAATCCAATGAACAAAATCTAGCTAAACTCGTTTATTGTAGCAATCCTAGTGCTATTTAAAGGGGTATTTCCATTTCATTGTTTAGCTTTAAACATGTATACAAAGGTAAATATTACCAAATACATTGCTATCCTGATTTTGCTTCTCTTTAGAGTTAGACGTAGATCTGATCTCCTACTTCTGCAGGCAAGCTTCCCTAGTTACCAGCTGCTCTTATAGGCTGCAGCAGCAGTCGGGATCATGACTCATTTGCTGCCTTGTCCCTTATATTCACAGATAGGAGCTTACATTACTTACTGACAAGCTTTAACCCTTTAGAGCTCTGAGCCTTTTGACTACAGTTTCAAACCTCTTGCACTCATGTGGCTGTAACAATGTATGAAAGAAAAAATAGAGGGGGCGCACAATAGTGGAGTGTGCCAAAACAATAAAACAGTTTAAGACTTGTCACAAATGTGCTCACCTTACAGAGTTGTGCTATTAATAAAGAGGCACAACTCTCGTAATGGTTTGAGAGGCTCTGGGTCCAAACCCGTATCACAGCAGCCGTGGGTCTTCTAATCACAAAAGCCGCACTCGTATTTAGTTTTTTCTTTCTTTTCGTACTTCCATGTTGTTGTAAAGCAGATATGCCAGTCAAGTATATAGACCTACCCACAGTCTAACCAGGAAGTGTGAGTCTGAAGCTGGCTGGGGCTCTGTGAAACCTCATGGTGAGAGAACCTCTTTAAGTAAAGTTTAATGAAAAGATGATGGAGCAGAATATTGAGGTTCATTTGGAGCTTTCGAATGGAATTGTATGTGTGTTCTCAGGTGTTTCCCAAACCTTGTTCCCATCATACTCACTTGGATGCGGGAAGCTGAGATACAAGGAGTTGTTTGATGGGTTCCTTACAATGTCAAACACCTCTTATAGCTGTGAGGTTTTTTGTCCATAGCTGACCAATAATACTTGAGCCTTACACCAGTCACACCAGTAGTTCTCATCTGGTCCCTCTGTCTGGGTGGCACAGAGACTGTCCTGGACCAGCAGAAAATGTAAACTTGCCATCAATCTCCAAACAGGTCCTGTTTTGCGCCGTGCCTGGTCCATGATGTCATGTTTGTCAGTGGATGGGATAGATATGTATTTGATGTTTAGGAGAACTTTTTGAAACGTTTTACTGTTCCTAAGCAGATAAAACTGTTTGATACAAGTGTGCTAAGTGACCGCTCTTCTGTCAGTGTTGTTTAATTAGCTCAGAGTTTATTCCAAGTTTGTTTAAACTGCTATATACACATCCAGGCCTCTGAATGTGTATGTTTGACTGAATCAACCTGGGCATTCGGAGGCAGGGAAGGAGCACATGGACAAAAAGTTGTTTAGAAAATGCAATAGATAAGGTAATTAGCACATATTGCATTCTCGTCATACAGAAGTTGTAGTTCTTCCCAAGACAAGAAGATTTTGTCGTATGTTTTTTAGAAGATGCTTTAACTCTCTCATTTTCTTACGGTCTGTAGCCATCTCTGGACCATTAACCCATCTGTAGTGTATGGTGGATCTCCCCCGACAGCAGATTTTGGGGGGTGATCAGGTTAGGGATCATTTTATTTTTGAGAAGTTAAAGGAGTTTTGTCATCACAATGATTAGCTTTTAACATGTAGGGAAAGGTAAATGAAGACCATTACCAAATACATTGCTTTGTTGATTTTACTTTGTTGAGGAGATAGTTTATCCGCTCGTAGGGGGACATGTATGAAAACTGTCTTGGTCTAAGACTTACTTTGTTGCCAGGGCTGTGGAGTCGGTGCCTATTTTGCAGGAGTCGGAGTCGTCATAAAAGGGACCGACTCCGACTCCCAAAATATATAATTAGTTAGGACAGTTTATTTGATGCAGTGCAAAGAGCAAGATGAATCTGGTCCGGCCAGTGCTACTGCTCCCATATCTTCAGCCTCATCACATGAGTGTAAGTGATGACATGGAGCAGGCAAAGTGCTGCCCCAGGGGCAAAGATTCTGCTCCCATGGAAAACGGATTTCAGCAAAAATTTTTCACCTGCTTTCAAAGAAGTTAGAAGAGTTCAACCATCATCAAAACTGATTGTGGCTGAGGCAATTCCTTTATACCCTGACATTGTTAAAGATGTTGCCCCTGTGGTCACAGATTTGCCCCCAACCCAAGTTAGTGTAGAGAGGCCGTTCTCTAGCCTGGAAATAATGAGATTAGATGTGAGGTCATGTATGCAGGATCTGATGGAGGCGATACTATTTCTCAGAACAAATTCAGAGATTCCATGAATGTTCCTGCAGGGTTTTGCATATTTACAATTTTTTTTGTGTTCTAAAGTCGTATCCAATAAATAAATTTTACACTGACAAGCAAAGTGGTAACAATGTTTTGAACTTGTGACTTTCAGGCTCCATATCTCTCCATTCACTACAGCTTTGCACATGAGGTTAATGTAATTTTATATACAGTCATCTTACCTATCTTATACATACATTTGACTTGCAAGTATTTAGCATCTGCTTAGTTCTGCAGATTATTTACTGTAACTGCAATGTTACTGTTTTGCTCCTAAAATGTTAATTTTTATTATCTTGTTCGTATTTGGGAAATCCACCTTTTGGTTTTCAATACTACCTGAATCCTTCTTGACTATGAATCAGTTTCAGGCATGTCTTGATTAAAATCTGATCCCAGATCTCTTCTACACATTCCCAATGTTGGTGCAGACTGGACTTGGATACAAATACAGCTTTTACTTCAACTCTACCCACAAGTGTTCAAAAGATCAAAACATTGTTACCCTTTTGCTTGTCAGTGTCTGTTCTACCTAAATAGCTTGATTATTGTATCAAAAGGTGATAAACAGTCAGATGTTACTATTTTACTACAGTAAAGTTATCACTTAAACGTGCACCATGTATGGGGGAGTCAGGAGTCGGAGGTTTGGGAAATGTCGGAGTCGGGGCTTTGGCTTGCCGACTCCACAGCCCTGTTTGTTGCCCATGGCAACCAATCAGTGTGCCCGTTTCACTCTTTCAGAGCACTATATGAAATGTAAGGGGAACTCTGGTTGCTATGGGCAACAAAGAAAGTCTTAGATCAAGACAGTTTTTATTCATGTGGCCCTTAAAGCCCACATGTTTCTCTGGTTATCGACCGTCTCTCCACCTCTTACTGCTTTCTGATCTCTTTTTGCCCCCAAGCTTCAGTCAGGCCATGGGGAGTCACTCCCTGCAGAGTCTTATCTCTAGCAATGGACTTTAACTAAGTGAGAAGCTTTCACTGTTAAGTGCAAGAGATTTATAACGCGTACTTTACAAGGCTACAGAGCTCTGTGACTGTAATAGTAATCGCCCAAAGCCTTGCACAGCATGTGTGAGTTTTAAGCTGGCTGTGTCTTTGTGAATCTCCATGGTGAGAAAACCCGTTCACAGGCAACTTTAGCATCTGTTCCAGGTTAGGCTGTGGGTGGCGTTTTAGCACTGCTATTCCTAAGTGATCCTGTTAGAGGGGCATTGGTGATGGAGGGGTCTAAACAACAGGGCAGAGGGCTACAGGGCTCTTAAGGGTTAGTAAGAAAGTTACATGAGCTCCTCTGCTGCTGATAAGATACAGAAGGGTGTGATGTCATCATCCCGGCTACAGACGGAGGTGGTCAGCAGCCTAGAAAACCTGTAAAGACGCTGGAGATCAGAAGTGCTTTAGCTCAAAAATTAAGCAACATCTGAACAACAATGTATTGGGCAATAGTCTTTTATTTACCCTTGCCTACCTGATTAAACATAATAAATGTGGTAAGAATACCCCTTTAAACTGCTGCCATAGCAGTCTGCGGGACACATGCGCGACACATGCGCACTTGGATCAGCAATGTCTTCATTTGTATGGGGAATGGCTAATGTACCAGATCTTGGTTTCCTTAGTACATTCTCCTCAGAGCCTATATCCTGGGGTTTTACATATCATATAAGTCAAGTTTCTGGTTTTAGGAGAATTTTACCACTTCAGTTCTTGATGAAGAATTTGAGTAGTGGATCCATTAAGAAAGAAATTCCTTGCTTTTGTTTTTTTTTTGTCTTTTGGATCCAGCTTCTGGCTTTGGGTCAAACTATAAAAAAACAATGCAGTTTTTTACGCATATGAAACTATTATGTTTCTGTTTTTTCTTTTTAACTTACATGCTTAATAGACTTATTGTTTATTTCAATTTTACATAGATATCACGTTTGATACAATTTTTGGTGTGCTAAAATAACTGCCGTTTTTTCTCTAATACAGCATTTTTCTTTTTCCATTTTATTATGCGTGAATTATCTTGTCTCCAATAAAAGTAATATTGGAGATACTGTGGAATTTCAAAAACCTACTTACAGTAAGTTGGTTTAGAAGTTTACATAATTGTGCAATGTCTGAGGAAACACATGGGAGATGCCACTCAAGCCTTTGTAGGTTCTTGACTTGACTGCAGCCAGTTGGTGAGACAGAGTGTAATTGTGGGTGGTGGAGCTATCCTCCAGTAACTCTTCAAGTGTCTAAACTTTGAGAGAGCTGCCAGTAAACTGTTCTTGACATTGGAGAACCAGGCCTTTGAAAATGAAGGACACTACAACTCCCCAAAGCTGTAATTTTTATTTTTTATTTTTTTTTGCAAAACTGTATTTAACTTTCTAACAGTCTCTGTGGTTTCACATTAATCATCGACAGGTTGAGGAGGTTTGCAGAACAGGAAAACATGTCAATCATAGAGAGCCTTTTTTGAAAAAAAATTTCTGGGATTTATTTAAAAAAAAAAAGTCTGATGCCCAACAAATGTTATGACATTAGTGTGACAGGTCATGTGATCAATGCAGCCAATCCCTGTTCTACGACATGGATAGGTCCTCATAGGGGAAGACCTTGATTGGCGGCTGCAATCTCATGATGTCACATGGATGCCACGAATTACCGGGGAAGAGGTGGCAAACAAAGTATCACTAGTGTCTAATGTATTTAATGATTTCAATGAAAACTCAAAAACCACATATAAGTAGGGTCTGTCTAAGACAAAACATCAGTCTAATTAGTAGTTTTTTGTTCTCCTTAATATTCCTTTTTTGGTCAGTAGTGCTTTTCCAGTATACAGTATAGTATTATATTGTATAGTAAATAGCTTTTACAATTTTCCCACTATTCCAAACATAGAAGTTGGTTTCAATGGCTTGACTTGTTTTATTTTCATTTTGCGGTGCCCATAATCTAATTGCCTAGCCTAAATATGGTCAATTTCAGAAAAGCAACAAATGTATTATTACAGTCATATGAACACGGCAATCTTTTTGCATCTTAAGCACTAAAAATGATTACGTGACCCAACTTCACCTAAGAGACATATACTGTATATAAATCCAGACGACACAATTTTGTTTCCCATACATTCCATTGCCTACTAATTACAAATGTCTTCATCCCGAGATGTGTATGGACAGGGCACATTGGTACATTTGACCTAGTAGGCAATAAATCAGCCCTGTCACTACTCTGTTGATCTAGAGACTAGAGTTGAAAAGGACCGAAATTGCCCCTAATTCTGAAGTAATAGGTCTTGTAATTTCACTCTCATTGGTGGTCCTCTGTATGGTCTGACACAATTTTGCTTTGTAATTAGACCTGATGTGGAGACATTTTAGTTGTGCTGTTCAAATTAGAGAAAAAAAAATCTCAAGGCCATAACATATGTACATCAGATTCTATTAAGTATGGTAAGAATAACATTGTACCAGATTTATAGACCCAACCCAAACTTTACTTACATTGTAAGACTTCATCTTCCCATTGACTGTGTAATTTCAGGGATACTACATCATAGAGCATAGAGATGTTTTTCTTTGACTTCCCTTCATATCTGATTTTGGAAGGTGCCATTTCTCCAGTTGGTAGAAGTAATTTTATAGACATTACTTTGTGGGAAACAATATCCAGATTATCTCTCCTTCCACAGGAAAACCTTTCTCTGGTGCCACTTATAGTACTCCGTAGATGGGCATCTCTGGTTTGACTGCAATCACTAGTCATGTTGTAATCACATTTCGGGATTATAGTAAATCCACTGAATATGTAAAATGTCTCATAGGTGCAGGTCTCGCCTTTGGGACTCGATCTTGATCAGAGTCGTAACTTGAAGCGTCTTGGTCCTAGCGCAAATAGTGAAATGGGGCCCCTCAGTTACCATGTGCCATTGACAATGCTGTAGCAGAAGGGCTTTTGGGGCCCTCTCAGACTGCAGGGCCTGGTAGGGATCACTGTCTCTGCACCCCCTATAGCTATGCCCCTGATCCTGATTCTTCTGTGCAGAACAGAGAGGTGGCCATGGATGCATGGCACTCTCCATTCATTTCAGTTGGAGTCCTGAGAACAGCTGAGCACACTCAGATGTGTCATATTACAGAATACAGAGCCTCTCCATTCTGCGTGAAGAAGTTCCGGGGAATCTCCGAATTTGAGATATACAAAGGATAATTCTCACAAATCATGAGATGAGAATACGTTAAGGCTTTATTAAAGGGACCTGTCAGGTGCTTTATGCATCCTGACAGCAGGATCTGTTGGAGAGAGAAGCAGAGTTCTGTGAATTATTGAATAGTGTATGATTTGATGCAGAATTTGAGAAAAACACAGAAAAAATAATTAGAGAAAGTACTGATGACTCCCTCCGTACAGTGATTGACCGTTTGCTCTGTACACACTCTGATGCAAGGAAAGTTGTACTAAACTGCCTATAGGTGGCTATAGAAAGACGTTTTTCTTCTGGGAAGGAGCTAATTTGCATAGTTTCAATCTAAGGCTCTGTCTACACAGTAAATGTTAAAATGCCCTCCAAAATCCGGCGGCATTTTAACATTACTGGACCGCAGGTTTTGGCCCAGATTAGCACTAAAACCATGGTCGGTTTCAGATTTGTTGTCAGTCCCCTACATTGAATGTACGGGGCCAACAACAAATCTGGGCGGAATATTCAACATGTTTTAAAATCCGCCAAATTTTAAAATCGATTGTAAAAAAATTTGTGCTGTGTAAACTGCAGTACGGATTTTTTATTCTCTATTCAGCACAGTGTACCGTTGGATGTTCGGCAGATTCTAAATACTGAATCCGCCGAAAATCCGATGCTTTTACCATGTTCTGTAGACATAGCCTAAATATGCTTTCAGAGAAGTTTCTTTATTACAAAACTTACCTTCCTACCCCAAATGTTAAACATATCTGATGCAGTAGTGTACAGGAACTTTCAGCAACCTCTCTTCAGTCCCCTCAAGTGTAACTTTCACATATTATCAAGTGAAAAGCTGAAAGTGGCCCACCCTGTAATACATAGTCATACAAAGACATTCACTGGAATGGGTAGTCCCACATTTACACATGAGCAGGTCCCGATGACTTTTCTTAAAGGGGTTGTCTCGCTACAAAGAATAGCTTTCAAAATGTAAGGAACACTAAATGAAGATGTTTTCCAAATATATTGCATTGTTCATCTTTTTTTGTTAAAGAGATACAAATGATTTTATCACCTTCTGTGCTCTCTCTGGTTCCTCAAGTGACCAACCTGTGTACCCCACCCCCCTGCTGTTTGTTCTATCTGATAGCAGGGAGTGACGTCATCACACAGTTCGCCCAGCACAGAACTCGGGACAGTGAGAGCTTGTTTATCTGATCTTTCAGACAAACGACAGCTTCTCCGGACCTCTGAGAAGGTAATTTAGCTAATCTAGACTGATAAACAGAGAAGTCTGAATACACGGAGCTCATATGCTAATTACAGACAGCTTGACCAGGAAGTGACAGAGAAAGCAGCATTCTTTCATTCATGCATCCTATGAAATTTTGAGATGAGACAACCCCTTTAACGAAAGCAACTGATCTCTGCAGGTTTAATAATAATAATAATAATAATAATCTTTATTTATATAGCGCCAACATATTCCGCAGCACTTTACAATTTGGAGGGTGTAGGTACAGACCAAAAGACAGACATTACACAATGAAAAAGCTACTTACAGATGAGACACAAGGTGTGACGGCCCTGCTCACAAGAGCTTACAATCTATTAGAGAGCTTACAATCTATTAGGTTTTAGCAGTAAGCACTCCATAATGAACTGATTGGCTTCTAATGAGTGTTTTGGTCTAATTATAAACGCAAGCAAGAACCAGGAAGTGACACATCCTGAATGTCCACAAGAGCGTAGAAATCAAAAGTGTCATATTGATGACAAGCACAGGTGGCGTGTGTGTATATGTATATAGTGGTGTTGAAACCAGAAGTTTATGTATGTATGTGTTTGTGTATATATATATATGTGTATATATGTGGTGTTTTGGGGTGTGTTGTGTGTGTGTGTGTGTGTTTTATAATGTATATTTTATATATTATATTATAGAATTTATAATATATATAATAAAATATATATTATATATATGTATATAATATATATAATAATATGTGTAATTTTTTGTCTTTCCTGTGAATTCTGTTATAACTTGTTGTTTATATTAGATGTTCTGTGTTTTAATACGAACAAAAGCTTCAGCCTTATAAAAAATCGTTAATAGTAAAAAAAAAAGAAACCCCTCCTGGCGCTACATGCAGATTGATAATACGAACTGTTTCAGATTTAAATGGGATTTATATGTCTTTTTCTCCTTTAATTTCTCTTCACAAGTATTCTTTCATCGCTGTCAAACCTTTTTTTCTCTTTTTTTTTTTGTCCATAATTCCTTTATTTGCAATTTATTTTATACATGAACCCCTGTGCCTACAAATCTGTCCAAGTTCATCTGTTTGTGGCAATTTATGAACTCTATAAAATGTCATGTAGAGTCACTTTTTAATGCGTTCTAAGTAATGGCTAGACCGGTCCAGTAGGGAATTCAAGGGAGGGGGAGTCCGCGAGCAGTCCATTATTTGACTATTTATAGCCAGAGAACAGCCATTGACAATGTTTGGCAATTTTACAGCTGTGAGTCCTGGCCATTGTGCTTTTGAATGTAATTTATTAAGCAAATAAAACTCTTATTGGTTATGGACCCTGGTAAAACCCTTGGTTCCAGCCTTAAAGCAAATTTTCATAGTACCTGTTATACCTTAACGTGGGGACACTGAGTTTTTTCCTTACTCATGGGACTTGCAATGTTATTCTGTTGCCTCCATACTTTGATTGGGGTAACCCATGAGGAAGACGGGGGGGAGCGGACAAAATATAATGCTTTTAATTCCGATAGACTTAAACCCTAAATTTACAGGCTGGTATTAGTAAAGCCTTTAGTGGGGAGTGACGGGACATGACAGCCGTGTTTTTAGAATATCTTCTGGATAGCTAATGTACTTAGACTTAGCACTTTGACCAGAAAAAAAAAATAAGCTCTTTTCTTACTACCGTCTTAACCCATCATTCCCCTAACATCTACCCTTAAAAAAAGCCTGAAGTTTACTTTAAACTGTTTTTATTGACTCGACAACATTTATAACAAATCCCCTCAGACCTCTACTTGCCCTGGTGTATTTACGGTGTAATGCATAATACTGTTTTTTTAATTTCAGACTTTTTTTTTTTTTTCCTACAGCAACATTTTAGAAATTTTTTCTGGCGACTTATGAACGTCTGTTTTTAAAAAAAAAAAAAAAAGTATGACTGCTTGCCCGGGATATTTGGGCAGTGAGCTTTCTTAAGTAAATATGGCTATACCATCTGCCTTTTTGAATTGAGCGATTTTATTTTTAAAGAAAAGGTTTAAAAATCTGCCCAAAAAAAAGTAAGGTATGACAGGAATAGAGCTTCACTATCTGATTTCATCATTAACGGACCGTGTATGAAAATTTTTTTTTTTTTTTATAATAGAAATTTTTAATATTACATGCTTTTTTCCTTATTTTTTGGGAGCCCTTGTAAATAAATATCATCGTAAAAGCTCTAATTATATTTTTTTTTCATGGGGAAACTATTGAAGACCGAGCCGTTAAAAAAAAATAAAAATTTGATTACTAGAATCGTTGACCTCTACAGCTATAGTTAAATAAGCACTTTTCACATTCTTTCAAAAAAATCTTGCTAAAAGGGGTGATGTAAAACGGTTTAAACAATTTTTTTTTGGGAGAATTTTTTTGTACAAATAGGTTCTGTACAGTTCAAAAGGGTGGGTTTTAAACTTGTTTAGCAAAAAATTCAGATTGGGATGCCCCAAAAATTTTTTTTCCCCAACCCTTTTCCTTTCAAAATTTTAACCTGAATTGGGGGTTGGGGTTTTGTTCTACATGGTTTTAAGGGAAACAACCATTCGCAGCACTTGCTTTGAAAATCCATGTCCGGTCCAAAGTCTTTTTTTTAGTATAAGAAAGGGCCTAGTTATGGTAACCAAAATTACATGACAGATGACAATGTGGAGGGGAAGTTTACCCTTTAAAAAACATAAAAGAACCCAAAAGGGTTGATTTTATTGGGGAGGGTTTATTTTTCTCCAAAATTTGATTTAGGTGACCCACCACTTACATTAAAGTCAATTAACATAAAACCCAACTAAGTGCAGCACTATTTTTTTTTTTTGTTTGTTTAAATGATTATTTTTGAAATTTTTTCAAATGTTATAAAAAAAAGAACATTGAACATCTCATTCAGAAATATCAAGTACAGAAAAGATAGCATTGCATGAAACATTTCTGGTATCAGCAAAAATTTCCCAAGCTCTTATACATAACCATATGCAATATAATTTGGGAAGAACAGAGATATCTAATAGTACCTGCCTGACCAACTTTTATAAAACGTCCTGATTGACCATTCTTTCCCAAACACACCACTCAAAAACCACACATGCACAAATAAAAACACAGCCAAACCACCCCGACGCCAGACCCCCCCAAAAAGCACCCCGAGACCAGTTGAATGTGCCACAATCCATAGACCCCAACCTCTGAAAAACCTGGGAGTTCCTCTAGATTTTGAAAACAATCTGTACATTTTTGTCACCATTGATAATTGCTTTCCAAATTTTTCCCAGGGGGGCAAATTTTGGGGGCTTCCAAATTTAGGGAAAATGATTTCCCAGCAAAAACAAAACCTATATATTTCCTTTTGTTTTTGTTTAAATTCCTCTAGAGGCCTAAAAAGCATTTGTGGGCGCATCGTAGGAATCCCATTTTCACATTTAGAAACGAGTGGGCTCTTAAAACCAAAGGGTTGAATAGAGGGGGGTTTTCCAAACCATATGAATCGTGGGGTTTCCCCGTGCCATATTGCACCTATTGCAAATTTTCCCATTAGCCATCGGACTGGAGGGAAGTAAACCTTGAACCATTTACTTGTAAAATTGAACCCTCAACGTTTTACTGTGGGCTCCATGAAGAAGCCAGTTCACCCTGTGATGAGATTCAGACCTGGGAAACAAGTTTTGCATTCTCCAAGGGTTTTTCCCCTTGGTAAGGTTTCATCCCCTAAAATTTTTTGGTCAGGGGAAAACCTGCTTTTAAGCGTCCCCCTTCTAGCGATTTGCTCCACCTACCACGTCTAATTTAATAGCCCCTCCCCCCCTCCCCCCCCCCAAAACACAACACCCCCTAACTATTTTTAAAAACCAGATGAAGGGAAAAAAAATTTTTAAAATGAGACCAAGGAGCCACAAAAAATCAGATAATTCTGAATAAATCAGGAATCCCCCACACATCAGTTGGCCGGTATTAGTCCCCCTTAGCCACACTCAAAAACCCTAGAAATCTACCCCCAACCTTATGTTTTCCCATAACAATATATAAGGCAGCACATTTTAGTAGCCTTCTGCTAAAGTTTTTTTGCTGAAAACGAAGGGAATTTTTATTTAAAAGGGGCGGAAGACACTTTGGGAAATGGATGGAGGATTTAAAACTTTTTCATTTTTATACAGTTGAAACCCGAAGTTTTACATACACTATAAAAAAAGACACTTTCCCTGTTTTCTCCTATTTTACATGAAAACAAATAAGCCCTTTTCGTTTTTTGGCAAATTTAAATTCCAAAAATTAAATTTGATTTGCCAAAAGCCAGAATAATGAGAGAGAAATTTTTTAAGGGATTTTTATTACTTCTGCAAATCAAAAATTTTTCATATATAGAAAATTTCTGCCAAAGGGGAAATCTTTTTAAATGGCTTAGAAAAAGGGAAAAGTTAAAAAAAGTCTTTGGGAATTGGATTTCATTACAAAGCGTCTTGTATTTTCACATTTTTTTTATCTTCTGTTTCGTTTACACTGAATCCATCTGGTCGGATCCCTCCTGCTAGCATTTCACAGCTGAGAAACTCTTTACATCTGTTCACAGCCGAAGAAACGAAAAAACACTGGGGAGGGGTCTACAATCAGGAAAAACCAAAATTTGGGGGGGTTGATTCCTGCCTCCTGACTCAAGTTTGGGGCCTAGCAATTCCTCTCTACACCTATAAAATGCACTGCAGCAGATTCTTACAACCAAAACGGCAGTTGTGTTCTCGGGCCCAAATCTCCTTTCATAGAAAGGGAGATCGCCGTTTTTAAAAAAAGCGGATTCAACTGTAACAAACTCAGTTTGAAGGAGAAGAAAAGAGGCTCATCTAGATTGAATCACCTGTGGTATGTATACAAGCTCTACAAAAAAAGACTGCATAGGGAGAGGCACAGGACATAGGATCAGAGGGGAGGGGGGGGAGTCCGGGAACAGCATGAAGAGTGAAGGGGGATGAGTCACCCAGCTGAAGCCCGCAATTCAGAGTTTAAAAACGAGAGCAAGAATCAGCCCAAAAAAAGAAGCAATGCTCCCCTTTTTAAAAATTTGGACACCCATAATTTTAAGTCTTTGGAAAGCTTCTAAAGGTTTATTGGGGAACACCAGTTAATTAGAGACACACATGTAATGTTTTTTTATGCAAACCAAAACACACTTTCTGTGTGTAACTTGGGCAAAGCAAAAAAATCCCAAGATATCAGGAAGAGAATTGTGACTTCCAAGTCTAATCATCCTTGGGGGCAATTTACAGATACCTAAGGTGCCTCATTCATCTGTACAAACAAATTTTACGCAAGTACAAACAAAAAGGGAATCCACCATTTTATCCAGGAAGGAACGGGGTTCTTGTCTCAGAGAAACGGCTTTGGTTAACATGTGCAATCAACCCCAAAACAAAAGCAAAAGACCTTGTGAAATGCTGGCAAAAGCTGGGACGATGGTGTCATTATCCACAGTAAAAACGAGTACTTATAACATGGGCTGAAAGGCCACTCTGCCAGGAAGAAGCCATTACTCCAAAAGAAACATATAAACTCCAGATTAATGTTTGAAAATGTACACATTAACAAAGACCTACATATTTGGAGACATGTCCTTGGTCTGACAAAACAAAAATTGAACTAGCTATAATGCCCATCGTTAAGTTTGGAGGAAAAAGGGAGAAGCTTGGAAGCCTAAGAATAACTTCCCAACTGTGAAACACGGGATGGCACATCATGTTGTGGGGTTGTTTTTGCTGCAGACAAGTGCAAATCACGAAATAGATGGCATCAGGAGAAAAAAAAAGAATTGGGGCAATACTGAAGCAACATCTCAAGACATCAGCCAGGAAGATAAAGCTTGGGCGGAAATAGGTCTTCCAAAGGGACAATGACCCAAAGAAACACTGCCAAACTGGTTACAAAGTTTCTTAAGGAAACATGTCAATTTTTTTGGAGTGGCCATCAAAAAAGCCCTGATCTCAATTCTATTGAAACTGTATGGGCAAAACTGAAAAGGCAGGTGCAAGCAAGGCGACTTACAAACATGCTCAGTTACACCAGTTCTGTCAGGAGAAACTATTGTGAGAAGCTTGTGGATGTCCCAAAATGTTTGACCCAAGTCAAGGGCAATGCTACCAAATACTAATAAATGTATGAAAACTTTTGACTTTGCGGAAAGTAATAAAAATGCCTTAAAAAAAATTATTTCTCCTCTCGTTATTCTGGCATTTAGCAATATAAAAAAATTCTGGTAATCCTAATTGAAACCCAAAATGGGTAAAAGGGTTTATGCTGATCTGAAACCTCTCAGGTGGTTTTTTGGAAAAGGTTAAATGAATCAGGCTCACCCATGGTCTGATGGTACGTTTTTGAGGGAGGCACAGGCAGGGAAACCACTGCACAGGAAATTCGCAAAAAGTGACATAGAGGCACCAGCTTCCCAGGCAAGAGGTAAGGCGAATGGAATGATGTAATATTAAAAAAGCAACTCTTTATTTTACTTGATTAAAAATGAGAACATTACAGAGTAGAGACTTCAGATCCATCCATGTTCTCTGGTTGACAAAAACCGACGCGTTTCGGGTCAAAGGTCATAGAATCAAGCAGTCGCTACAAAAAATGTGTATTCAACCTTTATAATTAAAAAACCTACAATAAAAACAAAAAAACTGCAACCATTAAACAAATTTATTTCAATATTGGTAAGTAATATCCTGCTATGTGTTTTTAAGCCTTGTGGTATATGGGTTTCCTAGATAGAAAATCCACCAGGCCTTTCAGGATAGCAATTTTCTCTGAAGATCTTCCCCTCTTTGGGGATGGAAATTTTTTTCATTAGCCATAAATGATAGACTTGTGCGGTTACCCTGATGCACTTCCGAAAAATGCCTAGATACTGCAGAGGACTTGAAAGTAATAGGTGTAGCTGTATCAGAAAGATGCCTCTGGATCTGCTCCTGAGAGCAAGATATCATAGAGGAAGAGATCCTGAGCTCTCTTATATATAGGTTTATATGACTTGAAGCAGGATTTCCTGAGTAAAAGTCTGACTGGACTCTTTAAGAGACTGTAAGAGTTCTGCTTACCCTGTATCAGTCATTGAGTTTGCGCTGTATGTTGTACTTTCCTTCCGTTTTAAGATCTTTTTACTCAGAAATCCTCCTCCAAATTCTATAAACCCACATATCACAAAGCGCAGCTTCTCTCCTCTATCACATCCTGCTCTTATATATCACAGAGCTCAGCTTCTCTCCCTCTATCAAATCCTGCTCTTCTATAGCCCAGAGCTCAGCTTCTCTCCCTCTATATAACCTGCTCTTATATATCACAGAGCTCAGCTTCTCTCCCTCTATCACATCCTGCTCTTATATATCACAGAGCTCAGCTTCTCTCCCTCTATATAACCTGCTCTTACATATTACAGAGCTCAGCTTCTCTCCCTCTATTACATCCTGCTCTTATGTATTACAGAGCTCAGCTTCTCTCCCTCTATCACATCCTGCTCTTATATATCAAAGAGCTCAGCTTCTCTCCCTCTCTACACATCCTGCTCTTATATTCACAGAGCTCAGCTTCTCTCCCTCTATCACATCCTGCTCTTATATATCACAGAGCTCAGCTTTTTCCCCTCTTTAATCCGCCTTATATATCACGAGTCGCTTCTCTCCCTCATACATCCTGCCTTATAAAAACAGATCATTTCTCTCCCTCTTTACTCTGCTCTTATAACAAAGCTCAGCTTCTTCCCCCTATCACCCTGCTCTTCTATAGCCAGAGCTCGTTTTCTCCCTCTTTTAAACCTCTTTTACATATCCAAGCTCAGCTTCTTCCCTCTACCCAAATCCTGCCTTATATTCACAGGCTCGTTCTCTCCCCTCTATATAACCTGCTCTTAATATCACAGAGCCGTTTTCCCCCCCTTACCAACCCTGCCTTATATATACAGAGCTCAGCTTCTCCCCCTCTCACACCTACTCTTAAAATCACAGACCCCCTTCTCCCCTCTACACAATGCTCTTTTATCCAGAGCTCAGTTCTCCCCCTTAATATAACCGGTCTTAATATCAAGAGCTCAGCTTCTCTCCCTCTATCACATCCTGATTTTATATATCAGAGAGCTACTTTCTCCCTCTTTTAAAACCTGCTCTTACATATCAAAGCCAGCTTCTCTCCCCTATCACATCCTGCCTTTTATCACAGGCTCAGCTTCTCCCCTCTATATAACCCTTTTAATTCACAGAGCCAGCTTCTCTCCCTCATTCATCTGATCAATACAGAGGCTCACTTCTTTCCCCTACTTTTCCGTTTTTAATATCACAGAGCTCAAGCTTCCCCCCCCTCTTTTAAAACCCGCTTTTTACATTTCACAGAGCCAGCTTCTCTCCCTCTTCACATCCTGATCTTTATTCAGAGCTCAGCTTCTCCCCTCATTTATCCTGCTATTATATATCACGAGCTCAGCTTCTCTCCCTCTATCTTATCCCTCTTATAATACAGAGCTAGCTTCCCTCCCTCTATCCATCCTGCTTTTATATACCACAGACTCATTCCCTCCCTCATCACATCCTGCTCTTATTACCAGAGCTCTGTTCCCCCCTCTATCACATCCTGCTCTTATATATCACAGACTCAGTTCCCCCTCTATCTTATCCTCCCCTTTATATCACAGAGCTCAGCTTTTCTCCCCTATCACATCCTGCTGTTATATTACGAGTCAGTTTCTCCCCCCTATCACACCCGCTCTTTATATCACAGAGCTCAGTTCCTCCTCTACCACCTGCCTTACATATAACAAGCTCAGTTCTCTCCCTCTGTCATAAAAACCCCTATATATCACAGAGCTCAGCTTTCTCCCAAATTTTTTCCCGTCTTATATTCACAGAGCCATTTTCTCCCCCTTTATCCATCCGCTCTTAATACTTAATTAGTAGCAAAAAAATAACCTGACCGATTCCCGTTAAACAATGTTAGATTTATGCAGTGTTAAGAAGAGACACATGATTAAAGGGCCCCTTTTCATTTGGAAATAGTGAACAAAAAACCCCTTTAAAACCTAAATGTTTGTTTGGGTCACATTTTTGCCCGGGTTTTTTTTGGGTTCCGCACTATTCTCACAGTCCAAAGTAGAAATCCTGAATGAACCCCTGATGGAATGTCTTAGCAGAAGTGTGAACATGAACCTATGAATGATATTGCCAGGGTGTTCAAAATGAAACACACACACACACCGCAATGTAACTTGAGCTAATGTGGAAGGAGAGGGGAGAGTCGTGGGGTTTTTTTTTGTTTTTTTTTAAATATTATTTTTAAGTAACTTGAAATCCAAAACTGCCGTTTCTTTCCTTTTTTGCCCAGCACTGATAAAGTGTTAAAGCAGAGGACGAGCTCCGTTAATTAGGCCCTTTTAGTGAGTTTACTGACACAGCAAGTTAAAGAATAAAAGATTTTTTGACAAAACCCTGTGTGTTTTTTTAATTATCGCGCTGCTTCTCTTGGGCCCAATAAAAATGTTCACTGTTGGGTTTTTAATAAAGTGTCTAAATGCTTTTTGTGTAATCTTGGCCTTTGCAATGAGCTCCCGCCAATAGGAAACCCCGAAATCGTCAAAAACCCTTTTTACATTAATGGACATAATGTCTTGTGAGCGCTTATGAAAACAATTTAAACGAATTATAAATTTCCCTATAAAGGTAGAAGAAGAATGGTGTCGGAAAATTTGGACTTCCCAGGGGAAGAAGGAAACAGTTCACAGATGCGAGTTTTATTTAGGGTAACTGTTTTCTGCTGGAAAAAAAATGCTTGTCTGAATCAGGACCGAGAAAAGGGAAGGAAAAACCTAGACTGTGCCGGTGGCCACCCTTTAAACATCAGATTCAGTCAACCAGGAAGCCTCAAAATGTTACATAGGGTCAGGGTCAGAAATGGGGAAATTTTTCTAGGCTTTTTGCTAAAACAAAGCAGTTTGGGATCGGGGGACTGTTCGAACAATGTAAAACGAAACAAATAAATGGAAACCCACGCACCCTTTTAATTGGCATTATATCCGACCAAAGGGGCAAAACTAGGGTTTAAAGCAAAAGAAACTAGCATAGTAAAAGTTGTTTACATCCTTGGTGGTCTAGGGAAGTAAAGTTGTTGTAGTTGAAGCCAGTTTGTCGGTTGTCATATACCTCAAAGTTTAGGGCAGTGAGGCTTAATCTAGTATCCCTAGTGACCTGAGGCAATGAATGAGTTAGTAGAAGGATCTTTAGTGGTCTAGGGTAGTCAAATGGTTAATGTGAAGACCGCAAGTGGAGGGTAGTGGAAGGGTCCAGCATCAACTTGGCTGTCACTTCCTGTTTCCTCCATGACCTTATCATTGAGAACTACAGGGAGATAATTGTGGGGAAAGTCCGTTGTTAGGGTGAGGCAGGCCTGTGGGCTCTGAATTAGGGTGTAGTCACAAGTTTGACTGCTGCAGTCACTGTTTAAAGGTTTCTATACATAAGATGAGGCATTATTTAGACCCTTCAGTTGGGTCAAGCGTTTAATAATTCAGGCGAGATCTTGCATGGAGCCCCAGACCGAGGAAGATAGACAGTGATCTTGAGTTTCTTCCATTTTCTAATAATTACACCAACTGTTGCTGCTTTCTCACAAAGCTGCTTGTCTATTGGTCTATTGTCATGTAGCCCATCCTAGCCTTGTGCAGGTCTACAGGTCCCTGGTGTCCTTAGACAGCGCTTTGATCTTTGCCATGGTGGAAAGGTTGGAGTGTGATTGATTGAACTCTTTACCTGTATAAAAGACACCTGTCCACACACTCAAACAGGTGCAGTAATACAGGTAAGGAGTGCAGAAAAGAAGGGATTCTTAAAGAAAAACTAACAGGTCTGTAATTTTAGCGTAGGTACAGATAATCACATTGTATTATTTTAAAAAATTCAATTTGTGTTTTATTGCATGAAATAAGTATTTGACCACCTACCAACTAGCAGGAATTCTGGCTCTTACAGACCTGTTAGTTTTTCTTTAAGAAGCCCTCCTACTCTGCCCTCATTACCTGTATTATTGCACCTGTTTGAGAAGGTATATATGTACGTATGTGTGTGTGTTTATACATGCATGCATACATACATATATATACAGACAGTGGGGAAATTAAGTATTTGATAGGGCATGTTCACACAGCATATTTTGAAGTGAAAGTTTACGCTTCAAAAAACGCACGATTAGAGGCGTTTTGAAAAATTGTTTCATGTGGGGATTTTACAAGCGAAATACAAACGCCTCAAGAATTGACGTCACTTATTTTTATGGTCATTAGTGCGTCAGATAAGAAACGAAAAAATTAAATTACGCTTGCGAAATATGTATGTGCATAAACATACACACATATGTGTATGTGTAATAGATGTGTGTATATATGTAATATATATATATATATGTGTGTGTGTATATAATTATATTAAAAATATACTTGCGTGTCACCAGTAATATTTAATTACCTAAGCAATTACTACTAAATGAGCATTGATTGCACATAATCACTCTGCTGGAACAGTTTTCTGGAAGTTCATGCCACCCTCTTTATCAGCTGTGCTATTAAATTCTGTGGCTTTCCCCCTATCGGACTCTCATCAGCACAGTTAGTCCGTTTTACCTTCCAAGGAAGTGTGCTGTGAGCCAGCTGGAGCACGCAACATGTAGGAGCTGGAGAAAGTCATAATTAAAACAGGCGACTGCTCCAGTACAGACAGGGAATAAAAGGAAGACTGGGCCCTTCAATGGATTAAATTAGATGTTTCAAATTCAGACAGTATCAGGAAAAGAAGACTAATGTTAGAAAAAAAAGGTAACACTAAGTTCATCAGCCGCTTTTTTTTCTCTCCTCCCCTCCACTGCAGTGCAGGCTTCTGCTTGGCATTCCACAGTGCTCAGACAGCCCGCATTTGTGTGACTGACTTCAGGGAGACCTTTCGTGGAGGTGAGGATAGAGTGGGGGTGTCTGTTCTGAACCTCATCCAAGCCTCCAGCTTTACCATTGTCAGAAGCATTGCACTGCATGGATAGGCTTTTCCTTTCATCAGCTTCATGCAGATTGTAAGCTTTTTCGCAGACGCCGCTTCTCCTGTTCGACTAGATGTGCAGTTTTGTCACGCTGGACAGATGTGGAGCTCGGCATTAACCACTTGGATACAGAAGAAAACATGAGCTAGTTTATTGGTATAGAAAACGTCTCCAATACTTAAGAAATAAAAAGAACAGAGATCAGTCTGGTTTCTGCAGCAAGTTTTAGTAAAATTCAGCATTTAATATAAAGTTATGTATGAAATAGAAGGGATAAGGTCCATACACTAAGCTGACCCATGTCCTCTCTCGACCTTATGGATCAACATTTGGATTGTCAAAGGCTGCACAGATGTATGTGGATGCCAAACTACTCTCCACCATGCCATCAAAGCGGTTTTCTCATTTGTATAATAAAGTGATTAGTTTTATTTCATTTTAGTTTTAATTTGATCTATCGCACATAAAGTTGTAAGAAATAACTATTGCATTTTTTAGACTTTTACGGTTTAAGCTAATCTGCTGTGATTCTCTTCTTATTCCAAAAGAACAAAATTTTTCTTGTTGAGTCAACGTCTGTCAGATGTCTGTAGTCATGTGATCGTGGTTAAGATGGATTTTTTTTAATTTTTTAATTTTTTAAATTTAATGTTTTTAAATATTTTTAACATATAAGTGAGCATAGTGAGCAGTCAGACCACAAAATGAAATATCATGAATAAACACAAACAAAATTATACAAGAGCATATGTACGTTCTGCAATAAGCAGATGGTAGAACGAATTGACAATGTGACTGCCAGGGAAATACAAAAAGTAATAAAAGAAGAGGGGTGAAAAAAAAAAAAGGGGGGGGGGTCCGTCGGGTCCCAGGAGTGGAGAGGGGCAGCAGTGAGAAAGATATATAGCACAAGGAAAGGTCAATGTCAAGGACAGATTTTTATTTTTTATAAATAGATATCAATGAAGATAAAATCGGTAAGGATTTCAGATCCATTTGACATAATATATTTCTGCCCAGGGCTGTTTTAACTCATTAGGGGACCAATGGGATGATTTCATGATTTCCTTCCTTTATAAATGTTTTACAATATCTACACATTCAGTTAAAGATTTGTAATAATTCTGTTTAGAGGCGTTTTTTATCCATATTTTTAGCAAGACACTCACAGGTACCAATATCTCGTGAATGTTTTCTTTTTGATCTAGTCCAAATTTCTATGATTTCTTCCAGCCATGACCCAATAGTGCTGCTTTAAACAATCATGCCTGACGGTGCCCTAAACAATTCCTACAATTTTTAATGCAGATACGGAATCTTAAAAAAAAAAAAAATTCGGAAAATCATTGTATGATTTTTAAATAATTAATTTGCATTTTATTGCATAAAATAAGTATTTGATTACCTTCCAACCAGTACTCCTGTTTGTGCTTTACAAAGTAATAGTGCACCCCTTAGTCTCCACACAATAATAGTGGACCCTAGAGGCCTACATATTAATAGTGGTCTCCTTTAGGTCCCAGTAACATTATCCCTTTTGTATTCTACATGGCAGTATCACCCCCGTTTGTGTTCCTCGAACAGTAATGCCCCCTACTTTAGTGTGGGCTACCAACGTCATGTGCCCTTACCAACCCTGCTCAGTCTGTACATTCACTACATAAGGCCACCTGTAACTTACTACACAGTGACGAGGCAGGGACCCTTGAGTTATTGGATATCCACATACAGTGAAAACTGGGCTTCGTGTAACATACTTGAGCCGTGTGTTAGAGAGTTCGTGGGTACTCAAGCTACTACAGGTTGCTTTATGTTCATTTGGGCTAGAGGGTCCCTGCTATTTAGCCCTTCTCTGTGTAGGCTTAACACCAGTTCTCTTGGATGTTGTGGTCGCCTAACTCGTGTACCACCAGAGAGCTGCTCTGAAGAACCTAACCATTAGGTTCTTAGCTTCTAAACAACTGGAGGCACCTACCTTTTCGAATATGGAGTGACCCTCAAGCTGAGAATACTGCTCTGTGCTATCTGACCTGTTACCATTCCCCCAGACAGGGCACACTGAACAAGCACACCGCATACATGAGGGAAAACCTAGTAAATAACTGGGTCTGCTGCAGAAGTTCCTTTTGGTTTAAATAGACACTTCCATTAGGAAATAGTATTTTTGTTAAAACAGTAATTTACAGAAACCTTTTTTTTTTCAGTTAAAAATTTACATATAAAATCTTGTCCTTTTCTAGCTGTGATAGCAAAGGGATAAAACTCCTGAATGGAAGGGTGGACTAAACTGAATTTACTGCAGCTGCTGCTTATCTGCATTATTCTAATAACCCGTCAAGCAAACCTCACTGCCACGCTATCAAAGCTCACAAAGGGGAAGTTGGAGAGAGAATCCAGGAAGTCATGTACACAGAGGAACTTAAAAAAATTATATATAAAAAATAGACCAAATCAAAAAAATAAAATCCATAGAATAGTCACAAATTACTTGACCATATGTAAAAAAAAAAAAAAAAAAAAAATTGATGATAGTGTTCCTTTAAGCATCCTTTAGCTATGGTCACTTACTATACCTGTAAATGCCTTGGCTTCATTAACTAGTGTATGAGAAAAGTATATGTGGAGCGAAGCAAGTGCACAGTATTTCTCGTAATTCAAATGAGTTTCCCAAAAAAGTGTTTCTATTATGGGAAATATCTTTTCTTGTTTGTCATCTGTCCAAAAAAAATTGTGTTTGGTCTTTGTGTTGTGGCCAAAGCTTTATGTCTATGGCCAACTTTAGGCATCTCACCATGTGTGGCCAGCTTCGAAGACAGAGGTGGAAGCGGAATGTGGTCTATGACATCCCGAGGTTTATGACATTTATTTTTTTCATAAACAACCGAAGCTGTTTTTCCCTGTAATATTTTCCAAATTTGGAACAAATGGATAATCTAAGCACAGGAAATAAGAACACAGATGGCTGGACTTAGCTTTTTAACATTTAATAAAAATTAACTTGTATAAAATGAACTCTTAAAAAAAAAAAAATTAAATTTCATGTTAGTCATAGGCACGTCTGTTGGCAAATGAACGGAGTTAAGAGTTCCTACTATTACAAAACAATCTACTGAGGCTGCAGTCCTCCTTAAAGGGGTTTTGCCACAATCTCATTTCATACCGCCTGGATCCAGCTCTTCATGCTCAGAAGGGGGCGTGTGTGATTTGTTTGAATTGTATATCATGTGACCCAGCAGGATGACATCACCAGGCCTTTCCTCTCTGTAGTCAAAGAAAGGTCTGTTTATATAAAGCATTGTGAGTAGCTGTGAGGTAAAGTTTTTGCCTCACAACACAAGGGTCCTTTGTTCAAATCCCTGCAGGATCCAAACCTTTGTTTTTTTTTCTCTCTTTAACAATGCACAGACCTCATTGAGGTTTCTTTTTTATTTATTTGCACTGTTTGACTTATTACTAAGGAGTACAGAGGACGGGAGTAGAATAACAGCACCTGGGGTTTGAACACTCAGTAGCTGCCTGAGAAGAGTGGTGATCTCTGAGCAGGAGTGAGGAGCTCTCAGCCCTGGTCATATCTCCTGGAGACGAGCTGTAAATAATGGATCACTAAAGGAGCAGCTAAAACAAAAACGGTCCATAATTTTTAATAATAATGAATGGTGAAAATGTTTGTTATTTCATTTGCAAGCTTCTCACGTCAATTTTACTTCGTGGCAAAACCCCTCTAAGGTCTGTTGATGCTGTCTTATCACCAAAATTCCCAAATTCTACTTTGCTGTCTAGTCTTCAGACCAAGAATGAAAATTGGGGGTCATTGTGTGCTGTACGGTTAAGTCATTATATTTATAAGGGTCATGCCAAGTTTTTGTAATGACTTATTCATTTTCAGTCTTCTTAATTTATTGCTATAGTATAGTAAAATTGAAAAGCTAAATGGTAAGAGACCGTTAACCTCTTGACTTTGTAATGTACAGTTTAATGTCCGTACATCACAACAGCCATAAACAAATATTACCTGAATTTTGGGGGTAAACTAATCTTTCAACAAGTCATTGATCTCAAATAATCTAACATTTTCCTTTTGCATTTCTATGATCACTATGTGAGCTGTGAATCTTCAGCAGCCACCAGTCTTTAAAAGTCCCCATTATGTAAATGGCATGCTCTTTTCCATGTCTAACAGATGTCTGCTTCCTTATACTAATGTTACATCATACCTGTCTTCTCAGACACTGCTTTGGTGTTCATTTTCAGAAAATTAGGCATGAAATTTGTCTGGGACATGGATACATGAGTTCAAGTGTTATACAGCTGTTGGGCAACCGTACAACATTGCAGATCTTAAGTTCTCTCTAAAGAGTACTTTTTTAGTATTTGATAACTCATCACATGATATGTACTAAATCTGCTTAAAGTTTGTAAAATATTGTAAATTTCTCATCATCTGCTATTGGAGGCTGTTTCTGCAGGCTTAAAGGGGTTTTGCCACGATGTAATGTTGACGTGGCATCCTCCAAAATGGGTATTTAATCACTTTTCTAAATATATGTGATTACAAAAAGTGAAGCCTCTGAGAGCTACAGCCGGACTTACATGCCCTTGGTTTCCTGACAGTTTACATTAGACACAACCAGGACACTGACAGGAGCTGATCTTGCTGCGCTTGCGTTGTCTGCACTTCTTATCTGATGACAGGGAACATGAAGGAGCTTCCAAGGGACTGTGGAGAAAGTGCAGTGAATGAGCCTGTGTCTGAGTATAGAGACTCCAATGGTTGTACTGTAATTATTTGAGTAAACTTTGCAGACGCTCCCTGCTCTCTGCTCACCACCCCTCCCTCTCCCCCGAGACTCAGCATGCTGAGTTAATCTTCTCTCCTGAGCAGATAAGAGGTAAGGAACTCGCTTCTTGGCAAAACCCCTTTAAGCTCTGCCTGTTAACTGACCAACACATGTAGAACCTTGTATATTGATCCAATCCACACGTTGGTCTCTGTGTAGACCTAGTCCCAGGGATCAGCTCAGAGACTAAATTTTGACATGCCATGTTTTACAAACTTATAACCTGTTTAGCTTCCTAATTAAACAGTAAAAAATACATATTTGACATCCCATGCTTATCTTAGATTGTGTTCAGGTGCATATGGGTATACCATATATGATATGAAGATACTCCTAGGACACATGTTGAACGGATTTATACACCCTGTATATCAGAGTTGACTTTTTGCATGCACTAAGCAGGTATATGGCATAAAGGACTATGTCTAGTTTAATAAATACTTGTGTTCCCTGTGAAATAACAATTCTGCAGCATCTCCTCTTATAACTCTGTTGTGCTGCTCCTTTCTTATTCCTCCTAGAAATGTATTATTGAATCTGTCAACGGGGTGTTAGCATTCCAGTTTTTAAGGGTTGTGTCCCTCCGCAGATTGACTGTCAGCACTGGCTGGACAATTTCAGACACTGCAAGAATACAACCCTTTTTGGTAACACCCAGCTGACAGATTGAGAATTCATATCTAGGAGGAGGTTTAGGAGAACCACACAACATAGAGATTTGAGAAAAGATGCTCCAGAATTTTACAGAGTGCACAAGTATTAACTAAACAGACAAGTCCGTAATGACCACAGATTCTGTTTAAAGGGGTTGTCTCACTACATTGATTCATCTCACCTCAGTCCTGTTTTCTTGGTTTCACTTTGAATTCAGGGGCGTGTTTACTGGCTTCTACTAGACTGCATTAGAAGCCAGGTCAGTAGCTATAGCAACCAGTGCTGGCAGCCTATCATGAGAGATTGAACAGGTCTGTAGCTATAGCGACCTGAGAAGCTGATGCAGCCCATACAAGAGGGGATATCTAGGAATAGGTAGGACAGTGGTAATGGACACATATTACAAAGTGACTTGCTTTTGCAAGATCTTTAACATAAAAAGCAATCCTTGCAGTGAGACAACCCCTTTAAGCTCAGCCTGCTGCACTTCCCCACCCAGACAACCACCACAAATGTTTACCAAATAGTGGGTCAGATTTACTAACCTTGCCTAATACTTAGTGTGAATTTGGACTAGACCATCTAAAATGCACCAGATCAGTGGCTCATGTTCTTTAATACATTTGACGTTTAGTTATTTTTGTCTGACTTTCTACCATTTTATTGTGTGGTTTAATTGAATCCAAAATTGCGCCAAAATATTGGTGCTCGATATCTCACTTATTCACCCCACTTTCTATGAAGCTACACCCCCGCTTGTTGAACACTGCACAGCGCAAGTGTGTCTAAAAACTGTCAATCAGATAATGTGTTGAGGCATGTATGCCAGAATTTTAGCACAATAGCCATAGTAAATGAGCTTTTGTATATTTTTGGGGGAAAGTGCCGTGTATGCTCTTTCCTATGGCAGGTAACCCCTTACCGCTGAGGCCTATTTTTTTTTCCACGTTCGTTTTTTCCCTCTCCACCTTCCCAGAGCCATATTTTTTTTTACATTTTTCATCTACATAGACCTATGTGGGCTTTTTTTTTGCGGCACAAAATGTACTTTCTAATGGTATCATAGAATATACTGGGAAACTGCAAAAAAATTCTTAGTGGGGCAAAATGTGAAAAAAAAGTACTTTGTGGGATTTTTGTTTTTACGACGTTCAATCTTCAGTATAAATGATGTGCTATCTGTATTGTACAGATAGATACGCATCCGGCAATACCAAACATTTACAGTTTTCGGTATGTTTTGGTACCGTAAAAAAATTTGAAGCATTTTCTATTTTTGAAATTTGTGCAGTGGCGCCATTTTCTGCGACCAATAAGTTTTTTGTACTTCTATTTACAGACTTGAGTGAGGGGGCATTTTTTGCAGGCTAAATTGTACTTTTTATTGCTACCAATTTGGAATATATGCGACTTTTTTGAAATGACCAAAAAACGCAATTTTAGAGTTTAGAATTTTTTTCTTCTACAGTGTTCAGCGTACAGGATAAGTTATGCTACATTTTAATAGAGCTAACTTTTTCGGATGCGTTGATACCAAATATGTGTAACTTTCTTATTATTTTTTTGTTTGTAAAATGGCAAAAGGGAGTGATTTGAACTTTTAATATTTTTTACTTTAACCACTAGGAGGTGTGATCGTTTATACAGCCTAGTACATTGTAATACAATGCATTAGAGTGTCCAAAGATGAATGCTTTACTACTTCCTTCCTCGGACAGGAAGTAGTAAAACAGAAAACATGGCGGTGATGGTAGCCTTAACCAGACTTCCAGCTGCCATTTTAAGCGATTTCGCCGCGGGCTTCCCGATCGAAGTGAAGTACGGTGTGCGTCTCCATTTCTCATTGATTTAGACACCGCGGCCATCTTTGCTGCACCAACATGCGTTGTAACCGGAGAGTGTTATGTAATGGGATCGTGCTGCAATCCCACTACCAACCCTCTTACCAGCATTAGGATGTATTCATACGTCCAATGTCGGTAAGGGGTTTAAATCATAGCATGAGTATGTGCTCGACTATATTCGGAACTCCCATAGACATAAATGAGTGAGAGCTACAGAAACACGACCATCTCCCCATTCACCGTGTCAGGTTTCTAACCATTTCCCAAAGGGGATTTTACATTGCGGCAAAACCCTTTTAAACAATATAAAGAGTTAAGACTTCTTTTTACTTCAGAAAAGGTTAAACCTATGATTTAAATAACCTTCTCAATGTACGTATAGACTCTCGTACTGTAATTTCTCCCTTTGGTGCCTTGAAGTTTTTCAGTCTGAGCAAGTGAAAGAGAGTCATTCTGCTATTCTACTGCGAACATTCCTATTAAAATGCATCAGGAACTTGAAGGAAATAAGTTTTAGCAGGCATATCCTTTTCATTTACCTCAAAACCTACACACAGGGCCCAGAAAGGGAAGGTAGCAGGAAGGAACAGTTTCTAGAATAATCTACCCACTTGCATTTAGTAAAAGTCAGGATAAGGGTTTTTTTTCCCTCCTTTCTTCTGTATTTCTTTTTCTATGTAATGTGGTGTTTGTGTTGCTTTACTAGTTGCTATACTACTTCTGGTGCCCCTAGAGCTGTGAAAACGTTAAGGTGCTCTCCGGGACTGGTTTTGCATTTGGTTCCTAATATACTTTTACAATTTAGTCTGCAAGCAGAGATCCTAAATAAGCACGCCATCTTTTTTTGATTTTACAGTGCTGTGTAGGCTGTAAAAGAATCAGGTGTTTGCTTCTTGTATGTCTGTTTTAATTGATGTATCATTTATGGGTTGTCTGCCGTCTTGATCTGTTGGGATCACTTTTTCCGAGGAATTCCTACATGTTAATCCAAAGATGATATGTGAACAGTGCCTTATAATTAATCAGAGTACTTTACATTACGAAGTGGCAAAATTCTGCCATTAAAGGGGTTTTGCCACGAAGTAAAATTGACGTGGGAAGCTTACAAATTAAATAATAAACATTTTCACCATTCATCATTATTAAAAATTCTGCACCGTTTTTGTCTTAGCTGCTCCTTTAGTGATCCATTGTTTACAGCTCGTCTCCAGGGGATACGACCAGGGCTGAGAGCTCCTCAGTCCTGGTCAGACATGCTCAGACATCACCTCTCTTCTCAGGCAGCTACTGAGTGTTCAAACCCCGGGTGCTGTCACTCTACTCCTGACCTCTGTACTCCTTAGTAATTAGTCAAACAGTGCAAATAAATAATAAAAAAAAAAAAACACAGATTTGGTTCCTGCAGGGATTTGAACCTAGGACCCTTGTGTCTGGAGGTAAAAACTTTACCTCTGAGCTACAATGTAGTTATACACAGCTCTATACATAAACAGACCTTTCTTTGACTAGAGAGAGGAAAGGCCTGGTGATGTCATCTTGTTGGGTCACATGATCTGCAATTCAAACAAATCACACACGCCCCCTTCTGAGCACACAGAGCTGAAGAGCCGGATACAGGAGGTATGAAATGAGATCATGGCAAAACTCCTTTAAGGGTAAGATTGCTACTGTCTAAGGTACCTAAGGATAGCAAATCCCCAAGTATTACCTATGGGCATGCAATGCATATAGACTTGGGGAACATGTTTTCATTCAAGTGTTGTCCTGGAATCTTGGCTCAGGGACAAAATCTTAAAGGAAAGTAAATTAATAAGTCTGAAAACCTGCATCATTTTCTGGGATAGCCACTTTAAGTTGAGTGGACGGATAGTCTGGTAGACAGGGAGGACGATTAGACCTCATTAAAGGGGTTGTCTCACTACATTGACTCATCTTACCTCAGTCCTATTTTCTTGGTTTCATTTTGAATTCAGGGGCGTGTTTACTGGCTTCTACTAGGCTGCAGTAGAAGCCAGGTCTGTAGCTATAGCAACCAGTGCTGGCAGAGATCAAACAGGTCTGTAGCTATAGTGACTTGAGGAGCTGATGCAGCCCATACAAGAGGGGATATGTAGGAATAGTTAAGACACTATTAATGGACACATATTGCAAAGTGACTTGTTTTTGCAAGATCTTTAAAGGGAACCTGTCACATAGATTATGCCCCCCTTGCTGAGGACAGCACAAGCTAGTGTCAGACATGCTGTTCCCAGCGCTGTGTCCCTTATTCTGTAAGATGCAGCAGTTTTAGAGCATTTACCCCTTGAATCTTATTCATGAGGTGTTATCCCCACCCACCAAAGGCTAGCCCCGCCCACCTGACAGTTATTCACATGTTTCTGCCTATTCAAAGTAATAGGTTTATCAGTTCAGGTGGGTGGAGCTAGTCTCAGGTGGGCGGAGTTTGAAAAAAACTGACTCTTTGAATGAGTCTTCTGGCTGAAAACTGCAGATTTGAACATTATATACACAAAAACTACAGCATCTTACAGAATAAGGGACACAGGGCTGGAAACAGCAGGTCTGACACTAGCTTGTGCTGCCCTCAGCAAGGGGGGGCATAATCTGTGTGACAGGTTCTCTTTAACATAAAAAGCGATTCCTTTAGTGAGACAACCCCTTTAAATGAGGAATAATAGGAAAACAAATTTGTCTATGTGTAAAAAAATGCAGTATGTAATAAAGTGCAAGGAGGATGGAAGGACTAAACAGTACTTTCATATTTTGGGGGGAGGGTTTGAAATAAAACCAACAATAAATCTTTCTTGAACGATAACTCTGAAGGGGATGATAAATTAGGTGAAACCTGCCCTAATATCCATGGTTTTGCTTGATGGGCAGCGTACTCATAGTAATAATTCTCTGGGCATGTCTAATAACCACCTCCTGGTGTGGTAGTGCACATCTTGCATCATGTGTGGGTCTTAAAGCTTCAAGGAGATGATTTACTCTTCCCCTGGTGAGGAGGACTAAAATATGTGAACAATGAAGGTATTTGTAAAATAACTAACCATAGAAACTCATTATTTCTTCTGAACACATGTATTGCTTCAGGCAGGCACTACAAGGAGGCTTATATGAATATACTGTGTGTCACTGCATGGGATTGAGGATTTCATAATCTTTATAATTTAGGCAACATATTTTCTTCATGTAACTACAGACGACCTCTTTCTAGGAGGGGCTGCAGTTGCCCAAGGCGCCAATATTTTAGCTGTAGTATGGATAGTGTTATATACTCACCTAGGATATACTTTGGTAAGAGAGAGTAAAAATATTTAAATAAGCTGAAACCTAAAATGTAATGGTTACCTAAATGTGAAGAACAGTGTTTTCCTATTCCTCTTCCTCTGTTGTGCCATATGGACATCATAGATGGATATTTCTCAGCTTTGGAGCATCTGTCATCATCTGTCTCAGGGCTGTGGAGTTGGCAAGCCAAAGCCCCGACTCCGACTCCTGACTCCTGACTCCCTCATACACGGCGCATGTTTAAGTGATAACTTTACTGTAGTAAATGGTAACATCCGAATTTTTATCACCTTATGATACAATAATCAAGCTCTTTAGGGAGAAAAAAAAAAGACACTGACAAGCAAAAGGGTAACAATGTTTTGAACTTTTGAACATTTGTGGGAAGAGTTGAAGAAAAAGCTGTATTTGTATCCAAGTCCAGTCTGCACCAACATTGGGAATGTGTAGAAGGGATCAGATTTTGGTCAAGATATGCTTGATTCCGATTCAGAGTCCAGAAACATTCAGGCAGTATTGAAAACCAATGGTAGATTTCCCAAATACTAACAAAATGCAGAACTAAGCAGATGCTAAATACTTGAAGGTCACATTTATATATAAGATAGGTAAAAGGATTGTCTATAAAATGATGGGAGTCTCATGTACAAAACTGTAGTGGATGGTGAGATATGGAGCCTGAAAGTCACAAGTTCAAAACATTGTTACCCTTTTGCTTGTTAGTGTAAATATTTATTGGATATGACTTTAGAACACAAAATTGTAAATATGCAAAACACTGCAGGAACATTTGTGGAGTCATCAAACTAACTGGACCAACTAATTATATATTTTGGGAGTTGGAGTCGGCCCCTTTTATGACGACTCCTGCAAAATAGGCACCGACTCCACAGCCCTGCTTAAACCATGTATTCCCCCCCTAAATTTCAGTAGATGCATAATTACAAAGGGCACCCAATAATTACAGCCCCATTTTAGTGCTCGAGTTGTCCGGTTACCGAAAAATCTTTAGCACCTCAAACTTCTCATAGACGTCTTGATAATAGGAAGAGTTGGTTCCCTGGACCTTCTATCTTTTTCCTTATTTTAGAATGCCCCTTCTCTGGTGCATATATTTCTCCCCCTTTTTCTTTTCTTTGCCTTCTGTTTTTCCTCTGTTCTTGTACAGTGTGTTTTTAACCTTTCCAATGGTTTCCGTTTCTTAATCTTGAGATTTTTTTTTTATATGAAATACAGAATTATTGCTCTTTGTACTAATGTTATGATCTGGCTTCATATTATCTGTTTGCTATGGCTTTCATGTTGTGACATTCTTATACTATACCTGATCTGACCCTTTACACTATAAAGTAATTTTTGTGAAAAGTTTGAAATCTTGAATAAGAAATCATTTCAGATATTTTTTTAAAGCTGAGGCAGCCAGCTTTCTTGAATACACAATTACCAGTGTATCGAGTTGGCAATTGGCCTAATTATGTAGTAATACATCCCACTCCCATATTGTTTCTCACAGTAAAAAGGCAGATATTCATAAGTATGGGAACACGGGGTGACCATTCTGTAGAGATATTTTGGTTGTCATGCATTATTAAAGGGGTTGTCTGGCATGAGAAGTTTTTTTTATCCGAGCCCAAACTAGGTAAAGAACAAAATAAAAATTACTCCCATCACTGATCATCTGATGTGTTGGGTCTCTGTAGGTCCCCACTAATCCCCCATCTCCTGGCCCGAATTTTGACATGCCGGAAGTAGTTGGAAAAAGCCTACTTAGCCAGTTATAGATCAACCTTGAAGCCATTTATTGGGGACTAAGCATTTCTAGCCATTTATACAAACTAGGAAGAGAGAGGCATGGACCGCACATCCTCCCACTATACGTTGATCTAATGCTTCTCAGCAAAACTTTATAAAAATAAACAGGAGGTTCTTAGTATACTTTTTGATCAAAACGTATAGGCCCACTTGCCACTTCACGGCGACCTCTTTTAAGTGGGTTCCTACACTGCATGGGGGCAGCACTGTATGGTGGCCACCACCGCAGCAAAAGCCACACCGATGAGGGGCACAGCCCAGTGGCCCAACAGCACCACTGCTGCCAGACCTAGCCCCCCGGCTCTGGGCTACACCACCACAGCATCACAGCAACAATGGCCACCATACAGCACCGCTACCAAAAAAAGGGGTTAATGCCCTGCTCCTCTTCAGTTTGCTTGCAGGGAGCCCAAAGGAAGATAAGCTGTGTCAACCTTTGCTTTTTTTGGTGGCGGTGCTGTATGGCGGCCATTGTTGCTGTGCTGATGTGGTGGTGCAGCCCAGAGCCAGGGGGTTAGGTCTGGCAGCAGTGGGGCTGTTGGACCACTAGGCTGTGCCCCTCATCTGTGTGACTCTTGCTGCGGTGGTGGCTGCCATGCAGTGTTACCCCCATTTAGTGTAGGGACCCACTTAATAGAGGTCGCCGTGAAGTGGCAAGTTGGTTTATATGTTTTGATCAAAAAGTATACTAAGAACCTCCTGTTTATTTTTGTAAAGTTTTGCTGCGAAGCATTAGATCAACGTATAGTGTGAGGATGTGCGGTCCATGCCTCTCTCTTCCTAGTTTGTATTTCTAGCCATTTCCCGTGTGCCAGGCTGGGACCAGGAAGCGGCGACCAGTGGTGACCCCATAAGTATTGAAATGACAACATAAGAGATCGGCGAGGTGACTAATAATTTTTTTTTTAAACCCAAAACAACCACTGTAAAGAGACATATGTATAACTAAATGGGAAGCGAGTTCTATTCTATTTCCCTAGTTTTAGGTTCTTCTAATATTTCTGCATCATTTTATGTAAGTTAGTGAACAAGGTGCTTTATTAATATATGGATTGATGATGGGATTATTGTTCACTGACATTCACTGCTTCTACAGGATAACCTGGATGCAAGTTAGGAGGATTTTCTTAAATCTTCCATTGCTCTCATCCTCCCCACCATGAAATTCATAGTGATATTTTTGCGTAGCTACCTCCAGTGAGCCTGTAATGCCGGCTCATTTATCTTTCAGGTGTTATAATAATTGACCCCAATCAGTATTCCATTATCTTAAACGGAGCAATTATCCACATTGTCACTTTTGTATTTGCTCTTTTGACCCGGGGGTCGCAGAGGCCTAGAGTAACCAAATCCCACAAAATTATTCCCTTACCTGTCATATAAATAGTCATCCCAGCAAAATGAGACCCAAGGGGGCTTTTGCCAAGGTGTTGAGAAGGCCAGTCTAACTCAATCCTTTATTCTACTCGGTAAGGAATGCAGTACTGTTCTGGCACTCTATCAAAATAAAACAACGTTCCATTTTTCCTTTTTTTGTAGAAAGTAAGAGAGGGAGAACCCCTGTACTCACAAACACTTCTTTGTGGACTGCTTTATTGAAATTTCCATTCAATTCTTCCATCTGTTAGCTGTGTTTACCTCTATTTCTAGGGAAAGAATTCAGCACCCTCCATTTCACCTTTATTTGGGGTGTAAGGTCATAAAACTGTCTGGATTATTTCAGCTATATTTATACCAAACTTAATATTGCTTCTTTAACAGGTTTAAAGCTTTTAATTCCACCACGTTCATTATTCAGGCTAGTGTTTCTTATGGATTGGTACGATATATAATATGTTTTCTTTTATTCATGGAATGTATTTTTGGAGGATTTATTATTACGTGTTCCTATGTTAACCCATCTTTTAGGGGCATACAAGAGTATTTTATTAAGGTGTATGGCAGATACCCCTGATAACATAAATGTTTAGTAACCGTCAGTGCTCCCAATAGATGTAGGCTATATAGCAAGCATTGAAAGATTTCCTACTATTTTAGCTACTTTTACTTATGAAATAATCAGGAGGACATTTCTATTGCTGCTCTGCAGGTTATCGTGCATAAAATGACGTGCAGACAGTCCCCGAGCGTTACGATTTACATCTGTCCCCTAGTTACAAACATAGACTTATGGGGGGTGACTTGGTGTGCTGACATTACACAGTGAGTCACGTCCCAAGCCTTCCTCTGCCCACTACGTCTTCCGGCTGACACAGCAGCTCTTTTTTTATCTTTCGCACGCCCCCCCTGGGGAACCTTTATCTTCAGGCTAGCACAAGAGCTCTTCCTCACGTTGCTCTGGCCTTGGCCTGTTGGTGCCAGACACAGCAGGTCCGTTCTTATGACTCCCAGTACCTACCTCCACCTATCCAATGTATAATACAATACTGTACCCTATCAGCACCCATACAATTAGTGTGCCATGCTGGCACTTGTAGTTGTGGAACTGCAAGTGCTAGCATGCCACACCACACATGTACTAACTGTACGGGTGCTGATTAGTACATGTGTCTAATGTGCTGTTGTCGAAGCCTGACACTTTTAGTTCCATGTTCCACAGCAGCTAGTAGGAACTACAAGTGCCAGCATGAGAAGCCGAAAGTGAGGCGAAATCTTCTAAACTGGGGCAAAAAAAAACTGTATCCAAAACACTATCCAAAACTATTAAATGCAACTACAGCAAAAAAAATGTTTAAATGTACCTGTTCCGACTTCCATACAAATTCAACTTAAGAACAAACCTACAGTCCCTATCCCATTGGTAATCCAGGATCTGCCTGTATATTGTTTTACTGCCTTACAATTTTTCACAAATTTTTATATCCTCTGTCGCCTTATTTGTTTGCAGCAATAGGATAAGCTTAAAGGGTTTTGCCACAAAGTAAAATTGACGTGTGAAGTTTGAAAATTAAATAATATACATTTTCACCATTCATCATTATTAATAATTCTGCACCGTTTTTGTTTTAGCTGCTCCTTTAGTGATCCATTGTTTACAGCTCATCTCCAGGGGATACGACCAGGGCTGAGAGCTCCTCAGTCCTGGTCAGACATGCTCAGACATCACCTCTCCTCTCTGGCAGCTACTGAGTGTTCAAACCCCAGGTGCTGTCATCTACTCCTGTCCTCTGTGCTCCTTAGTAATTAGTCAAACAGTGCACATAAATAAAAAAGAAACCTCAATGAGGTCTGTGCATTGATAAAGAGGAAAAATAAAATCCACAGGTTAAGGTCCTGCAAGGATTTGAACCAAGGACCCTTGTGTAGTAAAGCAAAAATGTTACTTTTGAGCTACAGTGTAGCTACTTAGAATTCTATACATAAACAGACCTTTCTTTCACCAGGGAGAGGAAAGGCATGGTGATGTCACCCTGCTGGGTCACATGATATGCAATTCAAACAAATCACACACGCCCCCTTCTGAGCACACACAGCTGAAGAGCTGGATGCAGGGGGTATGAAATGAGATTGTGGCAAAACCCCTTTAAATAACCTAAAGAGACGAACATATTTGTAGCATCATATGTGCACAATGTCAGATATAGGTGAATAAAACTGATGTTCAAAAGGAGACTGTAGGTTGAATTGTGGCAGCCAGAGTCTAATTTTTTATTTTTTTTAAATAGAGGGTGGAGGGCAGCATTTATACATGTGTTGAAATTATTGGTTTAATTTTGTGTAAATCCAAAGAATTTCTACATCTGTAATTCCTTTTACAGATTGGGGCTTCTTTGTGCAAGAAGGAAATAAGAGTGATCGAGAGATAAATTGGCTGAAGAGAAAAGGTGGTGGTTCTTGTGGTAGAATTATATTGGGTAATTGATATTTAAGAAAAGAATAACCAATATAAAAGAGGGTTAGCCTTTATTGGAACAATGTGTGTTGATCTTAGATTTTATCAGTTTCCAATTTTATGTAGGAACAACATTACAAAAGAGGGGGGTTCCATATCATAAAGTTGTGATGTAAAAAAGTCTTCAAGTTCCATTCCTGATAAAAAGTAAAAAAAAGTGTAGGTTCTTCATGTTGTTACCTTAACCAATATCACTGCATAGAAAACCCAATAAAACATAACATTTAATAGATGTACATTAAAATAAACCCCCAAAGTGAATCCACACAATCTCTAGGGAAAAAAGAAAAGAATAGGACTCACAGTTTTAGATGTTGAGCTGTGGTCCAAGCAGGATTAACAGGCGCCAAATAATGATACAGTGCCTGTAAAGAAAAAACCTATCTTTACCCTAGATAAAACTGCCTAAATTGCGGGGACATCGCCCCAAAAAGGGCGGCTCCGCAGTTGCTAATCCCTAGAAAATATCTACACTAAAGACATATATGCAAATAAATACATAATAGACATATTCTAAATTACAAAAAAGCCAATAAGCCCGACGCGTTTCCCCCTTTTCTTATATACAAGGGTTCATCAGGGGACATAAGGCTATTGAAAAAGATGCAGATGAATATGGGAGACCAGTATTATAACTGATAGGTCATTTTATGGACCTTTCTATCAGTTATAATACTGGTCTCTATATTCATCTGCATCTTTTTCAATAGCCTCATGTCCCTGATAACCCTGTATATAGAAAAGGGAAACGTCGGCTTATGCTTTTTGTAATTTAAATATGTCTATTATGTATTTATTGCTTTTGTCTTTATGTATTTTTCTAGGATTAGCAACTGCGGACCGCCCTTTTGGGCGATGTCCCCGCAATTTAGGGAGTTTTATCTAGGGAAAGATAGGTTTTTCTTTACAGGCACTGTATCATTATTTGGCGCTGTTAATCTGCTGGACCACAGCCAACATCTAAAACTGTGAGTCCTATTCTTTTCTTTTTCCCTAAGATTGTGTGGGTTCACTTTGGGGTTTATTAATGTACATCATAAATGTTATGTTTTATTGGTTTCTATCGTGATAAATATTTGCACCCAGTAAATAGTATTCATTCTGCAGTGAGTTGTTACCTTAACCCCTTAACGACCCTGGGCGTATGAGTACGTCCCAGGGCCGCTCAGGGGCTTTGCAGGGGGATCGCTCAGCGACCCCCCCGCACAGCTGCCGGGTGTTAGCGGCTGATCGCAGCTAACACCCGGCGGTAACAGCGCCAGCGGGTGGCTCCGCCCGCTGGCGCTGCTTAACCCATCAGACACCGCGGCAAAGATGGCTGCGGCGTCTGAATGAACGCCGATCGGTGCCGCGCACCGATCGTTACGGTTATTGGCATCAGCGCAGCTATGCTGCACCGATCCGACGACCGGACACGGTGGTGGGGAGCCCTGTGAAGGCTCCCGTCGCTTACGCTGGCCGGTTTGCCCCACTTCCGTCCGCAGACAGGAAGTGGGGAAACGCCATCTTTGTACACCCTAATGCATTGCCTATGCAATGCATTAGGTTGCATTAACAATCGCGCCCCCTAGTGGTCAAGCACCATAGGGGGACTAGATGTTACAGTAAAAAAAAAAAAAAGTATTAAAAGTTCAAATCCCCCCCCCCCTTTTCCCATTTTACAAATAAAATCATTAAAGTAATAAGAAAGTTACACATATTTGGTATCGCCGTGTCCGAAAAAGTCCGATCTATAAAAATATAACATAATTTGTCCCGTACGCTGAACACCGTAGAAGAAAAAAAATTCCAAACGCCAAAATTGCGTTTTTTGGTCATTTTACGTCAATCAAAAAATGGAATAAAAATGATCAAAAAAGTTGCATCCATTCCAAACTGCTAGCGATAAAAAGTACACTTCAGCCCGCAAAAAATGCCCCCTCACTGACATCCGTAGGTGTTAGTACAAAAAAGTTATTGGTCGCACAAAGTGGCGCGGCGGCGCAAATTTCAAAAATAGAAAAAGGTTGGAATTTTTTTACGGTACCAAAACATAACGGAAACCCTACATGTTTGGTATTGCCGGATGCATAACAACCTGTAGAATACAGATAACACATTATATTTACCGAAGGTAAAAGCAAAACCCCCGCATACATGGCGAAAATAAAAATTTTGTCACAATTTGTCCCACTTGGAATTCTTTTGCGATTTCCCAGTATATTCTATAGTATAGTGAATAACACCATTAGAAAGTACATCTTGTCCCGCAAAATAAAAGCCCTCATGTGTCTATGTAGGTGGAAAAAAATAAAAAAGTTATGGCTTTCAGAAGGCGAGGAGGGAAAAAACGAACGTGTCACAAAAAAAAAAAAAAAACGCCGGGTCCTTAAGGGGTTAAAAGGGGTGGTCCCCATCGCAGACCTTAATGGCATGTCAATAGGATATGCCATCAATGTCAGATAAGTGAGGTTACAGCCTTTGGGACCTGCACCCTACTCCATACAGCCCCCTGAAACTCTCTAAGAAGTGGCTGCGCATTCATTTCAGCGGAAGTTTCGAGAACAGGTGAATACAACTACTCTGCATTCGGAGCTCCAGTTTAAATGAATGGAGAGTGACCATGCAAGCAAGCATGGCCACTTATTTGATCAGATCGGATTTGAGCAGAAAGGTGGCAGCACTTGTGTGGTCACTCTATTTTAATTGGAGTTCTGAATACAACAGAGCTATTGAATTCCGATGTACTAGGAACTCCCATTGAAATGAATAGTGTGACCCCACCAGCGTGGCCACTTCTCCGATCAGCACTGGAGTTTTGGTGGCCCATTCTGGCGATGGCTGCTAGTCACACCTTTGGGACCTGCATCCGGCATATAAATAGGACATGCCATTTATGTTTGTGATAAGAGAACCCTTTAAGAGCAGAAATTACCATAAAATGTAGAGGTATAGGAATAAAGGATTAGCCAAGGCTCAGGAAATAATAACTTTAATGAAAAACTTAAAGGGGTTTTCTCACTACAAACATCATATCTGTAATGATGGGACAGTAAAAATAAGCACTTTTGCAATTGGTTTGTATTACCAAAATCATTTAATAAAGCAGATATGAGCTAATCTGTGTTTGACACCTAAAACTGCTGCCTGGGGGTTGGGCCATGCCCAATTTTCTGTGATTGACTGCCTCATATTTAGTTCAACCCTCTGGATGGGACACGACCCATGTGCTGTGATTGGCTGTCCTGTGCTTACTCCCCCCCTGAACTGTGTAAAACTGAAGGCTGTTCTGCTCCTCTCCCAGAGACAACTCTCATGTGAAGGAATCTGGCAATGCTAGATCCACTCCCTCCACCCATATAACACACATATAATACACTCTGCTAGACACAAGGACAAGATTTTACTTTCTGTAATATTAGGGAACTATATGTATAACTGTTTACACCAGTGCAGGTGTTCTGCCTACAAGGAGCCTGGGAGGGAGGTGACCACTCTGCAGACATGAGAACTGACCATTGCAGGAGGTCTGCAGAGCTGTGACATCCTCTCCATTCCACTGCTCACACAGAATGAGGACTGGGGAGGGAGCAGGAGCAAGGAGGGGGTGTGATGTCACTTCACTGGGAGGAGAGACCCACCTCTGGATTTGAAACTGTTAGGGTATGTTTACTTAGCATGTTGGATCCGTTTATAGATGCGTGTTTGGATCCATGTTTCGGACCCTAAATGGACCCAAACACGCATCTAACAATGTGCAGTGTGATTTTACATTGCATTCAATGTAAAACACGTATTAGTGTTCAGACTAGTGATCACCAATGCGTGTTTTACACGCCATTTCTGATGCGTCTTTCGGATTCGTTCCAAGAATTGACATGTCAATTCTTGATCCGAAAGACGCAGCAGACACCCTATTTAAAACTATAGCGTGAGTTCCTGCTGCAGCCGAAACGCACACCTGTGTGTTGGATGCGTATTGGATGTCATTTACGCAGCGCTTTTGAATGTGTTTTTCGGATCCAAAATGGATCACATGCCGTGTGAACATACCCTAAGAAAGAGAAACAGATCAGATGCCTGTGAAAGCCTGTAGTGAGAAAACCTCTTTAACACAAGAATAAGGGACACAATTTGAAATTATTCATGGGAGAGATTAGAAGAAAATATTACTTTAAATAGTAATAGACGCTTTGAACTAACGTTCAGCACTTGTGGTTGTAAAATCAAGAGTAAATGAATGCAAGCCTGCCTGAGATTAATATATTCCTATCCTAAAATAAAAATACAAAGGAAGTAATAGGACAGATTACATGGACCATGTGGTCTTTTTCTATTTTCAATCCGAAGTATATATTAAAACTGGTGCCGCAAGTCCGCTGCCTTGGGATAACACTCGACTCTGCCTTGTCCTTCAAACCCCAAATCCAAACCTTTACCTCCACCTGCCGGCTCCACCTGAAAAACATCTCTCGCATCCGCTCATTCCTTAACCCTGTCACTACAAAAATGCTGGTCCACGCCCTTGTCATCTCCCGCCTCGACTACTGCAACATCCTTCTCTGTGGCCTCCCATCCAGCACTCTCGCTCCCCTTCAATTCATTCTCAACTCTGCTGCCCGTCTTATCCACCTCGCTACTCCTCTGCCTCTCCCCTCTGCCAATCCCTTCCCTGGCTACCCATTGCCCAGCGCATTAATTTCAAGTTACTAACCCTCACCTACAAGGCTCTCCATAACCTCTCCCCTCCATACATCTCTGCTCTAATCTCCAGATACCTCCCCTCACGCAATCTCCGCTCCTCACAGGATCTCCTTCTCCACTCTCCTCTTGTCACCTCCTCACACAACCGTCTCCAAGATTTCTCTCGTGCTTTCCCCATTCTCTGGAACTCACTGCCCCAACACCTCAGACTCTCCCCAACTTTCACCAGCTTCAAAAGCAACCTGAAAGCCCACCTCTCAGGATTGCCTATGACCTAGAATAACACCGCTGTCACTACACCCCCACAAACATATCTGCCCCACACCTTCTGTCTCTTTCCCCCTTCCTTGTAGATTGTAAGCCTTCGCGGGCAGGGCCCTCTCTCCCTCTGTACCTGTTGTTATTCAGAGATTGTCACTATTGTAAATGTCTGACTTATGTATGTAACCCCCTGAATGTACAGCGCCCTGGAATCAATAGCGCTATAAAATAAATAATAATAATAATAACTGTAAAATCTTCTCAAAAGACCACATTTTTTTGAGGGACTTTCTATCTGCTTATATCCCATTTATTTTACTTAAATTTTTGGAACCACAAATTCTCTGGAAGACCATTTTTACTGTATTTTTTGGTAGCTTTCACTGTATATTTAAAGCTTAATATATCACAAACCAAATCGATTACTTGTCCAAAAATGATACATTCTTACTAATGTATAGAGATTAAAAAATAGGCAGTTAAGACCCCTGATGACCTTACTCTGACCAGTCAACCAGTAAGTTCTACACTGCACTGACGAGGGGCAAATACCCTGAAACAGTTGTCTGTAGTTGAACTTAACTGGTTTGGCTCAAATCCCTTTCACATTGCTAGGCTCCTGCGAGCTACATGTGAACTGAGAATAAATACATCCAATAGAGTGCGCTGTGGAGCTCCTCAGCTCTTTTCCCATAAGCCTTTGCTTAATGCAAAACAGTCAGTGAGGTCTGAAAGGCAAGTAAACCCTCACACCGACCAATTTATTGGTTCCTTTCCTCAATGAGGGATCTTTCCCCTGTTATATCATGAGTGATGGTGGCTCCAGGTTTGCCGCTAATTGCTGGGGAAGCCCAGCAGTTGGTAATAAATTATGTCTCCTAGTGCTCATGTAATAGCACCTTATCTGAATAGTTAAAGGGGTTGTCTCACTACATTGATTCATCTTACCTCAGTCCTGTTTTCTTGGTTTAATTTTGAATTCAGGGGCATTTACTGGCTTCTAACAGGCTGCAGTAGAAGTCAGGTCTGTAGATATAGCAACCAGTGCTGGCAGCCTATCGGGAGTGATTGAACAGGTCTGTAGCTATGACAACCAGTGCTGGCAGCCTATCATGAGAGATTGAATAGGTTTGTAGCTATGGCGACCTGAGGAGCTGATGCAGCCCATACAAGAGGGGATATCTAGGAATTGGTAGGACACTGTTAATGGACACATATTGCAAAGTGACTTGTTTTTCCAAGATCTTTAACATAAAAAGCAATCCTTGTAGCGAGACAACCACTTTAATAAAATGTTATCATGGTTCATGTGAGTAGGTGCTGATGAGTAAACACCTCGAGTCATTTACAGGCTTCGGTTGAGAGGGACAGATGAGACCTGGGTGACCTAATATAGTAGAAGGATGAGCAATATACAAACATGTAGTTGGGCATGTTTAATGCTCCTACACAGTATTAAACTCCTCGGCCCAGTGTTCCTTTAACGGGTGTAGTGATCCTTTTTGATGATAATATGCAGACTGTAAAAATAAAATAAAAAACAAATTTTTTTCAGATTATTCTCCATTTAACCTTTTTGTGAAAACGTATTCGTTTTTTGTTTTGTTTTGTTTTTTTTACCACAAGAACAGATTTGTACTGGATCCCTGGGAAATGGACAGTAGACTTTTTTTTCTTGCTGTAGACATGAAAGAAATGCATAATCAGCACAAACGAAGTGCAGCAAAGTATTTCAGTGTAAATGATTATGATCCCAGAAAAGGTTAACCATCTACCCATACTTCTAATCCCCCAGTTTAGAAGGCTTGTATCAGTTTTACACTTATTACAATTATCCCTTGCAGTTACCAAATGTAAAATTAATTTCTTTTTCCATGAAGCCTGATATATGATGTAATGTATAATGTCCATAAATTTACATTGGAAGCCAACCTGGGTATTAATGCTTGAAAAGAGAATATTAGTATTTTAATAGCTACAAGTATGCTGGAGGGTATTGAATGTTTGGTTTTAAGAGATATAAAAACTATTTGCAGCTGTGAGGGAATATCCCACCACGGTCATTTGGCCCTTCTCTTTAAAGAGTTATTGCCTTTTTTCTCACTTAAAGGATGTCATGGGACGAGTTCCATGTAATGTTAGCTCATCATGTGTTTGTAAGCACATAAAATGCAGACACTTTAATACGAGCTCCCTTTTAACTTATGTAGTGTTGGAGCCTCCTGCTGCACTGTTTAGTATACAGAAGACAGATGTACAAGCTTTAACTGCAACTACTTCACATGGGAACCTTCAAGGAACCATGAGAATCCTTTCAATTACGCCCAAATACCTAATGCTCGAGAAGTTTGTTCAAAAACAATGAGCCTTTGCTAAAAATGTGTACAAGATGCCTTATATTAAGTCTTTCCATAGAATGAAGCTAGGACAGTAGTGTAGAAGATCATGTATTAGGTGCTACACGAGGAGTGCTCTCCAGTTTGTGTATGTGTGTGTGTGTGTGTGTGTAATATATATATAGTATATATTATGGTTATATATATATATCTATATGTAGTGTGTGTTATAATATAATATATACATATATATATATATATATATATATAATATATATATTATCTATAATATATAATGTATGTAATATATATCTATATGTGTATAATACACTCACCGGCCACTTTATTAGGTACACCTGTCCAACTGCTCGTTAACACTTAATTTCTAATCAGCCAATCACATGGCGGCAACTCAGTGCATTTAGGCATGTAGACATGGCCAAGACAATCTCCTGCAGTTCAAACCGAGCATCAGTATGGGGAAGAAAGGTGATTTGAGTGCCTTTGAACGTGCATGGTTGTTGGTGCCAGAAGGGCTGGTCTGAGTATTTCAGAAACTGCTGATCTCCTGGATTTTCACGCACAACCATCTCTAGGGTTTACAGAGAATGGTCCGAAAAAGAAAAAACATCCAGTGAGCGGCAGTCCTGTGGGCGGAAATGCCTTGTTGATGCCAGAGGTCAAAGGAGAATGGGCAGACTGGTTCGAGCTGATAGAAAGGCAACAGTGACTCAAATAGCCACCCGTTACAACCAAGGTAGGCAGAAGAGCATCTCTGAACACACAGTACGACGAACTTTGAGGCAGATGGGCTACAGCAGCAGAAGACCACACCGGGTGCCACTCCTTTCAGCTAAGAACAGGAAACTGAGGCTCCAATTTGCCCAAGCTCATCGAAATTGGACAGTTGAAGATTGGAAAAACGTTGCCTGGTCTGAGAGTCTCGATTTCTGCTGCGACATTCGGATGGTAGGGTCAGAATTTGGCGTCAACAACATGAAAGCATGGATCCATCCTGCCTTGTATCAACGGTTCAGGCTGGTGGTGGTGGTGTCATGGTGTGGGGAATATTTTCTTGGCACTCTTTGGGCCCCTTGGTACCAATTGAGCATCGTTGCAACACCTTGTGGAATCTATGCCACGAAGAATTGAGGCAGTTCTGAAGGCAAAAGGGGGTCCAACCCGTTACTAGCATGGTGTACCTAATAAAGTGGCCGGTGAGTGTATATATAGTAATATATATATATATATATATATATATATATATATATATATATATATATATATATATATGCCTTATATTAAGTCTTTCCATAGAATGAAGCTAGGACAGAAGTGTAGAAGATGATGTATTAGGTGCTACACGAGGAGTGCTCTCCAGTCTGTATATGTGTGTGTGTATATATGTATGTGTATGTGTGTATATATATATATATATATATATATGTATGTGTGTATATATATATATGTATGTGTGTATATATATATATATGTATGTGTATATATATATATATATATATATAATATATATGTCGTTGGGGATCCGTGCCAGGGTTCAGCGTTCTAAAATCTTGTCTTGTGTTGACCAGAAAAGTAATATGGTTTTGGTAAGAGAAAATTTTTATAACACCCAATGCATAAGGCCAATCGTCATCTATAAATTGTAGTGCAATGGAAGATCTACCTCCACAGCAGACCTTGACTGATATGTTCACATGTCATGGCATTACATGGACTTAGTATAAATACGTAGAATTTGAAATGTTAAAATGCTGGTCCTATGCCCCACTGGTGTACCAGATATACATGATACAACATTCACAATTCACGTCACATGATGACTGGCGACCATTAATACCACTATGGGAGAGAGACCTCCACAGCAGACCTTGACTGACTCATGTTTCTAGGTCATGGCATTTCATGGACTTAACATTGTTATGTAGAATGTTAAAATTCTGATCTTATGCCTCTCCAATGTACCAGCTATACATAATGATACAACCCCCACAATTCACATCACATGATGAGTGCAGACAATGTAAGCGATTATGGGAGAGAGACCTCCACAGCTAACCTTGGCTGACTCATGTTTCTATGTCATGGCATCTCATGGACTTGGTATAAAAACGTAGAATTTGTAATGTTAAATTGCTGGTCCTCTGCCCCACTGGCTTTACCAGATATACATGATAAAACATTCACAATTCACATCACATGATGACTGGAGACCATGGATACCACTATGGGAGAGAGACCTCCACAGCAGACAATGACTGTTATGTTCATATGCCATGGCATCACATGAACTTAGTATAAATATGTAGAATTTGTAATGTTAAAATGCTGGTCCTATGCCCCACTGGTGTACCCGATATACATGATACAACAATTCACATCACATGATGACTTCAGACCATGGATGCCACTATGAGGGAGAGAACTCCACAGCAGACCTTGACTGGCTCACGTTTCTAAGTCATGGCATCTTATGAACCTAACATTGTTATATAGAATGTTAAAATTCTGATCTTATGCCCCTCTAGTGTACCAGCTATACATAATGATACACACACCCACAATTCACATCACATGTATGCCATTATGGGAGAGACCACCACAGTAGACCTTGATTGACTCCTATTTATTTGACATGGCATCTCATGGACTTCATATAGCATTTTTAATGTTGAAGTGCTGGTCCTATGTCCCTCAGGTGTACCAGCTGTACATAATGATCCTACGTCCACAATTAACATCACATGATTGCACATACTAGACACAAGTATGGAAGAACTAGCTCCACAGCAGTCCTTGATTGACTCTCATGTTGGTATGACATAGCATCTCATGGACTTTGCAGAATTATATAGAATTTGTAAGCAAGAAGCCGATATCTATCCTGAAGTGTGCGTACTTCTCAGAATATTTCTGGTAATTGCTGATATAGCAATTTCCCATGTGAAGTTTTGATTGGAATCGCTCCCCAAAGCTGTCAGCTTGATCTGGTTACAGCATGTGTGGCTGCTGGACGAGGTCAGATGCTCCATGGTTGCACTTAAGATCCGTCAGCTGACTAGAGGCTGCAGTTTACAGAATCTGTCTAAAGTACATATTCACATTTCTAAAGATTTATATAGTATGGCAAGTAAGCGCAGTGTAAATGATGGCAGCTTGTCCAAAAAAAGCAAACTCTATCACACAGGCACATTAGTGCCCACAAAAGGTATTCCTCTGGTGAGACGGCTAATGTCTGCCTAATGGAAGTCAAGTTACACACTGGGCTTTGTGCTTGTCGTGAACTCTTACATGGATAAAAGTCAAAATGTGAGTACAGAACATTTCTGCAGCAGCTTTGGGCTGGGATTAACTCGGATCACCTCGTCCCCTGCTTTTAATGAAATTCTCCCCCTCGTATTTTCTTGTTTGGAAGGGAGTCCAAAGTTATCTCATGCTAATTTAGTTAGGCAGTGCCCTCAAGGGATGTCACAGGCCTCTATGACCCTTCCAGAGAGACTCAGCGAAGGGATGAGGAGAATTAAAACATTCCTGAAAATTCAAGTACAAAACCCCCAGAGATTTCACATAGAAACCAGCTCCAGACAAACTGCCAGAGACCAAAGTCACCTTTTCAGCACTTCCTTGACATCGTTCCACCAATCCCATCTGGCTTGTCTCAGAGGTCAGCAGAGGGACTGGGATGGTGGTAGCAGACATCGGGGAGGTCCTTTTAATTTCTGTATAAAAATGATTTAAGCAGAACAGCATATGTGCGAGACGTATCATCTGCTTTCCCTTCACAAACAACATGCGAGTGCCAGAATCAGGACATCCAGCAAATGTGGCCGATCACGTTGGGCTTCCTGTAGAAGAGGCAATTTTCTGCAAGCGATCTTCAATTCATAAATATATAACAAAATCGCTCACTCATAGAAATAATACACTTACTCCATGCAAGTTTGTCCCCTTCACTTCTGCCAAGATGGTGCGCTGTACAGCTTTTGCTGACCATCTTTTTGCTTACACGCTGTTACAAAAACATAAGAACCCAAATAGTATAACGGCAGGGGACAAGTATCTGGTGCCCTAGGCAAATAAGGCATTTAGCGCCCCCACCATTCTCTCCCAATGTAAATTCAGCCCACTCCATGCCTCTTTGCGCCCCCTTTATTCTTGGGATGAAGTGGAGCCCTAGGCGGTCGCCTACCTTAGCCTACCTGTCGTCCCGGCCCTGAGTAGCGGGTGGTGTGGACAGATCACGTTAGGTTTTCTGTAGAAAAGATTATTTTATGCAAGTGATCCTCAATTCATAACTTCATAATTTATTACAGGGAATTGCTCATCTCATATGAAGTAGGTTATTAATATTATATATTTTAGGGCACCATTGATTCTAGGGCGCTGTATATTCAAGGGGGTTACATACAGAACGTAAGTCAAACAAGTAGGATGATGACAATAGATGACTAACAACCAGTACAGAGGGAGAGAGGGCCCTGCCTGCAAGGCCTTACAATCTACAAGGTTGAATTTTATGTAAATGTATACAGCTCTTTATGTCAGATGAGCGATTCCCTGTTAGGCTATGTTCACACAGCTTAACTGCGGAGTGTACAATTACGAAAGGCGTTCGGGAGCTCCCACGACGCAGGGGGGTGGCAGCCCGTCGGCCCATAGACTGTCATTATTCGTGGCGAGTAAGCGCCGTGAATAAATGACATGTCAATTATCACCCCGCGCCTACAATACGATCATATTGTATATGCGGGGAGAGGAGGCGTAATCCATAGTTCTCTATGAGAACTGTGAATTACCGTAATGATTGGGGCGCATTTTGCCCGTATTACAGCGCAGTATACTCAATACGTGGCGAAATGCGTCCCAAAATAAGCTGTGTGAACATAGCCTTAGATATTATGAATTGAGGATCCCTTGCATAAAATGGTCTCTTCTACAGAAAACCCAACGTGATCTGTCCACATCACCCGCCACTACAATGGCTGCTTATTAACCGTAACACAGTATAGTAATGCAAAACGTGATTGCTAGCTAGAAGATGGCAATAGTGCTACCATGCTTGCAAGAAGAGAAAGATCTGACCACATGAAAAGTTGTTTTATCTGAATGTATATGTGGTCAAGTCTTTCACTTCTTGCTAGCATGTTGGTGCTGTTGCTGTCTTTTAACTGGCAATCATTTTTTTGTATTACTATTTTATGGCTAATAAGTGGCCATTAGGATTAGTAGTGATGGGTGATTCCCTCAATTCATAATATATTACAGGGAATCGCTCATCTCATATGAAGAGTTCAGTTTTATGTAAATGCATATGTCTTCATATGAGATGAGCGATTCCCAGTAATATATTATGAATTAAGGAATCACCCATCACTACTAATCCTAATGGCCACTTATTAGCCATAAAATAGTATAATACAAAAAAAATATTGCCAGCTAAAAGACAGCAACAGCGCCACCACTCTAGCAAGAAGTGAAGACCTGTCCACATGAAGAGTAAGTTCAGTTTTATGTAAATGTATAGAACCCCTCATGTCGTCCGATCTTTCACTTCTTGCTAGCCTGGTGGTGGTGGTGGTGTCTTGTAGCTGGCAATCACTTCTTGCATTGCTATGCAGCGTTACGATTACCCACCACTACTAATATGGCTGCTTATTAACTAGAACACAGTATAGCAGTACAAAATTATTGCCAGCTAAAAGACAACAACAGCGCCACCATGCTAGCAAGAAGTGAAAGACCCGACCACATGAAGAGTACATTCATTTTTATGTAAATGTATAGAACTCTTCATAGGAGATACGTGATCCCCTACTGTATAATACATTATGAATTGAGGATTGCTCTCATAAACTTGTCTCTCCTACAGAAAACCTAACGTGATCTGTCCACATCACCCACCACTACTAATATGGCTGTTTATTATTGTGGCTGATCACGATAGGTTTCCTGTACAAGAGACCATTTATTGCAAGGAATCCTCAATTCAGAATGTATTACAGGGCATCGCTCATCTCCTATGAAGAATTTTATATACATTTGCATAAAAATTAACTTGCTCTTTATGTGGTCGAGTCTTTCACTTCATGCTAGCATGGTGGCCTTATTGCTGTTCTTTCAACTATCAATCCTTTTTTGTATTGAGATACTGTTATGAGTAATAGGTACCCAATATTAATATGTACCTATTGAATAAAGTATGTTAAAAAACACCATAAACCTTACTAGCAATTAATATTTCTATTGCTGTTTATTATACTTGGAAGCAATACATGGAGAATTCTAGTAGAAGAAGCAACATATACACTGGAGTCATTCTTTCTGTAAAGAGTATTCTATACTATGGATATAACATAATTTTGTCTGTAAATATAGCTCAGCATTTGACAGACATTAACACATCTACATACAATACCAGAACACTATAAACAGTACTTATATTGAAAAGTTAAGATATTTCACTACCTTCATTTGTTTCTTTTCTTTTGCCTCCTTATTCAACTAACATAAGATCCACTTTTTCAGTGAAACCTCCTGCTTGTGGGAGTGTCAGTAGTGCTCCAGCAGCTCTTTCCTACAAGTCCCAGACCGCACTGCAGTCAAGGACTTCCCTCCACAGTTATCACTTCTAGAAATTGTGCTGACGTACGTGTGTAAACCCCCCAAGCTCTGTACTTGCGGTCATGATAATGATGATGGCTAGGCTATGAGTCACTATGTAAACGGTACAGAGCTGCAGTCATCATTTTCATGACAGCAGTACACAACCCCCCAAGCTTTGAACTGCTGTCATCTGCTCCCATTACTGTTACTAAGTTCTGACAGTAGGACTCAAAGATTTCCCCTTCCCTATAATTACTCAAATGTTATTCTGTTCACTTGAAAACTACAGGCTGGCAAGAGTGAATACAGCCAAATCGTTCTCTGCTTAGGGCACACAAACTGAGCTTGATGTAACATTCAGTGAGGCCATGTGAACAATGAACGTCACATGGTTTGCATTAGATAGGGGGGAGGAGAAGACTAGGGTTTTTGCCTGGTTTTGCACAAAAGGATAGGTAAATAAGTTTTAAGTAGTATGAATTACAAATTTAATATAATACAGTTGTGAGCCCTGTGACAAATAAAAAGATAGTCCTGGAGAACCCCTTTGACAGTGTCCCTGTATGCCTGGCTCCTGACATCCTTCACAGATATTATGTTGTAAACTTTAAAGGGAACCTTTCATGTAGTTTATACTGCCTTATCTGAGAGCAGGATGTGATACAGGGAAAGAAACGGAGATATGGGATTTACATAGGGTTATATGATTTGGAACAGGAGTAAAAAATAAAAAAAACAACAAATTTTAAATTCCTTCTTACCATGCAAACATCCAGCGATTGGCAGTTTGCTCTGAACACACACTGATACAGCTGTCAATCACTGTATGTGAGGGAAGTCAGCAAGACTTCCTTTGTCTCCAGGAATGATTTAGGCTATGTCAGATTTTCGGCGGATTCAGTATTTAGAATTTAAATACAACTGGATGCCCCCTAGACCACAATCGGAAATCCGTGCTGTAGTCTACACAGCACGGATTTTGTACTGTCGGATTTGTAAACCACCGTCTCTCAGCAGAAAGATAGAATATGTTATATCTTCTGGTGGATTCCCGTCGGATTCCCATACAGTCAATATGAAAACAGACCACTTTTTTTTGCACAAACCCGTGCCAAGAACTGCAGTATGGCGCTGTTGAAATGTTGTCAGATTTTCAATGTATTTTAACATTAGCTGTATAGACATAGCCTTAGGGCTTGTCCCCACGGCAGGGTTTTTAGTTGGTTTACACACGGTTTTCGGATTTGCAAACTGTCTATAAAGTGACTGTCAACTTTTTACACCGATTTAAACAGAAAATCAGTGCAGCAGTTCACACCGCGGATTTTCCGCTGGGCGTTTTTTCACACCGCCGGGGTTCCTAAAATCCTAGAACATGTTCATTTTTCCGCCTGGTTTTCGTGCGAAACATGAAACACATCAGTGGTTGACTGAGACGGGTGAATCCACAAACCGTGGACAGAACCATCCTCCAAAACCAACAAAAGAGGTCATAATACCAGCTGGATTATTTAATCAGAATCCGGTCGGTATTTTAACCTGCCATGTGGACACACGGTGTATTGCGGCACGTATAGTAGGCACCATTGACATGCATTGTTCTCAGTGCGTAATTGCCGCGACCAATTAACATGTCAATTCTCCCCCTGCGCGTACAATACGATCGTATTGTGTGCGTGGGGGAATGATGCGTAATCCATAGTTCTCTATGAGAGCTACGGATTACCGTAATTGCGGCGCACATTTTGCCACGTATAACGCGCAATACGCGGCGAAATGCACGCCAAAATAAGCCGTGGGAACATACCCTTACTCTGCTGTTTACTCACTCTACTCTGAATCATATAAACCTATACATCACAGAGTTTGGCGTCTCTCACTCTATCACATCCTGCTCTCAGGGTAGTAAAAATCACCTTATAAGCTCCCTTTTAATCACATGCTTCACTTTGCTCAATCAGCTTTATATAGAAGGGAACAGTCAAGTTGAAAGTGCAGTCCATTCCGCAGGCGGCATGTTCCCTATAACGTATCTGAAAGAACCCCTGTGAGCCTGTAGTTTGCTGCGTGGAATCTAAGTGAATCTATAGACACCTAAGGCTATGTCTCCACTGCGATGAAATACGATTGTATTTTCTGCAGTTTTAGGATCCTAAAACCGCCGAAAATACGATCGTTCGGCCAGCCCCATAGCTTTGAATAGAAAAAACGACCTGTAGTCAACACAGGTCGTTTTTTCTCTGCTCGTCTTTTGTCGCCGATGTATTATACAAATGTTATATAATCCGCCGGAACTTTGAGTTTTTTCGTCATCTTCCAATACAATCAATTGTAGGGGCCAACGGCAAAAAATTGAGAACCAACCACGTTTTTTTGCGCAAAATGTGACAAAAAAACACGGTCGTGCATTGGATAAAAAACAGTCAAGTTTTTTCCGTTTTTGGTCCGATGCAGTGTAGACATAGCCTAAATTAATACAATTGTAGATTTATAGAAAAAACGCCAAACACAAAACAAAAATCGATGTATACCTAGATAGAAATAGGTTTTGCAAAGCAACACAAAACAACAAAAGAAGCAAAAAACCTAAAAAATTTTTTAATTTTACCGGAATATATATACATCAATAAATAACACAAATAAACACACAAAGACAGCAATATGGATGAAAGCTCCCTTGGAACTGCAAACATAGAGTCTTCCAAAATAGATCACACAAAGCATTCAATAAAGAATATATAAAGAACCACTGCATAAGTCATAGGTAATACTAATCATTTACAATAAATGCAAAGTTGCAAATCACATAATCATAATACAGATCAAAGTATGAGGCACTGGACCCCAATGCACGTTTCACCCGGGCGGTGAAACGCGCGTTTATTTGTGGTGTTTATTTGTGTTATTTATTGGTGTATATATTCAATCAAATTAAATTTTTTTAGGTTTATTTTGCTTCTTTTGGCGTTTTGTAGATTTATAGTACAATTATGGTGACCGAGAAGAAATTTGCCCCATAAGCATAAAAATGTACCGGAACTGTTCTTTCCACAAATCCTACTGAAGATGTGAGTGAGCGGTGTTTTTACAAAAAGTCCTGGACTCAAAAACTCCAAAGGTTAGAAAATAAAGCCGCAAATACTCAGTTTTCAGTGTTTCATATTTGCCTGTTGACTTACAGCTCACATCTGGTTTCAGAACAAAAATGCAGCAAAAAAAGTACCGGTTTTACCTAAAACTGTTCACAAATGAGCGTGAGATTAAAACCAAATGGCAGCCATGACAGATTTTGTCTGGACCCTTAAACATATGATAAAGCAATAAAATGAATTGGTATGGCAGCCGTGAGGCGTTATACACAAATCACTTTTGTAGATCCTACAATTTGGAGCATCACTATTTGAAACACTTGTTGTATCTTGTATGTTAGAAGGTAGTGAGTGGCGGTTTGTTTTACTGGTAAGCCCGCCGTTCTATAGTGAGCTCTTCTGCTATGTTCAGCTGTTTTCTTTTATGTCTTCCACACAAGCACAGAGTGTTCAGGTGTCTTCAAGGTGAAAACGTTAATCTGTAAGGTAAATATGTCCCGCAGACAAGTGATATCTCACTGGGGCTTCACTGCTGTGTTAGCTGAAGGCACCTGTGAATTTCTTCTCATTGTCAGAAAGTGACGGAGCTGCCAGTGTACACAGCGTGCTGTCACCACCGCACAACGAAAGCGCTCTTGCCTGTCATTACCCCTTCATACTACTTGCACATTCTCTTGAACTGTCATAAATGACTTGGCTCTCTAATCAATGTGGATAGCATAATGATTGCTCTATCTAGCCTTTTCCCTGATACACACTGACTTGTTCAGTCTCTCCAGCAACGCACATTGTTCACAGTGAGATAAAAGGTATGTCAGCCAGGCTGATGTATATGTGATCATGAGTAACTGTACTTTTAACATCTAAAGCTAGGGCTACATGACATTGGACAAAAAACTCACTGAAACCAAATTCTTTTTTTGTCCAGTGCATGTCAAAAACCGCTCAAAAGCTCGGATTCTTGTCTACTACAGCAATACTGGCGCTTTACTTCCTTTTCTCCCCTAATGTTATTCAAATTTTGTCCTTTCACTGCCTTTGTGTTTTATATGCATGCATATTAGATTTATACATGTTTGTACTACATATGACATTTTGTTATAAATAAAGCTTCCTTTTTTAATTAAAAAAAACAGCTAAAAAAACTACCGCATTTTGCATTTTTGTCCCGTTTTTTGCACTTTTTTTGCAGAAATGCAAAGCATTATATTTGCCGTGTATTTCTGCAAAAAACACGTAAAAAAAGTCCGCCGCTTTACATATACTTCAATAGTAAATTTTCTGCCCTGCTCTGTCGTTTTTTGCAACATGTTTCAAAAAACTAACAGCATCAAAAATGAGCAGAAAAAAAAACATTCTGTGGAGACAACAATGTTTTTACTATACAAGTCTATGGGATCTCTTTTCAGTAATTTTTTCAGCGTTTTTAGAAAACGAAAACGCTGAAAAAAAAAGGGACGTTTTGTGTGCAGTGGAGAGAGAGCCTTATTGTTTTTTTCTTTTTAATAATTTGCTGGCAAGGCTGTTCTTACCAGCAGTTCTGTCACTTTTGACGATAGGAGTAGTGCAACATACAGCATTATTTATGCTATAGGAAAAACTGACAAAGCAATGGAATCCTAACAGACCCCATTATTAGCTATACAGGGAGTCCAACACAACATTGATCCTTCTGTTCAGAACAGAAGTCACACCTTACAGCTCTAAAGTTATGTCTCCACTGCACAGAAAAACAATCGTATTTTTGGCGGTTTTAGGTTTCTAAAACCGATCGTTCAGGCAGCCCATAGACTTTAGTAGAAAGAATGACCTGTAGTCTCCACAGTTCGTTTTTTCTCCGTGCGTTTTCTGGCACCAGCGCATTATACAACATGTTTTATAATACGCTGGCGCTTTGAGTTTTTTCGCTGTCTTTTCATACAAAAACCAACTACGGTTTTTGCAAATACAGTGACAAAAACCGTGGTTGAGCATCGGAAAAAAAAAAACGGTCGACTTTTGGCCATTTTTTGTCCGATGCTTTGGGGATTTAGCGTTAGAGAGTGGAAATATGTGGTGTACATCTTTTTTGTCGCTCTAAACCCACTTTCCCTGAGAGTATTCACAAGTTTTTGTAAGATAATAAGTTTGAAAAAATATCTTTTAAGTCAAGCCTACAACACCACCATGTTGATCCAGAGAAAGGCACAACCCTCCATAAGGCGGATGTACTTGTACTTTCCTTGTGTATGAAAGTACTCCATACACAAGGAAAAGTCCTTTCCGACTCCAAATATCAATGCCTGGATCAAAGTCCTTTCTCCAGAATCTAGCCACCATAATCTGTAGTAATACATATTTCAAGAACGGCATCTAGAACGCCCTTAAACTTGTTCATTGACTCCACCATCACATTATCTTGTGGCTGTGGGTTCCACAGTCTCCTCGCTCTTGTAGTACCACTCCCTAGCCACCTTAAACCTTTGCAACTTCCAAGTGATACTACGAATTGTAGTTTCCCAAAAGAATCAGTGGAGGGCACTCGATTGAGTTTTTGTTATAGAGATAACAGAAAAATGTGCAGCTGAGCTCTGCCTTTCCTCCTAAAGTGTATGTGCAACACCCTTGAGGTTCCATGCATTTCTATTCTTCTACAACTACCTCAACAAACCACATTTAAGTCCTTAAGGACCATTGGAAGTTATGTGAATGCAGCAGGACAGGTGTGATTGATAAGGGACAACTTCTGTATATATTGTAGTGATAGGCTATGTTGCTTTTACATCACTGCACTGGGTCAGTTAAATTGTCAGTGGGTGTTTGTTTTACCAAGCCTCACAGCAGCCGTTACCCCCTCTGTTAAACATTGAGAACCTGTAGTCAGTTGCTTGTGATGGTCATATCCTTTTAAGGTTTGACCCCATCACAGCTGACTTGCTATAGGGTAGGACTGCTCCAATAGAACATTCAGTAACTGCTATATAAGCATTTCTCATCTTTCCAAATTGCTATACTGTAGGACTGCTCCAAGAGAACATTCAGTAACTGCTATATAAGCATTTCTCATCTTTCCAAATTGCTATACTGTAGGACTGCTCCAAGAGAACATTCAGTAACTGCTATGTAAGCATTTCGCATCTTTCCAAATGGTCCTATATGTGGATCCTGAAGGGACACACCATTGCATATGCCCCTCAAAGGAATAAGGGCCTTGTTAACAAATTGGCAAATAATGTTATATGCCTGAATTTACACAGATTTATAGACATCCCCATCCAATGTTAGGCCTCTTCCACCATATTCTCATCCTATAATCCCTACATTCGTCACCTTTTTCCTTTTTAGCTCCCCCTTTCTGTAAAGTGCATCCTATATAGTCCCTCATCTTCGTCTTACCACAATGCCTTGGTGGCAATAGGGATTGACGAAGGAGGGAAAATTGTGCGGTGGAGTCCATGCCATGAAGTCCTAGATTGTGACCGCATGCCATGACTGGGCTGCTTCAAGACAGGACATCTGTGCAAAATAGTAAGATATTTAGCAGACCACCTTGGACAGCACCTAAAATCTGGAACTGTCCCACTGGATCTGGGAAGTATGCAGAGGTCACGACACATATGTGAACACAAAAAGAACTGCAACGCTTGGACATTTCCAACATATACAGTAACTATCTTGGTGGTGGTTTTGAAACGCTCAGATATTTCCAGTATATATCTTTTGTTCTTTCCATATGCACAGTGCAGGCCTATTCGAGACAATGCAGTCTATCGGTTCATGCTATACATAAGTTTCATGAGACACACATGTGCTTACATGAACTTTGGACTATCTTTGTCTACTGTCCAATGTCACCCATCAGTCTGTTCACGTCTTGAGTTGTCTGTCATTTCTCGGCTGTCATCATTACCTCTTCCTTTCCTGTGTAGTGGGTCTCCTATTTCCTGTTTCCTTCTTCCTCTAGACAATGTATCCTCAGTCCATCGCTGTTATAGATCATTGATGCACACAACGTTTTTAGCTTTGGCATCTGCACGCCAGTTGTTTTCTGACTTTACCTTGTGACCTTTTCCCTTTATGTTTCACTCTTCCTCTTCAGTCATGTCTTTTTATAGCACCCTTGGCTATAAGGATGAGCAGTTGAGACCTCGGACCTGTTAGAAGGCTTGCATGAAAGAGGAACAATGGTATATAGTAACTGATGACTTCTTGGGTCAACTTTCAGAAATTATTATTTTTAACAATTTTCTTTTTATATTGCAATTTGCAGTCTCCCAGGTTGACCCATCTACAGTCGTGCGTCACTGTGCTCTTCTTCATGAAAAAACACAATGCTTAGGTTTAATTTACTCCTTCAATAGAATTTTTTTTTTTATTTCATAAACTCTTGGATCGCATTGAAACAAAACAGAATTCGGTGATCTCACCTGCTTGGGACAGAGCTCTTATTTAATAATAATCCAGCATTGTACTTGAGAGGGTGAGGCTGAAAGTAGCGCTTGCTACAAACGGCAGGAGCCAAATACTCTCCAGACGAGTTGCGTCATATGTAGTGGTGTTATCAATAAGAGCATTGAGACGAGCTAATGACCTGGTATGTAGCAATGATCCAACACGTGACTTTCGAGTCTGATGTTGTTTCTTGTGGGAAGGTTGTGGGATTTTTTCTGGAACATATTTCCGAGGCTGCACTCTGGTTACCACAACCTCGACCCAACCCTTTGGGTTCAGTGGTGAGTAATTCTGTCAAACTGAGCCACCTTTTATGTAAAATGATAATTTGTTTAATTTTATGGAAAAATGAGAGACTAAAAGATGGGTTAAGAATTAGTTTAGAACTTTGTGAGTGTTTCTGAAACGTAATGATAGAGACGGGTCAGAAATGGGCAACACAACCATATTCTTGCAGTACTAGAAACTCTAACGTGATGGAGATAGATTATTTAGGGATAAGGGCTTGGATATCCATACTAAATAGATTCACTGTTGCTTGATTTTCTAAAAAGTAGTAATAGGCCTGATTGATGCATCAAGACACTCCACCATTATTAAAAAAGAAAACATATACACTGACATAGGCATTGACGCTTCTTGGGGCCACCAGAGGAAATTTGTTCTGAGGGCCTTCTCTCTGTTGAAACAGGACATATGCTTGTCCAGTTTTAAATCATTCTTGTAAGTCCACTTTAAAGTAAACTTTGCACGTTCAGGGTTTAATTGGATATATGATGATTGGTTGTAAAGTCAACTCCATTTGAATCTGTCTTCTATTAGACCTTTGGGGACATTGTGTTTGAGCTTGGGACCACTGGAGGTACTCTGCTTGGTGGTCCAACTATGAACACTATATATGCAGCCAATGTAGTTTCTGTGGAGAATTAGCCTGTCCCTATTGAGGGTCATGAAAAGTGTGTGAATAGGCTAAATTAAATCACAGAAAAACATTAATCACTCAAAAACAAAACCGCAAGGCCATACTTGCAGCTCAATGGCTGGACTATAGACTAAATCCCGTAGCAGGCAACTCAAGCCCCTGTGCTACATGGGACAGATATAACAGGTTCAGATAATTAATGAGCAGAAACTCCCACACCCATTCACTAGGGGAGCAGCTGAATGATAAAAAAAAAAAAAACTGCTCCTTAAAGGGGTTTTGCCACAATCTCATTTCATAACTCCTATATCCAGCTCTTCAGCTCTGTGTGCTCAGAAGGAGGCGTGTGTGATTTGTTTGAATTGTATATCATGTGACCCAGCAGGATGACATCACCAGGCCTTTCGTCTCTCTAGTCAAAGAAAGGTCTGTTTATATAAAAGATTGTGAGCAGCTGAGAGGTAAAGTTTTTGCCTCCAGGCACAAGGGTCCTAGGTTCAGATCCCTGTAGGAACCAAACATGTGTTTTTTTTTTCTTTTTATCAATGCACAAACCTCATTGAGGTTTATTTTTTATTTATTTGCACTGTTTGACTAATTAGTAAGGAGTACAGGAGAGTGACAGCTCCTGGGGTTTGAGCACTCAGTAGCTGCCTGAGAGGAGAGATGATGTTTGAGCATGTCTGACCAGGACTGAGGAACTCTCAGCCCTGGTCGTATCCCCTGGAGACGAGCTGTAAACAATGGAGCATTAAAGGAGCAGCTAAAACAAAAACGGTGCAGAATTTTTAATAATAATGAATGGGGAAAATGTTTGTTATTTCATTTGTAAGCTTCCCACGTCAATTTTACTTCGTGGCAAAACTCCTTTAAGTAGCTACCAATTCACACCAGTATGCAAAAAGCCACAGTATAATACATGGGGAGACTGCACAAATGCAAAAATACCAATAAGACAACTACTCCACACGCCTTCTATGTATGAGGGGGGTGGATGTTGATATTATAATTGCATATAGATCAGGTGATACAGAGGGTGCCGCTATTTATACAGATACGTGTGGTACACTACGTATCTAGATAAAATTACCAGGCCGATCTCTTCTGTGCACTATAATGGAAGCGCACTTTGATTATCACTATGGTGTTACTTCAATGAAGCCTATTATACACTCCGATTTAAATTCTCCCATAACCCCTGTATCTTTCCTACAAATCCCAATATTGTGTTCTAATTCTACTTGTGCAAACCAGTTTTTGAAGACTGACTTTTACATTCTCTACAAGCAGTATCATTTTCCCTCCATAGTATAAAATAACGCGTTTGTTGTGTTGTGCAGACATGACACTTAGGCTTTGACAACTCAACCTCGGCATACATCTGACAAGCTAAAGCGCTATACAAATATCTTTATTTGTTGATGGGACAATATTTTGACACTTGGTAAAACAACTAGCTCTGTATCCCTATTTAAGCAAACATTAGCAGTGTGGTATTCGCTCAAATTGACTATAGACTGGAACCAAACCCCCCACCCCCTCAACCTATCCATGTCATGTTAGTATGATGTTTTCACAGGCAGTGCACACAGCCATCTATGCTTTTGTAAGCACAATAGGTTATTTTTTTTTCTTTTTATACTTTATAACTAAACGTATATGAATTAGTTCTCTCCTGTTTTCTGGAAGGCTGATACACCAAGGAAAACTAAAAAGCCAGTAGACAGTACATGCTGATTTTTCCCATGACTACCTGTACTCTATATAGAAGCCAAGTGCTTGTAGAGCACACGTCTCCTCAATGGTGGGAAGGACGATTCACAAAAATAGATAAGCAACACCAATGTGTTAATTGAAGTGAATGATTGTTTTGTCAGTAACCTTATTAAACCCTAATGAATTTCAACAATCCTTTATTCTAGATACAAAGATGAATGTAATTAGATTTAATTGTACACTGTAGGTAAAGAAAGCAATCCTGCCCTATTTGACAACGACATAAAGATTTCTTTGTTGTGGAGGTGGTTACCCATAACTGGAGCAGTGTCATACAACCCTTAGATACATTATTAGGCACAGCATGACCTCTTCCATTTCTGAAGACTGAAGAATCGCTTGTTCTGCTGCGGTTTGATTTCTGTGGTGGTTTGATTGCGTTCGAGTGGTTGTAGAAGATCAGAAATCGCATTCTTAAGTTCCACTCCTTTAACCCTTTAATGACCAAACCAAGAGAATGTTTGGTTTTGTGTCCTTTTATTTCATTAACCATGACTTTTCTTTTTAACGGCATTCACCATTAATTGTATGGTCCAAGATGTGTGTGGGGGGTTATAAAACTAACATGATTTATGTTGTGGCTTATGTTACATTCAAATATGAAACTTATTTTTTGCATTCAGCATTATATTTTGTATGTTTTTAACATTACAGGCATTCCCCGACTAAGTCCCCTAGTTACAAACGGAGACTTACGGGGCATGCTGGCACTTGTAGTTCCATGTTTCACAACAGATAATAGCTGTGGAATGACAAGTTCCAGCATGCCACATCCACACATGAGGTGAAAATGAGGTGAAATCTTCTTACAGGGGCACAGAGGAGCAAATCAAATGTAAAAACCCTTCCCTGCACTATCCAAAACTAAAAAAACCTTTTGTGCTGGAGTTACATTTAATAAATATATCTGCTCCAACTTACATCCAAATTCAACTTAAGAACAAACCTACAGTCCCTATCCCGTTCGTAACCCAGGGACTGCCTGTATTTGGTGTCTTTTTGGGGGATTTTTACAAATTTTGTGATGTACTTTCATGTGTCTGACAGCAAATTACCACCTGGCAATTTTGTGTTGCTGAGACTGACAGAGACATGTTTAAAGGAGGCTTTTAGGGGTCAAGCAACCTGGATTAGAATCCCCTTAGGTTATATCCACGCGGGAAGGGTTTTCAGTCAGTTTTCAAATCTGAAAACACTACCAACTAGCCCCATAGACCTTAAAGGGGTTGTCTCACTACAAGGATTGTTTTTTATGTTAAAGATCTTGCAAAAGCAAGTCACTTTGCAATATGTGTCCATTAACAGTGTCCTACCTATTCCTAGATATCCCCTCTTGTATGGGCTGCATTAGCTCCTTAGGTCGCTATAGCTACAAACCTGTTTGATCTCTCCTGATAAGCTGCCAGCATTGGTTGCTATAGCTACAGACCTGGCTTCTACTACAGCCTAGTAGAAGCCAGTAAACACGCCCCTGAATTCAAAATTAAACCAAGAAAACAGGACTGAGGTAAGATGAATCAATCTAGTGAGACAACCCCTTTAAGAGAAAATCTGAGCTGCTGTCTACACAACTTGGATTTTCTGACGGGCGTCGTTTAAATCTGAAAACCAGCTAAAAAACCTGGAACGTGCACAGTCTTCCACTCGGTTTATGGCGGAAAATGTATTGTTCAATGTTTAGGAGGATGGCCGAATCTGCAAACTGCATACAGAAACCGTCCCCCTAAACGCTCAATAGACGCGGTTTAATCCGAATCAGTATTTTATCAGTGCCATGTGGCCATACCCTTAGGCTATGTCTCCACTGCACAGAAAAACGTCTGTTTTTTTCAGCCTTTTTCGTTTTCTAAAAATGCTGAAAAAATGACTGTAAAGATGTCCCATAGACTTTAATACCAAAAACATTCTGTAGTCTCCACAAAAGGTCTTCAGCTGCATGTTGGATACGTGTTGGATCCGTTTAGGATCCGACCGCCGCTGTGTTTTTGGATGCGGTTTTCGGATCCAAAACGGATCCAAAATCGGATCCAAATACACCATGTGAACGGCCCCTTAATGGACACATATTGCAAAGTGACTTGTTTTTGCAAGATCTTTAAAGTAAAAAAACTATCCTTGTAGTGAGACAACCCCTTTACGCTAATTACGAGTCCTTGGTGCATGATACCACAGGGGTTCTTAGCTGTACCATTCTCACACAATATATCCCTACACCTGCACCTGTATTTCACACAACTCCTTTCATATTTAACCCAAATTTGTGCTTTACAATATTCCTTTAGTCTGTGGAAAGAGAGCATGGATACGTTTTATCTTCATTTATCCATCCGACGTAGGTGATTTATAAGCAGCAATGTAGAGTACAGCAGGCAGCATCGTGGCCAGGGCGATCCAACTATTTTAAACTATTACATACGCTTAAATAAAAACATTTACTTGAAAACCTCCATTTAGTTGCCAGATAATCCGTGTGTGGGGGAGCCGAGCGCAGTGCCTACTAAATCAAAGCCTGAGTGCTTATGGGAACAATAATTGTATTTTTGTTTTCAGTGACTATAAATATTAGGTAATAGGAAACGGCGGTGGTTTATTCAGATTGCATTTTTTTACTTTAGCGAGTGGAATGTGCATTACCAATCTTTCAGTGGTGTTGGCTCGTAGCGCTGTCTGGGTGGATCTAAATGGAGCCTGTATATTAGGAGTGCTAAATGACCTTCTGCTTATCGTGCTTGCCATACTATCATAATCTGGTGCGGGATTACGCACACTGCATCCTGTGTATTACGTTGCTGCATGAATCCAGAGAGGAAATCATCTTGATTAGAGTTTCTAATTGTATTCTATCTTCATTCCTAAAGCTGTTTTCTTCACACTGACACATCAGCTCGGCAGCGGCGGAGTGATGTTTGGATTCCCTTCTTGGCAATATCCAGTCCAGGAAGCGTTCATAAATCAAAAGGCCACTTCTCCAAGTCAAAGTGTTTGTTGGTATACAGTAAGCTTGTGTAGGAGTTTGTCAAATCAAATAAATGAGACCTGTATGAAAGTTATCAGAACAGGATAATCTAAGAAAAATACTTATATCAGGGGTGTCAAACTGCGGCTCTCCAGCTGTTGGGAAACTACAACTCCCATCATGCCCACTGTTATAGATGATATAAATGCATGATGGGAGTTGTAGTTTCCCAACAGCTGGAGGGCCGCAGTTTGACACCTGTGACTTATATAGATGTAGCAAAGTTTAGTTGGCAGTGATTGTTTTTATTTCTTTTAAAGCGCCGTTAATTCCAAAGCGCTGTAGAAGCCAAGGGGTTCAGGTACATAATCTAAGACAAAGAACACTAAACATATGCATACAGGAGACAAAACCCTGCCCGCAAGAATGAGTGATGTCTTGCTGCTCTGTGCTGTCTGATTTTAGATCAAAATCACAGAAAAATGTACAACCTATGATGCCTCTACTATTCGATTATATTGTAAAGTGCTGCGGAATATGTTGGCGCTATATAAATAATTATTATTATTATTATTATTGTTAAAAATTTACTAAACCCAGTAAGAGGCAATAGAAGCCCCAGTGCTATCTGGGAGGGAGATAGAAGGTGCAGATAACTAATAAGCAGTAGCTCACACACCCATCCACTAGGAGCAACTGAATAATAAAAAACTGCACAGTGGATAAATACCAGTTCACATCAATAGGCAGAAAAGCCACAATATTATGCAGTGGGAGACTGCACAAATGCAAAAAAATACAGATAAGACAACCACTCACGTGCCTTTTATGAGGGGAGAGGTTGCTAGTATTATAATTGCATGTAGATAAAGTTATACAAAGGGTGTCATTTTTTATAGATACGTGTGGTACACCATGCTGGCTTACAACCTATAACGCCTCTACTATTCGATTGGGCGGGTTGCCCAGAACATTTCAGGTGTCCAACACAAAATTACTGACAACTTCTGCTCCCCAGTGTCACTGGAAAAGACTAGATACTGGAAAAATATCAAACATGCGGTATTAGTTGATAGAGTGGTCACTATATTTGCAAGATCGCAACTTACTTCAAGGGTCCTCATCTTCTTGCGAGTCCCTGCACTAACAATTTACAGAAAGAAATCACAGAAAAATGGGACGTTATTTACTCAAAAACACAAATGCATGTCCATACTTATAGCACAATGGCTGGATAATACACTAAACCCAGTAGGAGCCAATATAAGCCCCAATGCTACTTGGGAGAGATGACAAGTGCAGATAACTGAGCAGTAGCTCACACCCCCATCCACTAGGAGGGCAACTGAATAATAAAAAACTGTACAGTGGAAAAGCACCAGTTCACATCAGTAAGCAGAAAAGTTACAATATTATACAAAGGGAGACTGCACAAATACCTACTATGCATGTGGGGGTGGTTGCTAGTATTCTAATTGCATATAGATCTATATGCAATTATAATACTGACAGCTATAGATCTATATACAATTATAATACTAGCAACGCCTCCTCCCCCTCATGGATAGTAAGCATGTGAGTGGTTGTCTTTTTTGTATTTTTGAATTTCTGTAGTCTCCCCTTTTATTATAATGTGTATTTTTTGCATACACGTGTGAACTGGTACTTATTCAGTGTGCAGTTTATTATTCGGTTGCCCTCCTAGTGGATGGGTGTCTGAGCTACTGCTCATTAGTTATCTCTTCCAAGTAGCATTGGGGCTTATATTGCCTCCTACTGGGTTTAGTCTATTGTCCAGGCTTTGAGCTTTAAGTATGGCCTAGTGCTCGTGTTTCTGATCTTAGACCACCACAAAAGCCATTGAAAAAGTTTATATGTCACAGAATCATGATGCAATATTTGTCTAGTTAGGCCCCGTTCACACGGCTTATTTGCCGACAGATTGGCGCCGTATTCCACGCCGGATTTGCGCTTCAATACGGCGCCAATCCGTCGGAGTCATTACGGAATCCACTGTTCTCTATGAGAGCAGTGGATTCCGTCGCTCCTCCCCGCTCGGCAAATCCGCCGCGGGGGGAGAAAGTGACATGCACATTATTTACAGCGTGGACGCGCCGTAAACAATGCATTGTCTATGGGGCCGGGAGCGGCGCCCCCGCCGGCCCCGCCCCCGTTCCGCCCCTTATTCACGGCGATTTGTGAGCTCAACGGCCACAATCCGTCGGAATAAGCGTTGAACACGGCCTTAATGTACAAGTATTTATTTATTTTATTTTATGTATAATTTAAAGCTACTACTGCACTTAAAAAAAAAAATGTAAAAAATAAAATAAAAACCTCACCTGTTACTGTCATTCCAGCACTGACACCACAGGTGGTCCCTCCTGGTCTCTGTTTACATCTGACTGTAGAAAATGGGGCTGGACTATTTTTAACCAATCAGTGTCTTCAGCCATCAGGTGCCATTGCCTTGCCAGAATATTTCCTGACCAGTGATACCAAGGCAACGGCACGTGACTGCTGAAATCTCAGATTAGCTCTAGCCAGATGAAGACAGAGACCAGAAGAAATATCTGTGATAGGCGAGCTGTGTATGTATTTATTATTTTACTGGTGCAGCAGTAGCTTGAAAAAAACTAAAATCCTTAGACCCCTCTTATGCTTTGCTACATCTATACGTGCAAATCATTACATTGGCTATTTGTCATATTTTTGGCATTCTACGTATCTTGAATAGTAATCTCCACAAATTATACATCCCCCAAAGTGGAAAAGCTCAGTGTCCGAAAAAGTTGGGTGACGTGGTTACAACCGCTTCTAGAAGATTTGGGCAACTTAGTAGAAGAAGCAACAATAAAAGCAACCATTATTTGTTGGTGATTTGTATATACTTTTTAGGGGTCTGCTTTTTAAAAATTTTATTTAAAAAATTTATTGGCCTAAAAATTCCTACGATGAAAGTAAAGGACAAGAGGCATGGCTGAATATTTGCCCTCGTAAAGTCCTTATCACCTAAAAATTGAAATGAAGTAATGAAAATGGCCATAAATATTAATGCTACAAGTAATTACCTGAATATAATGGATGTATGATATAATTCTATGATATAATTCTATGATATAATTCATAAGATGATATGATTATATATTATGATATATATGATGATATATATATATTATATATATATATATATATATATATATTATAATATATATATATATATATATATATATATATATATATATGATGCAGTATAATTATAATTAATATATATGATATATATTATTATAATATATTAATATATCCTATATATTATAACATCATATAATTACTATATTATAAAGGTTATATAATAAATAAATATATAAAATATAATGAAAATAGCAGCACTCCAAAGAACTACTTGAAAGATTAGAAGGAGGGTGCCAGCAGCAAAAGCTTCTGATACAAGAAGTTCCAAAATACAAAGTAAAAAAAAGTCCACGGCACTCCAAAATGCGTTCAAGCAATAAGGTAATTTATTCCTCCATGCTCAAAAGAGCGACGTTTCAGCTCCCTCACAGAGCCTTTGTCATGATATAATTCTATGTATGATATAATTCATGTATGATATAATTCTACATAATCCTTTATTTCAGAGCGCCATTCATTTCAAGGTACTGTGCATTTGAAAGGGGTTTATATACATCCAAAATAAATGCACTAACTAACCAATAAACTGGTAGAGGGGGCAGAGGACCTATGTAATTGTTAGTCCGATAGCGGTGAGTAGGATCGGAGTGAGGTGTAAAGCGGTTCTGCTACTTGTAGTACAGAAGCACATGGAAATGAAGCCGAGATAAAGGCAGTTAAACAGAAGTGTGATTAACGAGACGTGTTTGTCATGGTTGATAACACAGTTAATAAGTTTTCCTGGGCTGGATGCTGAGCGGAAGAAGGGGAAGTTACATGAGAGGCTCTTCATGCTCTGAAATGTCTGAGGACAGAAGTCTATGGAAAATGGATTCCGTGTTTGTTAATCCACTTGAGGCTTTTCTCCTTCACTAGTCCAGGTGTGAAACACATACGAATGTCTCCGCAGTGGGCGTTTCCCTTATATATATTCTAGCAAAGCCATGGGATTTTCAATTCTGTCTTGAAATAACCTTTATCACTTGAATGGGCATGTAAGGGTGTTTTTTTTATGATTTTTATTTTTTTTTGGCAGTAGACGTAGGTAAGGCTTGGAAAGCAGGTGTCTTAGTCACGTAGCTTTACAGAGCACATTAACCTGGCATATTTCCCCTGTGCACCTCAGCAATTGCATATTTTTTTTCTCTGTGTAACTGTGACTTATTCTCCATAGAAAACGAATGGCAGATGTAAGCATGAAAGGGAGACCCTCCATCAACATATACTAACCAGTGTCTTAAAGTGACAAGTGTCTTAAAGCCAAACACTGCTTTTGAGCAAATAAAATTCCATAATTAAAATGTTGACGAACTTAAGACAGATTCCCTTATCCTGTACTGATTTTCAGTTCTAGTATAATTTATCATCCATTCCCATCTAAAGCTGTAGCTGTTTGATATTTTTCCAATCTTTACCTATGAAATTGCAGAACTAGTGTTGAAATGACACACCTATAGAAATAAAAAATATTCCAAATGGACTCTAAATCCTTTTTCTGGCTAACAGGTGGTATTACTGCCAATATCAGAAAGGAGGGAGGCAATAGTTAAAACGCAACTTTTACCAGTATTAAAGTAAAAAATCCACACTAATGCATAAACAACTTAAATGAAACCACACTGTTAGGCCTTGTTCACACGGCTTATTTCTCCGCGGATTGGCGCCGTACTCCGCGCCGGATTTGCGCTGCAGTACGGCGCCAATCCGTCGGAGTAATTACGGTAATCCACTGCTCTCATAGAGAACAGTGGATTCCGTCGCTCCTACCCACCCGGCGGGGAGAAAGTGACATGAACATTATTTACGGCACGTACGCGCCGTAAACAATGCATTGTCTATGGGGCCGGGGAGCAGAACCCCCGCCGCGATCCGACCCCGCCCCCGTCCCGCCCCTTATTCACGCCAGATATGTGAGCGCAATCCGGCTCACAAATCCGTCGGGAATAAGCTGTGTGAACACGGCCTTAGGCTATGTTCACACGGTTTAGCTGCGGGGCGTAATTACGCCCCGCAGTTACGCCGTGTGGCGCGGGGTGGGAGCGGGGGAGGGAGCGCGGGGCCAGCACCTCGCCGGCCCATAGAGAATCACTGCGAGCGGCGCGTATATGCCACTAGAAAGTGGCATGTGAATTATCTCCCCCCTCGGCGTATTCGCCGAGCAGGGAGAGGAGACGTAATCCATAGTTCTTTATGAGAACTGTGGATTACCGTAATGAATGGGCCGTTTTCAGCCCGTAATTTGCGCACTTCGGTGCGTAATTAGTGACCGAAATACGGCCCATTTTAAGCCGTGTGAACATAGCCTTAGACTCAAATGCACCATACCTCAATATAATAAAGTGTAACATGTATAAAGACAGTAAGGGAACAGTCCGGCCGTTGGCTGCTTTATAACAGAGATTGGTGTAATGGGGTCAAAAATGGTCCTACAAATAACCATAGAAGGCCTAAAAGTAACAGATAGTGTTCTCTCAACTCTGTTTTTATTTTTTTTAAAATGCTGACCTGCACACTGTTAGGCTATGTTCCCCACAGAGTAATTGTGGGGCGTACAGTATGCCCCGCAATTACACCGGTGTTCGGGAGCTCATGCCGATTGGCGCGTACTCCTGCGAGGCAATGGGGTGGCGGCAGCCCACCGGCCCCATAGACTGTCATTACTCGCGGCGCGTAACCGCCGTGAATAAGTAACATGTCAATTATCTCCCCACTCGTACAATACGATCGTATTGTACGCCCGGGGAGAGGAGGCGTAATCCATAGTTCTCTGAGAACTGTGGATTACCGTAATGCCTGTGGCGCATTTCGCTCGTATTAGGGCGCAGTACGCCGTGAAATGCGCCTCAATTTAAGCCATGTGAACATAGCCTTAGGCTCATACGTAGAATCCAAAGCCATGGGTATAACTATGGGGTGGCCCATTCAGTTGTAAGAACATTGTACTACTTAGTAGATAATGAAGAGGGAGGGGTTCTGCTACCGAACACTACTATGTGGACTCTCTGATAACTAGAACTATATTTATAGCTGAAATTATTGCTACCTATACTGCTGCTTAAGTTGGGCCCCTGTCTCTCTTTGCTATGCGGTCTTAACAATACCCCTGTCCAGAGCCTAAAAATGCAATATGCGTGGTCATAAAGGTACGTTGTCAGATAAGTATCTTATTATGACAGTATTTTTAAAAAAAATAAGGGCTTGTCCCCACCTTAAAGATTTTCAGTCTTTTTTTTACAGACGCATTTAGGATTTGAAAACTGTCTGTAGACCGACTGTCAACCTTTTACATTGATTTTCCACCGGCGTTCCTAAAAACTTAGAACATGTTCATTCTTCCGCCCGGTTTTCGGGCAGAACATACATACATAAAAATAATTTTATACAGCGCCAACCTATTCCGCAGCACTGAACAATGCAGAGGGTCAATGTACAAATAAAATCAGACTTGGAAATTAGTAACAACCCGACTAGCAGATCAAACAAGAGGTGTGAAGGTTCGGTTTGTAGGAGCTGACAATCTATGTGCTCTTCCGCTCTGCTGATGATATCAGACTACATTCCTCAATCATCCGAACCTCCCATACCCGCCTACAAGATTTCACACGTGCGGCACCAATTCTCTGGAATATGCTACCGCGGGCGATCAGGCACATTCACCACCCTCACAGTTTTAAGAGGGCCCTGAAAAATACATCTCTCGGTCCTGGCCCACCAAGATCCCTAACTGCTATCACACACATCTGTCACTCCCTGCACTTGGCACTCACAGGCACTTATCTGTATATAGATGTACAGTCTGGGTGGCAGGTTCATCCATTTTTCATGTAAACCACCCCCTATTATGAAACATGGCCGGACCATTGTACAACTGGCACTTCTTACCGTATGTTTCACCCATACACCCTAATAGATTGTAAGCTCTCACGAGCAGGGCCCTCACACCTTGTATCTCATTTGTAAGTACTTTTAATGTGTAATGACTGTATGTTTACCCTTGAATTTGTAAAGTGCTGCGGAATATGTTGGCGCTATAGAAATAAAGATTATTATTATTATATAATATATAGAAGATTCCCTTTTATGGAGCTTGCTTCCTCCCTACGCCAGTCCAGGAGTCCCCAATCCTTGTTACATGTTCATCAAAAGATAATATTGGCAACTTAAGGCTTAAAAAACTTCTTTACTGTATATTAAACTTGTAAAAACATTACACAGCCGTAATCAGATACCGCACTAAAATACCTTTTTCACCAACAAAACACTCTTCCTGTTAAAAAAAGCCAGCCTGAAGAAAAAGGATTTTTACCTTTGAAACGTTGCAGCAGATGCAGCGCACCGAGTATCATGGCACGTCTCCTCCACAGCGTTCCACGGATGGACTGATTTGATGGACTTTTCAAACAAAAGTGAGTGTGTTTCGTTGGCTGAAAAGGTATTATATGTGGGGTTTTAAGCCGTTTTTGGCTGTGTAATATTTTTTCAAATTTGATATAAAAAAAAGTTTTTTTTTAAAACCCACGTTTATAAAATTTTTTTTTGATGAAGGGGTTTTGGAAAATCCCAAAGAATTTTTTTTTTTTTTCTTTTTAATTGCACAATCCTAACAGGCGTCCCCCCTTACCTTTCCCACTTACTTTTTGCCCCCAGTTACAAACGGAGATTATGGGGGGGGGTGGCTGACATTTAACACTGACCCCCCATGATAACCCAAATCCACATGCCCCAGCTGCACTGAGATACAGAACGTTAGGTGAAATCTTCTAAAAAAGGGGAAGACAGCAAAACAATGTAAAAATCTTCCTGTACTTCTAAAAAATTAAAAAAAAAGGAAATTTCCTTTTAATAAATTCCTGTTCCGACTTAATACAATTTTTAACTTAGAAAAAACCTACATCCCTTTTTTTGTAAACCCGGGGACTGCCCCGTTCATACAGTGTTTTTTTTTCCCGTTGCTATAGAAAAAAAAACCCTATAAGGATGCATAGGGCAGCTTTCTGTCAACGAAAATCTGCCGCTTTAGCTTTTAAAAATTCTAGTTCTAGAACCCGAAATTTAGTTTAATTTTTTTTTTTTTAATAAGTGTAAAATAAACAATTAATTTTGAAACAAAAGGTAGCAGAAAGTTCACGTTTTTTTCTTAATCCAGCAAGAAAAAAGTTTTGGGAAAAAGCCGTCCAATTTTTAAAAAAGGACCCATCAATGCGGTTAAAAGATAGCCAAGAGGTTGCAGTGATTGTATCTGAGATTGTGGCCCGTCGTGTCATGGGTCATGTGGTTCAGCATGTGAACAGGAAGGTGAGAATTGGTGAACTTTTGCCCAGTGGCAGTCCTCAGGGAATTAAAAGAAACAACGCCTGCAGCTTTTAAAGGAGGGAAACGGCGAGTAGCTCCCCCAGAGCCTTTTTGGGTCTGGCATGTCTGCATTTTGAAGGGGGTTCAATTTCCCTTTGGTTTATAGCAAATTTCTTAACCCTTTTCACACTAAAACACTGGGTCATTTTTTTTTAATTTCAAATGACCCCGTTCTTCATTTCGTCTAATAACCATTTTCTATCGGGGGAATTTAAACAAAAGTTTTTTCCTCTGTTAAGACTAGTAAGAGATCCAGTAATGATAAATAAATCAGCCCAATGCAGCTCTCGTTTCTCGTTTTCAAAATGATTTGGAAACAAAGTAATTTAGAGGGGAAAAAAACCTGAAATTGGTAGGTAGGGGCCCCCGGGGGAAATCTTCTGGGCCATTGTTGTAATCAGATTTCTGGCACTCGTTCCAGACAAGTAACTCGTACGCTATGCAAATTCAGACACGGCCTAAGCAGTGAAAACAAACATTATCCAATGAGGACTTGAAAGTCTATGACTATTTCCTTTTTATTATGAACAAAGAAAAAAAAGTTTTGTTTTTGTGTGTTTTCGGCTTCCACGTCCAAGCTGAACGTTCTTTTTGAGGAGCCTAGATAATCGCTTTTAGTGTTTGCTACATATGACCCAACGAGCAATGTAGGGTGGGAAGTATTCGCTGCTTGACTACAGTCTTCATGGCAGATAACTGGTTTACAATCAGAATGTGAATATCTGACTGAGACCGAGAAGTTTATTTTCTTATTTAGGAGGACGGGTCAAATATAAGCAAGACTTCAGGATCTTGACGGTGCACAAGGAAGCTACTTCGACAAGGCGTACTGAAAGGAACTAGTGTGTGCATATTCTTACAAGAAAAGATGATATCTTTTATATAGCACTGCTTTATCATATCCATACAACTTCTCACATTTATTCCCTGTATATATCAGTGCCACATTTATTAATGAACTAAATATCATAGTAATAAAAAAATCCATGATAGTGCGGTGCTATGTCACGGAGATGAAGGTTTTGAAAGCAGTTAAAGGGGTTTTGCCACGAAGTAAAATTGACGTGGGAAGTTTGAAAATTAAATAATAAACATTTTCCCCATTCATCATTATTAAAAATTATGCACCGTTTTTGTTTTAGCTGTTTCTTTAGTGATCCATTGTTTACAGCTCATCTCCAGGGGATACGACCAGGGCTGTGAGCTCCTCAGTCCTGTTCGCACATGCTCAGACATCACCTCTCTTCTCAGGTAGCTACTGAGTGTTAAACCCCAGATGCATTCATTCTATTCATGTCCTTTGGATTAGTTAGTAATAAGTCAAACAGTGCAAATAAAAAAAAAGAAACCTCATTGAGGTATGTACATTGATAAAGAGGAAAAAAAAATCCACAGGTTAAGTTCCTGCAGGGATTTAAACCAAGGACCCTTGTGCTGTAAAGCAAAAATGTTACCTCTGAGCTACAGTGTAGCTACTTACAGTTCTACACATAAACAGACCTTTCTTTCACTAGAGAGAGGAAAGGCCTGGAGATGTTATCCTGCTGGGTCACATGATATGTAATTTAAACAAATCACACACACCCCCTTCTGAGCACACAGAGCTGGATACAGGAGGTATGAAATGAGATCGTGGCAAAACCCCTTTAAGATAACTATAGATGAAAATAATTTCCCCACCTCAAGTTTTTCATGGATTTTTAATATTGTTAGTTGTATCTGGAAAACACCTTCATGACATAATTTTCATGAGAACAATCTTGTTGATGCATCATTTATTAGAGGCAATTCACATTGCTTTAAGGTCCATTTTTTTATGCTCGTGTCGATTTCTTAAAAAGTTTTTCATAAGGTCTCCAAGCTATCATCTCATATTAAAACCCAATGTGTCATTAGCATTAGAACCTCCTTGCCCTTCCTCCTTTCTCTTTTCATGATCCTGTCAGTTTATTAAAGGGTGTTTCCAAGACTTTTTACAGCCTCCCTATCACCTCCCACTGTGCTAATAGAAAACAACCCATAGTTGCCCCTTACCACTTTTCCAGCGCTACAGTGTTAGCCCCGGTTCCTCAATGGTTGACCGCATCAATCTCTGGCCTCAGTAGTCATATACCTACATGTACAACATGTGGCCACAGAGGTTAGTAATTGGCTGTAATCCATGAACGTGACATCATTGTGGAATCCAGGAGAACACTGGCCAGAGTTTTGACAGCGCTGGAATGGTGGTAATGGGAGAGGCAAGTATGGTTTAATTTTCTATTTAAGCACAATGGAAGGTGCTGGAGAGGTTTTAAAAAGTCTTTGAAAACCTCATTAACTGGAAACAATTCCAGGTGACGACCTTTATAAAGCTACTAAAACAAAAGTTGGTTAGAAAACCCCTTTAAGTAGGCATTTTGGTGTATGCAATATGGCCGTTCTTGCCCTTCATGATCCTGTCAGACTGGATTCAGATAAGTGGAGCATCCTGTCCTGACATAAGTTTACTGACCCAACCTCGCTGCACCCTAAAACTGTATGATGCTGCAAGTTCTGTTCAGTACACCCAAGGTCACGTCAGGACACTGAGCCATATTGCCTGCACAAAAATGCCCCCTTAAAAAGACCTGTGAACCTTGCCTTAGCTTGAAGATCGGTTCACACTATCTGCACTGGTTATCAGGTGTAGTGAGAGGGACAGACAAGCAGAGCCCAGACGATGTGCAGGAATGGCCATGCCCACACATCAAGAAATACAGGAGTTTTGGTTCTCAGGTGATGTCATGGACTAGGACGATCCTGCAGGAGCAGAGGCCTAGATATTTCATATTTCAGAGTCTTTAGATGATCAGTGAATTAGACAGGCTCAAAGCAAAAGTCCTTTAAGGGGTGTCCACCTCCACATTCTAATGCAATGTTCACACAGTGCTTTTTGACGCTTTATTTGAGGCAGACTCCAGCATAATCTTCCCCCCAAAAATGTGTCAAACGACTATAAAACACCTGATTCATGTGTCGGTGTCCTCAAGAAAACACTGATTTTACAAGATTATTTTTACCACTTCTTGTAAGCGCCAACAAGACATGACAAATTGCGCTGCACCTAATAGTTTAAAGGAGGCAGGAAGTCCTGTAAGTTGTCGTTTCCTTGTGTCGATTCTGCGCTTACAAGATTGGAACTTCCAACAAGGAAACAATGCTGATTCGGTGCTGGCGTTTTCAGCGCAGAATTCAGTCTTGTGAACGTACCTTGAAAGTATGCTGCAGCTATAGAGAAAAAAAAACATTCCTCTGTATTGAACTCCATTCCAGCTATGCCACTGCCAGTCTTCTCTCTGGGTCTTCTGCTGCCATCGGGCTCCAGGCGGTTGGCACATGAGCACTGCAGCCGCTGATTGGCTTCAGCGGTCATGTGACAATCCCCGGTGTCACCAGTCGGAAGTGAAGGCTCAGAATGGTTACATGTCACACAACCATTTCCAGGAGCCGGAAGACAACAGAAGAGAACAGGCAGCGGCATCGCTGGAACAGAGGTCAGCACAGAGGTGAGTATGGAATTGTTTTCCTCACAGCCCCAGCTGCATACATTTCATTAAAAATGTAGAGGTGGGCAGTCCCTGTAAAATGCAGGTTAGGCTACCAATCAGAGCCAGAGACGACGGATGTGTGAACTTTCTCATACTTTGTTCTCAAGAGGCGATCATTTAGTAGTCCCACAGTGGTATTTACAGTTTCAAGGACTTAGGCTGTGTCTCCATGGCGTAGCAAAAAGATCGTATTTTCGGTGGTTTTAGTATTCTAAAACCGCTGAAAATACGATCGTTCAGGCAGCCCATAGATTATAATAGAAGAAATGACCTGTAGTCTGCACAGATCAGTTTTTTCTCTGCTTGTCTTCTGGTGCCGGCATATTAGTGTATGTTCACAGCGTGTTGGATCCATTTTTGGATCCGAAAAACGCATTCAAAAGCGTTGCTTAAATCGCATCCAACATATAGGTGCATGTGTTGGACGTGTTTTTGCTGCAGCAGAAATCCACCCTATAGTTTTAAATAGGGCGTCTGCTGCGTCAAACGGATCAAGAATTGACATGACAATTCTTTGATCGGAAATCCAAAGAGCATCAGAAAGACGGAAAAAACCCAAAAGGGTGATCACTCCTAAACCCAAGGGCGTGTATTACTTTGAAAGCAAAAAAAAATCACAACTCAAAATTGTTAATCGTGTTTTTTTTAAAAAACCCGATCCAAACACGCACAAAAATTTGGGGTCCACTCCCCATGGGAACATACCCTAATAAACGTTCATAATACTCCAGCGCTTGGAGTTTTTTCGGTGTCTTCCCATACAATTAATTATGTGGGCTAACGGCAAAACCTAAAAACCGGCGTTTTGCGCAAAAACCACGGTCGTGCATCGGAAAAGTACAGTCGACTTTCGTCCGTTTCTTTTCCAAATGCATGTAGACCTACCTAATCAAAGATTGACCCTTTTGATCCCTAAGGGGCCCTGGTTTTGAAATTTAACTACCCTTTAAAAGAAGCCATCAATATAGACCCAGCCCTAATAGTGTAAGTATTTATAGTTGTGTTTTTCTTTTTTATATTCAAAATAGGGTTTTTCCCCCCTCCCCAAATTGTATAATTTACCACAATTAATGTAGAAAGTGTCTTCTGATGAATCGAGGTTTGTATTGAGGATTATTCACGTCTTTTAACTCTTTTGTCTTTTTAAAAAGACCGGATGTTTTTTTGGTGACCCGTTTTTTGAAAAGTTTTTTGGGGGGATTTTTGGCTCATCACTTCTTTATTTCATTTTGGGCACCCAAATTTTTCAGATTGTCATGTATAGATGGCTGTATCACTGCAAGGGATCCCCTGCTGACTACATCCCCAACCCAGTTTTTCCCGGGGATCACCGAGCATTGTACATTGGCTTTTTTTACCCATCATTCCCCACCAAAAATAAATGCAGGTTGATCAGTCCTTTGTTACCTGATTATGTTTGATTGCTATGTGCAACACAAGGCTGATTAGCTACATGGCATTTCATGGAAAAAGGGCATTTCCTCTGTAAACTAGTGTCACCTAGAAGAGCTGCAAGCCCCTTTCCCTGCCAGGGGGGAAAATTTTTCCCTCTCCTTGGAAAATGATAAATTTGGGAGGGGACTGAAATGCATTTGAAGGGGCTGGATCCCTTTGGGCCCAGACAAGTCCCACTAAATAAAAGAGCCTTTTGGGAAACTTTTTTCTTTTCAATTGCAGTTTTTCAACGGGCCTGTTTTCTTCTCAACATGCCCCCACTATAAAAAACCCAATTTGTTGTGTATTTTAAAAGAAACAAGGGGAACCCGGAAATTTTCTACCCCACCCTTAAATGTTTCGCACCCTATTGCCTGGGGGGTTTTTTGGGGATGAAAAACATTCACCCGCACAGGGAAGCACAGTTCTACATATTAAAAACTTTTTCCTAGGAATTGTTACAGATAGGATATCACTTTTCAGATTTTATTTCTAGCAACACTTATTAATTTAATAAGGTTTTCCATGTTTGCATTAAAGAAAGTGAAAAAAAATACATTATTCAAATTAAAATTTTTTAAAATTTTTAAACCCAAATTTCAGTTGTGTTCTAAATTGGTTAATAGCAAAATGTCTTGCTTTAAAAAACCCCACAGGGGAGTAAACCCCAAACCCAAATTTGACTTCATTTTTTTTTTAATTGGAATCCTTTTTTTGCAAACCCAAAAAATAGGGCAGGTTGGTCAAAAAAACTTTGATTAACTTCTACAGCAAAAAATTTAAAGGGCAAAAATAAAAAAAGAAAAATAAAATCCTTACACATTACATAAAAAACCTTTTTTTTGTGTGTGTAAAAAACCCAGTTTCCCCAAAAAAAGGGGGACACCCCTAAAAATAAGAAAGGTGCATTTTTTTTTATGCAATTCCCGATTTTGGGCCCGGTTTTTCCTGATTTTTTGTGTTGAAATCACTAAAAATATTTTAAATTTCATGTTATTTTTTTTTTTTCCCAACAAAAATGTGAATTCTTTTTCGGGAAAGGGAATAAGACACCCCCTTAAAAATAGTTCTTAGACGCCTTTAAAAAGAAAAAGTTAATAAAAGACCCCGTCTTTTTTTCGGGAAACAGGGTAATACATATATATTTGTATGTTATATGTTTTGGGTGTGTGGGGGGGTTAAAATATAATAAATACATATATAAAATATTTTTTAAAATTATTTAATATAATATTTCCTATAATAATATATAAATATATTATTTTTTTATTTTAGTTTTTATATATATATTATATTTATATTTAATATTTTGGAAAAATAAGTATTTGATTACACTCCCAATTTTTGGCTTTTTTTCCCATACAAATAAGGGAAAGGTTTTGTGTTTTGGGAATTTTTGGGGTACAGTAAAAAAAAAAAAAATCCAAAAATCACAAAAGTGGGGAAAAAATTCTACAACGTGAACTATCTATCAATTTTTCTATTATCTATCTATTTTGTTTTATAATGTGGGGTGTGTATTAAAAAATTATAATATTTTATTTACTATTTTTTTATATATATATATATATAAATTTTATGTTTGTTTTACGTACCAACTTTTCTTAGGGGGAAAAATAATATTTTATACTGGTGATGTTGCAATGGCGAGTTTTCCCACCTACAAATAATGGAGAGGTCTGTGATTTGTATTGTAGGTACATTCGAAAAAAAATCCAGAAAAGCACAAAAGTGGATTTTAAATTCGTATTTGGGGTGTATTTTATATGAGCCAAAACATTCCCTTTTTTTTTGGACTTTGCAATAAAGCACGCCAATTTTTCATCCTACCCTTTTTTGAGTGAAATTTGGGTTTTCCTTTGGGTTTAAATTTATATATAAATTATAATATAAATATTTATAAATATATAAAATTATAAATAAATATAAAATTTATATATATTATTTTAAAATACTATGGGACAAAAATTTTTATAGAAAATATATTATATTTATACTATGGAATATAGTTTTAAAATTGTTTTATTATTATTTATATATATTTATAATTTTTATATATAATATAAAATTTTATTTATATATATTAATTTTTAAAAACCCTGGCCCTATTTTGGAAATTTCCTACTTACTTAAACCCCCCACTAAATCAAAGAATTATAGTAATACACACCCCTTTTTATATTTTTTTGGCTGATAGTGGTTTTACAGACAAAATCCCGGGAATTTTTATATGTATGTAAAGCATTTCCCAAGGTGGTAAGTATTCAAAATTGAGATATTGAAATTTCTATCAAAAATATATTTCTGCAGACTGTATTTAGATGTAATAGCCCTCTATTTGCCCGGGATTTACTGTGTTTTTAAACGATCTTCACTTAGATTTTTATAAAATTTTTTTTAAATTTCCCCTTAGTAAATCAGGCATACATCACTGTAGTGTGGAACCAGATCATTACAATTATGACATTTTATTTTGTATACTTGTCCACATTAAAATGATCTATTTATTGGGGTTTGCTTTTTCCTTGTTCCCAAACAGTTTCACAAAAACTCCCCTTTTTCCCCCAAAATAAACACGCCTTATATTAATTTTTGCTCCTTATTATTAGGGGATGTTTTTTTTTCTATGAAGGTACCTGATATCAAAAGAAAACACTTTGTAAAAGTACAACAGAAATCAAAACTTCCTGTGCAATGTATTTGGTTAAGATTGGTGCTTTTTCTATGAAATGTATGATTCTATCACGTATCCCCTATTGATCCACAAAGAATATGACTCTTGGGAGTTTCTCTAATGAAGGCGTAGTCCTCAGTGTTTGCTCCTCCGTGTATTCATTACTTTTTTAAAAAACATTTGGGGACTAGGTTGTGTAAACAAGGGCATGAAAGAGGTGCTATTGTGGCTGAATAATTAAAGACAAAAGGGACATATGGTCAATTGAATCTGTCCCTCCCAGTAATTGAAATCTATTGTACCTTAAAATATGACTGGAGTGTTTACTAGAACTGCCCCAGTAACTCTACAGGCGGCTCTGTTGCATTGCTGAACACCTGACAGAGGAGACTGTGTTCCTTTGGGGGGGGGGGGTTTTTGGGTTGTGTGTGATATGAACTGGAGTTTTCTGAAAAGGCCAACACCTTGCACATGGCCCTTTTCCCCGGTTTAAAAACCCCAAAATGCAGCGCATTTTCTTTCCCCGCCCAAGGGTAAAACTTTCCCAAATTTTTTTCATAAAGGGTTTTTGTTTTTAGGGTTCAATTTTGCTGCAAAATTTTTTTTTTTTGGGGTTTTTTTAAAATTTAAAAAGTTTTTAAAATTGTATAATTAAAAAAAAATATAAAACCGGACAATAGAAACTACAAACTGGGCTAGGAATTTCCCGAATGTGGGGCTTGTAAGGAGCAGAATTACGAATGCTAACTACACATAGTTATGACTTTACCTTGGCTTGTCTATAGCTCTTATGGATTATAATTTCACTCGTGTTGTAGTGCCAGCATACATAATCTGATGCCCCCATGGAGACCGGTCAACAGCTCTGGTGACGTGCTCCAAGAGCCACCTCTGGCAACAGCCTGGTCCATTAAGGCTAAAAGAAAGACTTGTAGCAGGAAACAAAGGGCTTTAATATGCAATCAATCCAAAAAAAATTAAACCCATGCAAACAAAAATTTTAAAGGGGTTATTTCCATCTTGCGCATTTATAGTATACTCCCCAGGAAAGGATTGCAAAATGGGGCACCCCAAATCCCCCAAACTTTCCGTTTTCACAGCCCTTTTTTTTTGTTGGGGAAACCAATAGAAAGGGAGGCCCCATTTCCCTTTTTAAAAAACCCTAAGATGGGAAAAGGGGGTCACCCAAAACCCAAATAGGGCAAAGGGGTTTTGGGGGGTTTCCCCCTTTCTGGAGATGGGAGTTAAAAATTGTCCCTTTAAAAATTTTTTAATTTTTTTTTTTTAGATTTTATTGATATTTATTTTCCTTATTTTTTGAAAATGGGGCAAAAATCCCTTTCCTTTGGGTTTGGGGTCCTTTTCCACACCATCCCCTTAGCTTTGGTGGGAATTTTTTTTTTGGGGTGTTTGTGTATATTAAAATATTTGGTCTATATATTTTATATAAAATTTTAATATTTTAAAATAAAATAATAAATATATATTTTAAACTATATAAATATTTTTGTTTTTAAATATATTTTTGTGTATTTTTATATATTAAAATTGGGGTGGGTTATAAATTTTTTATAATTTTATGTGTGGGGATATATTTTATTTTTTTTTTAATATATAAAAGGGGTTTTGTGTTTAATATATATATTATTGTTGTGGTTATATTATATTTTTGTGTGTGTAAAATATAAAATATATATGTGTGTGTTTTTATATATTTTATAAGGTGTTGTGTGTATATATATTTTTTATTTTTATATATATATATTTTTATATGTGTGTGGGATATATATATATCTATTTTTTATATATAAATAATTGTGGGGGTTTTGTGGTTTAAAATTTATATAGTGTTTGTATATATTTTTATATTTGGGGTTGTGTGTATATATATATTAAGTGTTGTTATATATATATAATAAAGTGTTGGGGGTTATATATTAAAATTGTGGGTGTGTATATATTTTTATATATATTTTATATTTTATATTTTGGGGGTGTGTTTTTATATTGTTTATAAAATATTTTTTTTAAAGTGTTTTTTGTGTGTTTAAATGTTTTTATTTTTATATAATATATATAAGGGGGGTTGTGTGTATATAATGGGAATATAAGTTTTGGGGTGTGTTTTATATGTTTTATATATAAAAAAAGGGGTGTGTGTGTTTTTTGGGGGTTTATATAGGGGGTTTTTATTTTATATATGTGTGTGTGTTTAATATTTGTGTTTTGTGGGAAATATATAATAATATTAAAATTTTTTGTGTGGGTGTGTATATAAAATAGATAGTGTGTGTTTATATAGGGGGTTTTTAAAAATTTGGGGTATATAGTGTAAATATTTTGTGTTTTATATAGGGGGTATATAAAATGTTGTGTGTGTTTGTGGTATAATAAAACTGTTTGGGTATAGTTTTTTTTATTTATTTTTGACCTTCAGCCCTCCCACTGGGCCTAAGTTTAAAAATTTCCCCCTAGTAAAATTTTGCAAGGGATTTTGGGGGGGGAAATGGGGTACCTGGGGGAACCCCCCCCCAAAACGTACACCACACTGCAAAAAAATACCCAAAGGTTAATCCCAGAATTTAGATGTGAGGGCCCCCGGGGGACAGGGAAAAATGTAAATAAACCTCTTTATGCTGTGGAATATAACAGTGCTACTAAAAAATAAAAAAAAAAATATACATTTTTGATAGGGTTTTGAGTGTTTTTTTGATGGTTGGGTTGATGTTTAAAAAGTGTAAAAAAAATTTGTAAAAGCCGGGAAGGGAAAATTTGGGTAATTTTTTTGGAAAATTCGGCCCCAAACCCTTTTAAATTTGGCTGACCCCCATTTGAAATCAAAAAGGGGACTGCCATAAACATTATTTTTGTAAAATTTCTTGTGTATAGGAATTTTTTGAAAAGGGGCCCCTTTTCGGACCCCGGCCCCCGGGGCAGTGTTTCTGCCCGGGAGAAAAAAAAAAAAAAAAATTTTTTTGGGAAAAAAAGCTGTAGGGAAAAGGATTCTCTGAATTATTTGTTAAAAAAAAATTTGAAAAAATTCCTTTACTTTATGGGTTTTGGGTTTGGGTGTTGGCATAAAAAAATTTAGGTAATAGACAGCTAAGATGTGAATGGGGTTTAAGGAAGGCTTCACCTCTGTCACAGATCTCTGTCCAGATCGCATAGTTTTTGAACTGGAACAGGCCCGGAATTTTTTGCCGCACTTTTTCCCCTTTGAAAAAAGTCATGGTTTTTTTTTTTAACCCAACATGGTTTTAAAATTTGTGTAATGTAAACCCTATAGAATGCAATTCTATTAAACCGGGGGGGAGGGGGAAATTTTGGGCCCCCCCTTTTTTTATGATTTTTCCCGGGTGCAGAATGGTCATGTGAATTTAGGCCTGGCAATAGTTTTGGTTCTGTTAGTTTTTTTTTTTATTTGTTTGCATTTTTTTTTGCTTTTTAAAAGGGGCAAACCTAAAAAAGGGGGACCTTTTCATAAATAAATTTGAATCTTTTTTTTTCCTAAACCTGTTTGAAAGGACAGGAAATATATGGAGAAACGTTTGATCCCCTGCGTTTTATGAAAAAAACCTTTTTTTTTTTAAAATAAAAATTTAAAATTTGGCAAAAAAAAATTCGGGAAAAATTTTAAAAGGCCTTTTTCATTGCAGTTTCTGTGGAGAGCTGTTTAGTGTAATGCAATACATATATCATATACTGCGGCTATGAAGATCTGTGCTATGATATATATTTTTCCTTTGCTTTCTGTTGGTAGAACCTACATTTAATAAGGGGGAATATTTAAAATTTAATGGCAGGGTTAAATCTGCAGCACTCTATAAATGAAACGGGTTTAAACAATTTTTTTAAAAAAAAAAAAAAATTTTTAAAAAAAAACAAAATTAACAGTCTTTTAAAGGTTGTTCACCCCCCGGCTTTTTTTTTTTTAATTTTTTTTGCGGTTTTGGTACAGTTTTCCGGGTTTTTTGGGGTTGTCTTTTCTGATAAGCGCGAAAAACCCCCGAAGCAGGGGGGGAGGGGGGGGGGGGGGGGTTGGGGGGCCCGGGGGGGGGGGCGGGCCCCCCCCATTTGGACACTTTGGGGCCCGCGCATAAAATTACGATCGTATTGTACAGGGGGGGGGGGACGAGGTGTTTTTTTCCTAGTTCTTATGGGGGGTTTTTTTTTTTTTATGGGAAATTAACCATAATTTTTTGCAGCCCCAATTTCCCCACATTTTGGGCGCAAAATACGGGGCCCAAAATGCGGGTCGAAAAATTAACCCTAAAAAAATTAACCCATGTGAACATCCCCTTAACAATTAAAATTTAAAAAGTACTGGGGCCCTGCTTTTTAGGAAACTATACAAAAAAAGGCTTAAAGAGGGTTGTCTCGTTCAAATTAAAAAAATTATAATTGGTTACTGGTGCAAAATAACACAAAATAAACCCCTCCTTATTTCTAACTTTGGCTTTCCCCCCCCTCTTCTCGTTTTCCCCCTTTTTGGGGTTAAATTTTTAAGGGATTTTCCCTTAATTGTAGCCATGCTGCAATTTGTACATGCCCCGGCCCTTTCTTCAAGTTTTGGATTTTGTATAGTGTATTCTCACAAATGCGTTTTCCCATTACAGTTTGGCTTTATAACTGATGAGATGACCTTTTTTACAAAGAAAAGGAAGTCGGGGCTTTTCCCGTTTTCCCTCTCCATTAATTTTTTGGGAAGTTCGAAAAATTTTGCCCAAGGAAAAATCCCCTCAGTGTATTCAGCACCCCCCCCATAGAAATTTAATGGGGAAAAAAAAGCTGCAAGTGCCACCCTCCTTATTCTGTAACACGTGTATTTTGGAAGTGTCTTCATGGGAACTTACCTTTTTAAAAAAACCTATACTGACATCTTGCTTGACATAGGCAGGTTTTTCTATTTTTTTTTCCCTTTTAAAAGGGGTTTTCTCATAAAGGATTGCTTTTTATGTTAAAAATCTTGCAAAAAAAGTCACTTTGCAATATATGTCCATTAAAATATCTACCTATTTTTGGGGTATCCCCCTTGTATGGGCTGATCAGCTCCTCAGGTCGCTAAAAGCTAAAAGACCTTTTTCAATCTCCCCTTGGGTAGGCTTTCCCGGCCCCCCTGGGTTTCTTAGTTACAGACCGGCTTCCCAATGCAGCCCCAGTAAAAAGCCGTAAACACGCCCCCGATTCAAAATGGAAAAAAAAGAGAATTAATGTTTGTGAGGGCAACCCCCTTTTAAACCCGAATTCCCCTTTTGGGGTTTGATTTTAGTTTTTAAACCTAAAATCCCCTTTTTCAAAAATTTTCCAATTTTTTAGGGAAAACTTTTTCTGGAATTTTTTGTTCCCGGCTGAAAAACAATGCTAAAGCTATTCTCCAGTTATTATTTGGTTTTGGGGAGAGTCATAAGGGCCCCCAGGGGCCAGCCGGGGGAGGAAGATCTTTGTTTTTAGCAAATTTTTGCTAACAAAGGGTTTACATCATGGCCCAAAGGCCCTTGCCATAAAAGAAAAAGGGGGCTCCAAAAAGTTTCTTACCAAGACGAACTGGTGGAATTAAATATCTTTTGCCGTATCTGTATTCTGAATAATAGGAGCATATAACCGTGTGTGTACTAGCGGCATGCATCAAGTTCTCCTCTTCTATGGTATCTCATGCTCACTTGTGCCTTGTTTATTTTCTCTGCAGGCTATGTGGTTGATGCTGCAAACAGATGAGCCTGAAGACTTTGTGATATCTACAGGGGAGGTCCACAGTGTTCGTGAGTTTGTGGAGAAATCTTTCAAGCACATCGGGAAAACCATAGTGTAAGCAAATGACATAAGAAGATGTCATTAATGTTATCTAAGCATTTGGAACGTATGAAGCTAATTACAAACTACATAGAATTAAATGCAAGACTTAAAACCCACTGCAGACATATGCATCGCAGAGGGAGCCTATGGCACCAGGCAACCGCACAAAACATTTATCAAAACTGTGATTTGTGCCCACAGCAGCCGATCAGAGCTCAACTTAAATTTTTCTGTAGTAATTTAAAAAATTAGAAAATGAAAGTTGAGCTCTTATTGGTTGCTTTGAAGACCGTTTTGATAAATGTGTCTTATATTAGAGTACAATTCTACTGTTCGTATTTACAGTTTTTGGTTCTTGACATCCACATTTCATCATAAGGGTATGTTCACATGGTGTATTTGTGGGGTGTAATTGCCCAAAGTCCAGCCCACAAATACGGTAATTCATAGCTCTCATTGAGAGCTATGATTACCTGCCGTTTTCCCCGGCGCACAGTATGTGCCGGGAGAAAGAAGTGACATTTAATCTCCAAAATTATAAGGAAGTGAGCTACACCACATGTGATCGGACCTCTTACCCCTGATGAAGCCAGTTTAGCTGGTGAAACATGTTGGGGAGGTCAGGCATGACGTTTTAAATTGTGATTTCTCACCTCCGTCTACAAAGTATCACCCACTGCAGAAGGTGTTACAAGAGGAGATAGTCACAGTTCACCATTTCACCTCCCTGCACACTGATTTCTTCCCAGGTCACAGAGCATGACTAGAAAACTCTCCTATAGAAATGAATGGGACTGAGTCAGTCTTAAGTCTCCTATGTGCATGAAGCTACTGTAAAGCATCTCTCTGACTGCTGTTAAAACAATGCAAACAAGGCTTAGTGGCCAAAGTAAAAGCTGCAAGACTTAAAAAATTATTAAAAAATATTGAAAGTGATATGAAAAATGAAAAAAAAAAAAAAAACCTCCTAAAAATGTATTTAACATAAAAATGGGATTTAAAATGACTCATTTTTTGATGACACATTCCCTTTCAAATATTTCTTCAGAGCTTTCAAGGGGTTTTGCCATGATGTAATGTTGACGTGGGATCCTCCAAAATGGGTATTAAATCACTTTTCTAAATATATGTGATTACAAAAATTGCAGCCTGAGAGAGCTACAGGCTGCCTTACCTGATCTTAGTTACTTAAAAGCTTCTATTAGATACGACCTGACGAGCTGCTGGCCGGGCTTGCGCAGAGAAAGCTTCTTATCGGAGGTAGAAATATGTTGTCTTTTGTATACAGAATCCACTAGTTGTAGTGTGATTATCTGAGTAGATCCCTGCTTTATCTGATGACCGAGAACATGAAGAAGCTTTGAAGCTGCTGTGGAGAAAAGGTGTTGTCTTTTATATACAGAATCCACTAGTTGTAGTTTGATCATTTGAGTGAACATTTCACACGATCCCTTATGCATGGCTCTGTGCTCTGGCAGTGTGTCTCTCTCTCTCAGCTCCGTGGCTTGTTTACATTTTGCTTCTTAATATAATGCCGTCCTGGCCCCTTTATTTTATTTAAAAGGGGGGGAATGGGAAGGGGAAAAATTTTTTTCCAGACAAAAAACCCCCATGAAAAAGGGACAAGGGGGGAAACAAGCAAAAACCCCCCCGAAGGATTTTTCCCACAAAGAAAAAATTTTAAAAAAAGGGGACTTAGCAACCCCCCCCCTCTCTAAACCTCCCTCCTGTTCTCCCCCCCTTTCCGTCTCCTTTTTTTTTTTTTTTTAAAAAAAACAAAAAAAACCTCCTTTTTTTTCTTTTTTTTTCCCCTTTTTTTTTTCCTGTTTTTTCCCCCTTTTTTTTGGGTTTTCCCTTTTTCTTTTTCCTCCTTTTTTCCCTTTTCTTTTTTTTTCCCTCTCGGCTCCTTCCTTCTTTTCTTCTTCTTTTCCCTCCTTTCTCCCCTCCCTTCTTTTCTTTTTTTTTTTTTTAAAAATTTCCCTTTTTTTTTTCTTTCCCTTTTTCTTTCCCCCTCTTTTCTTTTTTTTCTTTTTTCCCCCTTTTTTTTCATTTTAACTTTCCCTCCCTTTCTCCGGGCTCCCCCCCCTCCTCCCCTTCTTTTTTTTTGTTTTAAAAAACCCTGGGAAAACCCCCCTTTAAATAAAAAAAAAAAAGGTTTTGGGTTTTGTCAGACCTATCATTATAATATGCAGACTTTAAAAATAACACCAAAGTTTAACATTTGTATCACTTATCAGTGGGGGTCCTACTGCTGGAACCCTTGCATGTCATGAGGTTAAAAGGGTTGTTGTACCAATTTAGAGCTTTGCCCCTTCAATGTTATCCCTGCTCAGTGGCACTTCCAGCCACCAACTGCTGCATAGCCCCGTTTATTGAAATGATGGTTCTTTTTTTAGGTACAATGGTCCCTCAGGATAAATTTTTAACATACAATGGTCTTTCCTGGGACATTGTACCTTGAAAGCACATTTCCTATACAATATCAATCATTACCTTCTAATCTAGGGCACGTGATTGACTGGATGCTCCAACACTTTACTTGTAAACCATCTTTATTAGTGAAGTGTATGCAGTGATTGGCGGTCTGGTAGCACCTCTCTACAGTACAGTCCGGTACTTCATGTTCTTTACAGCTCTTTACATGTACCTAGGGGAGTGGCTCCTTTGAACACCAGGCAACGCCATTTTTTTCTGGTATGTTGTATATAAAGTACATGACCCATAGATGCTTCTGTTCTCTAAATACCCTGCTTCAACATACAATGGTCATCCTGTAGCCAATTAATATTGTATGTTGAGGGACCACTCATACATACATGTGAACTGAGGATAACTACTTCCAATAGAGTGCACTGTGGAGCTCCTCAGCTCTTTTCCCATAAGCCTTTGCTTTATGCAAAACAGTCAGTGAGGTCTGAATGGCAAGTAAACCCTCACACCGACCAATTTATTGGTTCCTCTCCTCAATGAGACATTTTTTCCCCTATGATACATTTGTAACAGTTTTAGGAGTTATCCATCATATGTTGTATGAGTGATTTGGACTGAACTAGTGTAACAGCAGCATGCTAAGTAAAAATGACCAGTTACCAGTACCAGTTACCGTTCTAGAAGTTATAATAGCTTATGTATGAACAATCAATTTTTACTGCAATAACTTTCTTAATCTTTTTGTGCGTTGCTAATAGGCAGTGGTTACAAATGTATGGTAGTTTTTTAATATTAATGATCACTACATGTAGACAGCGTCAGTTATTGTATGTGTGGCTTAGAGACTATATTAGGCCATCTACTAAATGGTAATAGCTCCTCCATGCATATTTATGGGGTAAATTTCCTTTTAAGTCTAAATCATTTTAGCAAAAAATATAAATAATTATAGAGACTATAGGCTTTGTAGCACTAAATTGTATCCTTTTACGGTAAGGAGGTGTTTGATCATGTTACTGATCTCATAGGTTATGTACACACTGCGTGGTTTACTCCGTGTTTACATACGCTTTTCAATACGTGTTTGGATGCGTCTGTTAGACCCCAAACGGACCCAAACATGTGTCGAACAAATAGAAATGGGATTTACATTGCTTTTTGTTAGAAACACGCATCGGTGTTCACAGGAATGATCGCTGATGTGTGTCTCATTTCGTCTTTCGGATCCCTCCCAAGAATTGACCTGTCAATTCTTGGTCCGAAAGATGCAGCAGGAGCCCTATTTTAAACTGCATGTTGGATCTGTGTTGGATCTGTTTTAGATCCGATTGCGACAACGTTTTTGGATCTGATTTTCGGATCCAAAATCGGATCCAAAAATGCTGTGTCAACATACCCTCAAGGTTATGTTTACACGGGGTAATTTTGGCACGCAATTCGCTGTGTATTTGCGCTCTAAGACGAGTGAGATGCGCGCCGAAATTACAGTAATCCATAGCTCTCATAGAGAAGTATGGATTATGCCTCCTCTCCCCACTCGTACTATACGACCGTATTGTACGCGCAGGGAGATAAGTGACGTCACTTATTTGCAGCGCTTTCTCGCCGCGAGCAATGCGCCGATCATCGCGAGCTCCCGAGCCACACGATATATTGCGGCATGTACTGTATGCGCCGCAATACATCATGTGAACATAGCCTAAGGTGTAATTCGGGAAAAAGGCTTCTGGTGTGTATGGGTATAAAGTGGGACACCTCATTCATGGGGCCCCATTATTTTACAAAAGTTACTCTTGCTTAGATACGCTTTTAGGCTATGATTCCACTATACACACAAACACACTGTTTTTTCAGCATTTACATTTTCAAAAAACAACTGAAAAGGTCCCATAGACTTGTATAGTAAAAATGTCCTGTTGTTTCCAGAGTCTTTTTTTTCTGCTTGTCTTATTTGTTGGACGGCTTTTGAAACATGTTGTATAAACTGCCTGAGCAGGGCAGAAAATTTGCTATTGGAGTCAGTGTAAAGTGCCGGATGTTTTTTGCCGCATTTTGTGTAGAAATACACCGCAAATCTAATGCTGTTCATTTCTGCAAAGAAAAAAAAATACCACGCCAAAGAACCTGCAAAAAAAAGCCTCAAAAACATGACCTTTTTTTCAGCAGCTTTTGACAGGCAGTTGACAATAAAAACTGAACGTTTTTAGGATTGGGTTTTCAGGTGGTTTTTTTTGTCCACTGCCCTGTAGTCATAGCCTTATTAACACACTTTTTTCCAATGTACATGTTAAGCAGAGGTTGCTAATGTCACCTGCACAGCTCCCCCCAGCCTTGCTGGATATCCCCATTATATCCCCATTATAGTTGTGATGCTGAGTAATTTTTCATGTACTTCTGATTTAAAAGACTTCAGCGTGTCAGCAAAGTGGTTACACCCTTGTCCTTTCCTTTCACAATCAGCTGTTGGCTCGGTTTGCGTGTCCCATTAACAACGATGAATATATCACAGTGATCTTGGCATACGTCATTAATCATCCGTAAGGCCAGGATTGCTTTTTATGACATTTCAGGAGACGTAACTCGTAATATTCCAGATTGAATCATTTTACCAGCAGTCTAATTCACTGGGGGGAAGAAGTTTAAATGGTACTTCACTCTGTCAGGGCATAGATGCTGCTTCACGTAAGGAAGTCTCTGTTTATAATAAAACTCCAATCCTTCACAAAATGTTTTTGGTGAACTGTGAAAATCAGGGTTGACCAAAACTTGACATTGGTTCGAACTTCTTCTCCCTCTAATAGGCGGCTGGGCTGAAATCTTTCTACAGCTTTCATAGTAAGTTTAGCGTTCAGCTGTCCTCCTGCCAATATACAAATCACCACATTGGGTTCAGTTAGCACGGGTAGTTCATAGTTAATTATGTAGTCATAGACACAAATGACAGGCAAAAACGATGACTTAAGCCATTATGAATCTTACCAAAATTTCATCTGTTGGTTGGATTTTTGCCCAATAAATTGAAGGTCATGGGCCATCAGATGTTTGTGTTTAAAAATATAGTTGTAAAATAATCTCTGGTAAGAATTGCAGTTGTAGGGTGTACATAGTGTATAAATGGTTAATGTCCTCGGACAGTGGTAAGAATGTATGGTAGAATTGTAGTTGTAGGGTGTACATAGTGTATAAATGGTTAATGTCCTCGGACAGTGGTAAGAATGTCTGGTAGAATTGCAGTTGTAGGGTGTACATAGTGTATAAATGGCTAATGTCCTCGGACAGTGGTAAGAATGTCTGGTAGAATTGTAGTTGTTGGGTGTACATAGTGTATAAATGGCTAATGTCCTCGGACAGTGGTAAGAATGTATGGTAGAATTGTAGTTGTAGGGTGTACATAGTGTATAAATGGCTAATATCCTCGGACAGTGGTAAGAATGTCTGGTAAGAACGTAGTTGTAGGGTGTACATAGTTATAAAATGCCTAAGTATTGGACAGTGGCCAATCACTATAAGACACCATTAATTCTAGATCATTCGAAAAGGGTTTACCTACATAACATAAGACCAAAGTACAATCATAACACTGACTGGCTAACAACTGGTATAGAGGTAATTTACAAAATTTGTCAGGCCCCATTCACATCAAATTTGTGCTCCAGGTTTGTGGTATTAGCCGGGACACCATGAGAAATTAATCTTGTCACATAATGCAGCAGGGCAGTGACAGGGCCATACAATTCTAAAGGGCAAACATAGTCCTCATTGTGACTACGTTGAACTATTTACCAAACGTGTACTATTTCCGCGTCGACAAAATGAGCCAGAACAAGTCACCACACAAAGGGACGGGACAGCCATAAGGCACAACAAATCACTGAAAAATACAAATATCCCCACAAGACAACCTGCTACAAAAAAGTCTGAATAGAGATCATGACTTGTTTTCTTACTATACAAAAAGATCCTTTAAATAAAATGGGTTAAAGAACTCTCAAGTTGCAGGTTATAAATGCATAACCCCTTCCTGGGACACTGAACAATAAATATTGCATATACAATACATACATTTTATCTGCTGCATGTGATAACCATTGTCAGGCTTGGACTGGCCCACAGGAGAATAGGGGAAACCCCCGGTGGGCCCCTGAGCATGATGGAACTGAAATTGTTTTTTAACTGCTTATACATCCTCAGAAAAGGCAAAAAATCAGAGCAAGAGAGGCAAAAAGCAAGTTGCAAAGTAGGAGTCATGTACAGTGATTTACAGTAGCTCTCAGGTAGTCCCCCAAAATAAACTCCACCGATGGGCCCCCAAAACAACTCAACTGGTAGGCCCCTAGAATCAAGTACACCTGTGGACCCTAGGCACCCCTGTCCGACACTGACCATTGTACGTGCATCTTGCACACCTGGTAGAACAGAACACTCCAGCATCCAAACTATAAGAAAAATACAAATGATGTATCACAATCAAATAAAAGGTAGACGTGCAGAGCAGGCTCAAGGGGTAGGGCTGGACAGCGGTGTAGGTGGAACTTCTGCGGCCCAGGGCTGTTACTGAGTTTGTCACCCCTTTTTATAGTTCACACCCCAACTTGATCCATGAAGCTGTGGGTGTTCATTGGTAGACTGGGGTACATAACATTTTGTTTCTCACTTTTTTTCACTTCATTTTTTGTGAGTCTGGATGAAGAAAATAAATTCTGGCATGGTGTCATTTTTATTTTGTGTTCACTGTACATGTTAAATAACATAATTTTGTAGATTTGATCATTAATAGGACTTTGTAAATGGCAGGCCCAGAGGCGATTATTTGCCCTCCTGCTGCCATGATAACGTTGGGCACCCTGCGAATGTGTTGCAGAGATGTCCATGAGTAACAGAGGGTGCCCCTTCTCTCTGTTAACCTCCTAGATGTCGTGGATGCTACTGATCATTGGAGTTAAATGGCCGGGAGCAGAGTTGGATCAGTTTCTGGCTGCTCCATTACAGCCAGCTCCTGCTGTGGAGAATGTGGGCACAACCTCTGAGCTCGCGCCGTACACAGTTTTTGGGAGACTTGCCATGTTTTACAGTTGGCAAGTGTGCCGTTGCGGCACTACTGTCCAGCCCAGAGCAGATCCCCTACCACTGACTACTCCATTGAGATAAAGAAATCTTGAGTTGCATGTACCCCAATAAATATCATGCAAACGTGTATCTACCTTCTAGCTCTGAATAATAAACATAGCAAGAACAAGTGCAAAAAAAACCTCAGTAATTATCACCTGCAGTAGATAAATGTACACACATATTACAAACTCAGTAAAACAATACACTCCAGGATCCAACGTATGAGAAAAAGGTGCATGATGCTGCAGAATATCACAATTAAAAGGTAGATGTGTGCAAGATAATAGAAGGAGGAAGGGGAAGATTTCTGTCATTTACATGTAATAAATAAGCTGTGTACGCAGGAATAGGCAGTTAGCTTGTTATACTTCTATGCAGAATTTACATAAAATATTAGAATGCCAAATTACTATGAAAATGGGTATCCTAGTAACACACCATGATGTCGGATGTGGTGTCTCTACACTTTATTATAAGGACATTAACAGTGAAGGAAATTATTATCTGATCCCTTGCCAATTGTGTTAGTTTTCCCACTGACAAAGACATGAACAGTCTATAATTTTAAGGGTAGGTTAATTTTAACAGTGAGAGACAGAATATCCAAAATAAAATCCAGAAAATCACATTGAATAAATCATATAAATTTTTTTGAATTTTGCAGTGAGAAATAAGTATTTGATAGCTCTGGCAAACAAGACTTAATACTTGGTGGCAAAACCCTTCTTTGCAAGCACAGCAGTCTGACTTTTTTTGTAGTTGATGGTGATGTTTGGTCCACTCCTCTTTGCAGATCATCTCTAAATCATTAAGATTTTGAGGCTGTCACTCGGCAACTTGGAGCTTCATCTCTCTCCATAAGTTTTCTATGGCATTAAGGTCTGGAGACTGGCTAGGCCACTCCATGATCTTATTGTCCTTCTTTTTGAGCCTTGCCTGTATGTTTTGGGTCATTGTCTTGCTGGAAGACCCAGCCAAGACCCATTTTTAATGTCCTGGTGGAGGGAAGGAGTACATGGCTCCATCCATTCTCCTACTCACGCGGTGAAGTAGTCCTTAGTAGAGAAACCCCAAACCCCCCCCCCAAAACATGTTTCCACCTCCATGCTTTCCAGTGGGGACGGTGTTCTTTGGGTCATAGGCAGCATTTCTCTTCCTCCAAACATGATGAGTTAATGCCAAAGAACTCAATTTTTGTCCCATCTGACCACAGCACCTTCTCCCAATCACTCACAGAATCATCCAGGTGTTCATTGGTAAACTTCAGACGGGCCTGCACATGTACCTTCTTGAGCAAAGTAACTTTGCGGGCACTGCAGGATTTTAAACCATTACTGCATAATGTGTTACCAATGGTTTTCTTGGTGACTGTGGTACCAGCTGCCTTGAGATCATTAACAAGTTCCCCCGTGTAGTTTTAGCCTGATTTCTCACCTTCCTCATGATCAAGGATACCCCACGTAGTGAGATTTTGCATGGTGCCCCATATCGATGTCGATTGACAGTCATTTTGTATTTCTTCCATTTTCTTACTATTGCACCAACAGTTGTCTCTTTCTCACCCAACATCTTACTTATAGTTGTATAGCTCATTCCAGCTTTGTGCAAGCCTATGATCTTGTCCCTGACATCCTTAGAAAGCTTTTTGGTCTTGCCAATGTTGTAAAGATTAGAGTCTGTCTGATTAATTGAGTTTGTAGACAGGAGTCTTTTATAAAGGTAACTATTTAAGACAGCTGTCTATAATGCAGGTAACAAGTAGAACTGGTCTGTAGTAGCCAGTACTCTTAATGGTTGGTAGGGGTTTAAATACTTATTTCTCTCAGCAAAATGCAAATACATTTATATAATTTATACAATGTGATTTTCTGGATTTTATTTTGGATTTTCTCTCTCTCAATGTAAAAATTAACCTACCCTTAAAATTATAGACTGTTCAGGTCTTAGTCAGTGGACAAATTTACACAATCAGCAAGGGATCAAATAATAATTTCCTTCACTGTAAATGGAGATGAGTTTAACCTAAAAATCGCTTTCTCTGCATCATGTAAGGTTTAAAGTCTCTGCTAGAGCAAGAAAAAATGTAAAAACTGGAAAAATATAACAAATATAAGCAAATCAAGTTTTATCTCCATTCAGTCAGTTAGCACGTCATTTTGATTGCAGCCTTTTTCATACTATTTTACTCATGTGTGAACTGCAGTGGGGGCTGAGATGGTTTAAATGTGTGTGTATAGTGTTTTTACACCTTTTAGTTTCCAATCAAGGTTTATACAAGGGCTCTAGTTTAGAATGCAGGAGTGGAACATTTCACACATGGCAAGAATGTGACAATTTGGGAAATTATTCTAGTGGCTGGTCTTCTCCTTTGTTCCGTTTGATAATGAGTTTACACTCTCCTAGGGAGAAGAGTTTGACGCCAGGCTTTTTGGGAGGTGAAATAAAAGGGCCAAATGTTTCTAACCAGGCCTTGTGAATGTAGCTGTCTACATCATGTTTGTCCTCTTTTACAGGTGGGAGGGCAAGAATGAAAATGAAGTGGGCCGATGCAGTGAGACTGGAAAAGTCCATGTGAAAGTTGATCTGAAGTACTACAGACCCACTGAAGTAGTAAGTAGGAAATTCGACATCTCCCCTACTGTCAGATAATTGAATCACTTGCACTGTAATTGCCAGTGTGTTTGGCCAGCTGTCCGGGGTCTAATTGACCCCCTGCTACCAGCCTATGATAGGCAAGCTGTGTGCATTCTCACCCACATGACCCCAGTAAATAGTAAGTAAAGAAAATAAAGCAACATTTAAACACTTACAAAACGGGTCATAGGAGGCTTCTCTCAGATGAAGGAAACCGCTGTAACATTCTCAACTCTTAAAATAAAAGGAAATGGTCATACTAATCAAATGGAGAACCCACTTCAAGGCGGAATCCACTGTTGTGTCTCAGCTAAGTTATCGAATTCCCTTCTGTCCAGAGGGAATAATAAACCTGTTCCATTACTTTTCTTGTAGCAAGAACAGTTTTGCGGTAAATACTTTGTATTTTAATAACTAACCAGTTATTAAGGGAAATTCCAAAGCAGCATCCCTAGCTAGACATAGCTCCCAAACACGTTAGTCATAGTGGTCTGCCTTGTCACAACAAAAACATGAATTCTGTAATAAATGGTAAATTGACAGTGGTTAAATGTTACTACTTTTACAGTATGTAGCTATAGGACACATAATTAGACTAGATTTATTGCCATGCCTGTAAACTGCTAGACATGTCATGTCACAGGTTCTCTGATTGAGTAAATACTTGTGTTCCCCCAAAAAATAACTATTCTAGAGCATTGGTTTTTCATCAGATTTACGGTGGATTCAGTTTTCAGAATCTGCCGAAAATCCAACTGTACCCAGTGCTGTGTAGACCACAAGGACAAATCTGTGCTGTAGTCAGATCTTTTCAAACCTTCTGGATCTTCCGCAGGATTGCCGTTGAATTCCCATACATTCAATGTACAGGGCCAATGGCAAATCCGAAAGCCGACCTTTTTTTGCGCCAATCTACGCCAAAAAACGTTGGATTTTGGGCGACATTTTAACATTGTTCTGTAGACATAGCCTTAGAACTGTGTTGTGCTCTTATTACTTGTATAAATGTATCACTGAATCGGTCAGCTGGGTGTTACCATTCCAGTTTTTAAAAGATGTCCCTGCACACACACTCTGGCACTGATTGCACAATGTCATTGTTCCTCTGTAATTTGTAGAATTACAGAGGAACAGCACAGTAGAGTGTTTTTAGAGAAGATGCTTCAGAATTGTTGTATGGGGAATGAAAATCTTAGGGCTCATCCCCACGGCAATGGACAAATACCGGTCGGTTTATCAGACCGGTATTTGTCCGGTTTGTGTGCCGTACCTGCGGGGTGGGGGGCGACTTTTCTCTGCGATTAGTCCTCCCCTTCACATTCACTTGTTCATATTCTGTCCGAAAACCGGACAGAAGAATGAACATGTTCAATGTTTTTTGGGCGGCCTGCTGCACAGGTTATCCATAGAAGCCCGTGTGTTAGTTTGCGGCCGGTGTTTCAGCCGGTTTGCAAAACCGCAAACCGGTGCCGTGGGGACATGGCCTTAGGCAGCTCAGTGGTTAGCAATGTTGTCTTGCAGCGCTGGAGTCCAGTGTTCCAATCCCACCAATATCATCTTCACAAGGAGCTTGTATGTTCTCCCCATGTTTTGTGCGATTCTTCACTGCACGCTCCAAAAAAAATAGGTTAATCTGGAATTTAGACTGTGAGCACCAATGGAGACGGGGCCAATGTTAATAATCACTATCTCTGTAGAGCGCTGTGAATTATAATACACTAATAAAACACATTTTACTAAAACAGACATGTAAGAAATGGACAGAAGTCCGTTATAAATGGTGAATTGTGACTTCAATATATGTTCGTTAAATGTTAACCATGCTAAAGCTGCATAGGCAGAAGGGCATGATCACCTTAGGGTGCTTTCACCCAGTGCCTTTTTGGTGTATTTTGTTTTTCTTTGCATAAATGTACAGCAATAAAGAAAGTTTAATTCTATGCATTTCTGCAAAAAAGCACCAAAAAGGCACTGGGTGAGAGCACCCTTAGTCATAACAGGCCACAACCCTTATTCCAGAGTTGATAAACCAGAGTTACTGAAAACATTGTCATACTTTCTATTGGACAGTGTTGGTTGTAGTTATGGACCCACCGCTCTGATGCCATCATATGCAGTAGTGTACATCAAGTATCTTCACTCACATTAGTGCCTTTCCTCAGTGGGGCTCACAGTCTAATTTTCCTATCTCCGAGACACGGGACAGTTACCTTCAAGCAAAATCGCTTCCTATGAAAATTAAGTGTGTTTTGGGGTGTGGGAGGAACCCACGTGATTTCATGTCTAAGTTTCTGTTGGTCTAATTCAAACTCGAGGCTACAGTGATGACCACCTGGTGCTAGTTTATTCTCTAGCAGGATCTCATTTTTCCAGGGGTTCTGCAAAGCTCCGCAGCTTCTATCCAATGCATTATATATTATAAGACATAATGTTCCTTTACTAGTATATTAAAAATACTATAAATCACCTTGAAGTTCCATGAACTGCAAACTCATACATGTATATGGCTCCAAAATTCTCTAACTTCTAATATTACTAGAATTTACAGTGCATTTCCCCATATGTATTGTCTTTTTGGCAGATGTAGTTATTTTTGTGACCCATTCCATTAGCAGAGTTAAGGTATAACCATGAAAAGTTACAGCAGTGACTATTACTAAAGCACTATGGGAAAGTCTGCTTGAGAGAAACCTGTTCCCTTGCTAAAATCAGAATGTACAAAACCTTTGCATGAATTCCTCAAAAGAAATCCTTAACACAATTACAACTCTGAATACTTTCATTTCATAACACAAAGAGCAGCCAAAGAAATTCAATGTGTTCGTTTTGGTAACCAACAATTCTATACATCCTGATACTTTTATGTGTTAATCAGATTTTATCATATTTTATCACATTTTTTGTTTTTTTTTACAAAATTACACTTGTTGAAATTCAGAATACCCAACCCTTCATTCCTCAAACATCTACCATTGGCGAAAGTCGGGACACCCCCATAAACCTTAGATGTTTTGTCAAGTTTGGAAGGTTTATCAAACTTTCATCCACTATTTTTTGCCACCTTCGATCACTCCCATTAGTTATAGTAGTAGTTAAAAATACAGTGGTCAGTCTTCATAAAATTATCTCTATTACCAGTTTTAACAGCTACTTGTTCTTTTATTATGTCGTTAAATCGAAAAGTGTTATGAATTTCTATAATGGAAGGAAGGTTGGGTCCTCTTTAATTTTTAGCTGTGTGGGACCTAGCAACAGTGGAGATATGCAAGATGAGGAAGCCATTGACAGGTGGTCTAAACCTAATGATAGTCTAATACCCTGCCCAGTATCACAACCATACCACATCTAGAAGAGTGCCTATAGACGTTACATCTCCGTCATACTTTGGGTTGAAATAGATTTTTGCAAGATGGTAACGTCCCATCTGTATGGCAGTTTCCTTGAGCATTCAAAGACGTTAATCCCACCAGAGCAGTGGTGTCAAACTCATTCCACATCAGCATTGTGGTTGCCCTTGAAGGGATGTTAGGCCCATGTTCACCCCGGTTATTTCGGGGGTATTTTAGGACGTATTTACGTCCCCAAAAAACGGGCCCCAAATAATTTTTAAATACCCTGTAAAAAAGTGGGGCCCGTATTTTGGGTTGTAAATACAATACCAATTTTTTACCTATGGGGGTTTTTAAAGTTTGCCCAAATTTCGCCTAATTTAAAAGGGAAGGGGGCTTAATTTTACGATCGTATTTTTGGGCGTATTTACGTATGTGATTTCGTTTTCGAAATTTCGCCCCGTCCCTGAACGGCGAGGCGTTTTTAAATTGGAATTTAATGCTAAACTAAATTTGGGTTTTTATTTGGAAAAAGTATTTTTGGGGCGTATTTTCAGATGTAAATTTAAATCCGTAAATACGCCCCCCAAATAAGCCGTGTGGTACATAGCCTTAAGGGGGGGGGGGGGCCCGGGGGGGGAAAAGGGGGGGTTTTGGGGCCTGGATTTGGGGTATTTAGAAACTGCGGCCCCACCCAGTGAGTTGCCCGAAAAAAAGGGGGGTGGAGATCCCCAAGATGGCCCTTTTGAGCCGGAAAAATTTGCCTTACTAAGTTTGGCTAAATTTTTTTTTGGGGAAAGTGGAGAGCTTGTCCTTTATTGCTTGCTGTGTCTAAGCTTTTGTGGGGCCAAAAATAAACTGACAAAAACAGCTGGATTTCGGGCTGAAGGGGTGGAAAAATTGACAACTTTTGATTTAAATGATGCTTATGATGCTTTATTTTTACAATATTAGTAGTTATGTTTTTTATTATTTTTGCTCTTTGTAATATTTTTATTTTTTAAAATTATGTATGGTCAGTTTTTCTTTCTCTCCCCTTTTTTCTTTTCTTTTTCTTTCTCTCTCCTTTTCCCCTATATATATATATATTTTATATATATATAAATTTTATATATATTAAAAAATTATTTATATATTATTTTTAAAATTTATGTGTGTGTGTGTTGTGTTTTGTATATGTGTGTATGTATGTGTGGGGTGTGTGTGTGTGTATATGTGTGTGTGTGTGTGGTTATATGTGTGTGTGTATATGTGGTGTGTGGGGTGTGTTTTTTTTGTGTGTGTGTAAATATGTGTATTGTGTGTGTGTGTGGTGTGTATATATGTGTGTGTGTTGTGTGTGTGTGTGTGTATAATGTGTGTGTGTTTACAAAGGGGGGGGTGGTTGTTTAAAAATTTGTGTGTGTGTGTATTTTTGTGGGGTGTGGGATTTATGTGGGGTGTGTGTTTTTGGTTTTGGGGGTGTATATACATAAAATATATGTGTGTGTGTATATATTTTAAAATTTAATATATACACACCAAAACATTTTAAAATATATGTTTATTTTTTATATACATATATATGTATATATATATATATATATAACCCTTTTAAAAGAGAAATAGAAAAAAATTTCCATTTCATAATTTAAAAAAAAATATTACAAAGAGGGAAAATATATTTTATATATTTTATATTTAATATATATTTATTATAATATTGCAGAGCTTGTCTAATATGAAAGGGTCTTATATGGGCCCCTCCCCATGTTGCAATATATTTGCACGGGTTGTAGTTGTTTGAGCGATTTTTATTGGCTATGAAATCCCGGGGGATAGTTGTTTGTTGGCCCCCCAATGATAAGGTTTTTTGATAGTGGCAGTCGATTTGAGCGATGACCATTAAAATTTCTAGGGGAGGGGCAAAAAACCTTCTTCTTACACTCAAACGGGGCTGGAAAAGCGGGAAATTTAACACCACAACATAAAGGATACCTGCTACATCTTGGCAACATTTAGGCTATAAAAGCCACAGAAAAAAGCACAGACCATTTACTACCCCTGTCTTGTACCACCCCTGCCCCTTTTTCCCTGATCACCACAATTAAAAAAGTCCCAGAAGGGCAGTATGATTTGAACCACTTTTACTTGAACTGGAATTGAATATCCTGCCTGGAACCAGCTGACCCCCAAACCTGTGACCCCCCACATTTAAAGTCCCGGAAAAAGGAGTCTTTCAACCACCTTTTTATTTCACGGACATTGATTACCTGTCCGGGGCCCAGCTGACCCCCAAAACCCTGCAGGCCCCCACTTTTAAAAAGTGCCGGAAAAGGAGTCTTTCAACCACCTTTTTAGTTGAACTGGACATTGACTTACCGTGGGGGGACCGCGTATGACCATTAAACCTTTGCCCCCAAATTTAAAAAAGTGCCGGGAAAAGGAGTCTTTCACCACCTTTTTAGTTGAATGGCATTGACTATACTGCCCCTGTGCCCAGCAGCCCCGGGCCCGGATTTTCAGTGGGTGGGGTGAGAGCCCCTGGTCCGTCCATTAACCGCAGGTTAAAATGCCCTGAGACGCAGCAACGAAAATGTCGTGCTGAAGCAGGTGGGGAAGCGAAGGTGAAACTCCACCTTCCTCATACACAGTCAAGCCCTGGGAGCGCTTGGCCCCCGTATGAGGGCGGCCCAAATTGAGTTCATTTGGAAAATGGGGGTTAACGCTCCTGTTCCCCCAGGTGCCCTTTTTTTGGATTTTTTTCTCATTTTACTCAAGTGCTGGGGAAATTGTCTCTGTACTTTTCTTGTCCGTGCTCCAATCATGTCCCCTTTAATAACCCACATCTGGTCAAGTTTTCCTGTCCCCCTTGTACAATTTTAGAGGAATTTTTTTTACCAGATTTTGTAATGCAAGTTTTTTAGTAGTTTAATTAAAAAACATTTTTAAAATAGGAGGAATCCCCCCTGTTTTTGTTTCTTTTTTTAATTGTATTAAAAAGGGGTTTACCAAAACGGGATTGTTTTTTTTTGTTTAAAAAACTTGCCAAAAACAAGGGAAATTTGGGCAATTGTGAAGAACAAATGCTGTTAGGAAAAAAAAAATTTTTTTAAAGGGGCCTGTTAAATAAAAGCTGCCCTTTTAAAGCAAAATGCCCCCCAAAAAATTTCCCAAAACTTAAAAAAACCCCGAGCCCCTTTGGACAATTTTTGGGAAAAGCAAATGTCTGTTAGAAAAACTTTTTTTTATAATAGGCCTTATTTTAGCTGCCAATTTTTAAAGCAAAATGCCCCCAAAAAAATTCCCAAAGCAAGAAACCCCGAGCCACTTTGGACCCAAATTTTGAAGAAAAAAATTTCTGTTAGAACAACATTTTTTTTATAATAAGGGCCGTAGTAAAAGCTGCATTTCAAAAACCCCCCCTGCCCCCCAAAAAATTATTAAAAAAATTAAATTCTCAGGCCAATATTAAAAAATTTTGGGGAGAAAAAGCCACTTAGGGAACCCACATTTCTGTTCCAAAAGGGCCCATGGGTTATTGCTGAAAATCCCCTACATTTACCCCAAAAAAAAATTAAAAATATGACTTCCAGCCACTATTAAAAATTTTGAGGGAAAAAAAGCCACTTAAAAAAACCACAAATTTTTTTTCCAAAGGGGCCATTTATTTTGCGGGAAACTACAGCTACATTTACCCCAAAAAATTTTTTAAATATGACCTCAAACCACTATTAAAAATTTGTGAGGGGGGGAAAAGCCACTTAAAAGCCACAAATTTTTGTTCCAAAACCATAATTATAGCTGTATCTCCAGCAAAAAAGACCCCCAAAACCAAAAGACAATGCGGGAAAAATTCTTAAGAAAAAGTGAGAAATGGAATACTTTTTCATGAAACCTTTTCTGGCTTTTACAGTTTTCCTCACAAACCCAAAAAACCCGCAAAAGGGAACCATTGGGAAAAGAGAAAAAAAATTGCAGTAAGAAATTAACATTTTAAAAAACCTTTTTTAAAAGGACCATTTCGTATTGGAAGAGGAATGTTAATAGACCGGCAACTAATCGTATGACCTCGCAATTGGGGCCACAACAACATCAAGATCCATGCCTGATTCATCTTGATGAAAGTCAAACGATCCACCATTATCTGTGGAAAGCCGGATGCGTTTGATCAGTAATGACTCCACCAGCTGTGCTGAAGGTCCCGCTCAGATAGTACGATGGCTGCTGGGCAGGACAACACCTCTAATGGCGTGACGAGCCAGCTCTGGCCCATTCGACCCATTTTTGGATACGCCAGAAGTCTATTGGGTCCGGAACACATACAAAAACATCGGTGTTGAGACGCATATAGGTGTGCACCATGAACTAAGCTGATCACTGTGTGTTGGATAGTGTGCCCTGCATTCATGCGTTGTGTGAGAGGTAAACAAAGATTTGCCAGAGGTCACCCATTTTGGCTCTGCCACCTTGCCTGCTGCTGCCACTGACGCCTACTTGGCAACTCTACTGCTGTCACGTCGCTGATGTTGTTCCACCGCTACAATTTGGGAACGTTGAAGCAGACGCAACAGATGTCTCCAGTTGATCAATCACAAAGTCTCCATTTCCTTCATTTTACTCTCATTTGAGGGGTGAAGTAAAAGGTGCTGAGTTTAGTTTTGTAAACCGGGGATCCAGGAGGTTGGCCACCCAGTAACTTTTGTCATTATTGATGGCCTTAATGCGAGGATAAGTGGAGGAAATGTAGCATCCAAGCACTCATCTTCCTCCACCCCTCAAATTTCGCGCAACCTCTTCCAAGGCAGGGACGTCGGTAACATCGGTGTCTAGTGAATACCTCCTCCACCTCCTCCTCCGCTGCCTCCGACACAGCTCAACACAGCCCTGACTTGCCTGAATGATGCACTCTGAGATCTGATGCGCCACCTTCCACTAGCTCTGACCCCGAACCACTGCCTAATGAAGACCGATGAAATAGTGAAACTGTCGGGCCATGTGGACTTGACTGAGAGAAAGGCTCCGTGTCCCGCATCTGTGTCCGTCTCCACCTCCGTCCGCTGTGGGAACTGGTGTTTCAGAGTGACCAACGATCGTTCCAGAACTAAGATCACCCACAATTGCTCATGCTCATGCATTGTCCGCACTGACTATTTGGTGGCTTCTTCAAAACAGGCAAGGATGGTGCAGAGCTCTTTCACCTGCCTCCACTCTCGTTGGCTCAATACCCCTAGGTCCGCACCCGCTGCTTGTCAGTCCATGTGACACTTCGTACTGCGTAATGGCATTGCGCTGCTGCCACAATCCGCTGAGCATGTGAGGGTGTAATTCCAGCGTGTTTGCCACGCAACAATGAACAGGTTGACGGGGAGGCCCGAGCTGACGCGCACGCAGCCAGCGGGACGAAGCACGGGTGGCGAACTGCGGAATTGCGAACTTCGACTCAAGCCTACCTCACAGAGCAGTCCAGACCCGTAGCTCTTTAGAAATTTCTGGACGACAAGGTTCATGACATGTGGTCCCGGCAAGGGATTGCTCCAGCCTACCGATCTTAAGGGCTGCCAGCAGATTTCGCTGTTATCGCACACGGGGGGGGGGTGGCGGGCTTGGGCCGGGAGGGGGGGGGTGGGGCACAAGGTTTCATTGCACCTCCAGCCAGCGCTCGGTCTCGTTGCGGAGATGCCGTCCACACTCCTGGAAAACCTGTGTGTGGACTGTCCCCAAGACAGATGAATATCAATCACGTCTGGTATCTCTGGGCACGTGAATGCCCCACCAGAGGACCTTGGTGGAAATAAAACCCTGCCACCATCCCTGCGGTTTTGAAGAGCGATCGCCGTGGCCAGAGAGCCACCGTCCACCCCCCAGGACAATCCACCCCCAGCACACCCAGTGAGCTGACTGAGAACAGCGCCTTTAGGCCGGTGCTTACTAGTCCATGTTGTCGGAGGTCATTGGACTTTATCTACCGGCCACAGATGCAGACATCGCGCTTGAAATTTTAGAAAGACACGTGGCAGGCCAGGGCAGGTACGGCTTTTCTGGCAAAGAAATGCCTGCTTGGCAAATCTGGTAAAGGGGGTCGTGCAAGGGCCATGACGTGGCGGAACCCTTCTTTGGTCCACCAGACGGAAAATGCAACCTATCCCGCAGCCAAAAGCCTGGCAATGGCCTACATTTCATCAGTGCTTTTGGCTTTGGGTAAGGTTTGGTTAAATGTGTTTCTTTCTTCTGCTCCCAAACCTGGAAGAACATAGATGGGGGCTGGCTGCTAGACTGGTCCGCTGTACGTCGTGCAGGTCATCAAACTGGCGGAAGAGAAGGTAGGATGGGTCTCTTGGTGGTGCTTGTGGTACTCGGGCGACGGTGGGAGGCTGAAGCCGGATTCTGAACCCTGAATCATTACCTCTGAGAGACATGGGCAGCTGAGGAACCTTGGTGGTGGCGGAGAGCGGAGACAGAGTGTGTGACAGTGGTTGGAGGCCTTAGCGACGGTCCCTGGCCTTTATGGCCAGTGTTGCCTCGCAATTCTAACTCATGCATTCGCTGCATGTGACTAGACATGTTGGTGTGGATTACCACCAAAGGTTCTTGCCTCTACTTATGCGTTTACGGCATAAGGTGGCAAAAGAAATCCGCTGGTTGAATCGGAGGGCTTTGTCAAAGAAGGCCAGGCTGGAGAGGACCCTGGGAACCTTTTTTGACGCGATAAGCGAGGAGCGTGTGTTTGCGCAGACCGTGGCTGGCGGAATCAATCAGCAGAACTACTGCGGACCCGCCCTCTCCCTTTTTGAAGGCTGAAACCCATTACTGACACTAACCATCGACTTCCTCCTCGTCCAGTGATGAAGCGCTCGCAAGCAAATTCTTCTAAAAAGACCACGTTGGATCCGCAATGACGTCATCAGCTCATCACAATGTGTGACTTGGTCTTCCTGACCTTCTGCAAACCAGGAGCTTCGGCTAAAGCAAGAGGGACAGCACGGCGTAACCGACCGCCGGGATATTTGCCGATTGACCGGCTTCCTTCCCACCTCTGATGGCATCAGTAACTGGTCGTCAGAGCAATCAGAAAAATCATCCTCATTGGGCCTCATTATCATTTAACATGCCTTCTAGACCCCAACCGCTATTTATTTCATCAAAGAGGTCTTCAGGAAAATGGATTATCCCACAGTGGTGGGTACACGAGTTACATTTGGGCTGCTATCATGTTGACGGATTAATGGTGATGCTGATTACGACAGATTATGTGGCCGTGACTGGAGGACGAGGACCCGGACCTCACAGTCAGCAGGTAAGCAATAAACCACAGACCTTACCGTATATGCTACGCATGTATCGATTAACTGAGCATCCACAGGGCCCAGACCCAGCGATGCCATCCTGACGGTCCAGCAACTGACGATCCGCTTGCATACCCCGTGTTGTACATCGCCAGCACTGGAAGGAGCATCTTCCTTCGTACTCCACTACCTCCATGTCCTACCCCCCTCCTTTGCTCGCTTACCACCTGAATTTCGCACCCATGTTCAGAGTATGAAATATATAAATTTGAAAGGTATGGAAAGAGTTTTTGGAAAGTCTCTTATTATCAATACGGCAAAGTCACAGCTATTCTCGCAAATATCCCCTCAAATCAAAACAAAATTGCGGAATCAAATATAACTGCAAAGTAATCTATCAAGTCCAACAAAGCTGGCCTAGCCAAAGTATGAAAAAACACTTTAATGAAATGTATTTCGATAATAAAAGGTATTTTTTGGCCCAATCAATTTTCACCTGTTGTTAACCCACAATTGCTGAATTCATAAATTTATCAGTCAATGGGTCTAACAAACAATCTTTACTGAGGGGTCAGAAAGTTGCAAAAAACCGGTTAACTGTAAAAAGTATATCTATAGATAAAAGGTATTTTTTGGCACCTATCAATGTCACCTGTGGTGACTCCCCACAAGTCAGAAGCATACCAAAAACCGAGCAACTGATCCCACACTTGCGACAACGCGACCTAGCCCCAAAGCAAAAAACACTTATCATACATGAAATCTTCACATAACAATGTACTAGAAATTGACCACAACAACCCCCTTATGATACAACCACCAAAAGCAGATAAACCACTAAACCAGCAATTAGTCATCTAATCCCCAAATACTGTACTTGGCAAAGTGTCAAAAAACACGTTATCAGTACTGTAATTGGTAAAAAAACCCGGGTCAATATAATGTTCACCTAACCCATCCCAACCTTTGGGACAAAAAAAATTGCAGTCAACACAAAAAAGTGCAAGGAGCCTCAATGACCAAAGTTCATGTAGGCGCCAAAGTCAAAAAACACGAATCTGAAATATATTAACAGAAATTACAAGGAATTTTATTGCAACATATAAACCTGTGCTGACCTTTCGCTGGATTCCAATTTAAGTACAAGGTGGATATATCAATAAAGGTCGAATGGGGCAAATATGAAATAAGAAACACCTAACTGAATGTAGTACTAGAGTAAAAAAAGTGGAGTTTTGCACCTAAACAAATTGAGACCTTCAGTTACTATGAAAGATGTATCCCTATAAGTTTCAGCTGCCAATATCCAGTAATCTTTACCAATAGAAAACTGATATAATAAAGCTAATAGCAAGTCCTACACTAGTCCTTGGTGAACTTTATACCAGTATTCTTTATAGAGCTTGTCTATACGTATAATACAAGATATATATTTGGGCACCTATCAATTTCACCTGTGTGAGACTATAAAAAATGCTTGTATTCAAATTTAAGTGCAAGGTGGAAATACACCAAAGTTACATTGCCCCCAATCCCCCATACCACCACACATCCCACACACCATCACCTACCCCTATTCTAAGTTCCACACCCCCATCCCCATGCCGAACCACTCCCGCCATATACACCACATAAGTACATGCATGCCCCCAACACCCGCACACTTACACTCGACAGGGGAGAGCACATAACCACCACCCGCAAAGCCCCAGACACCCCACCTACCATATCACAAACACCCGACAACCAAAACACGCTCAAGACATATAAAACGCCCTTCTTGTTCCCCCACTCCTCACCCCCCCCGAGCCCAAAAACAGCAGATAATGCTCCTAAAACAATCTCTACCTACCGAATATAAGCATCACTAAATGAACTACGATTGGAAGGATCACAGCAAATAAGAATAGTTTACTCTGTATGAAGACAAAGTAAACCCAAACTCATCGCTTAAAGCGCCCCTGCAATCGCTCACGTCCACATGCACATCTACTCGATATACACTGAGGCTTAACAGAACCGCTGTACTATGTAATAACGAGGTCAATTAAATTTTCCAAGCCAATCTCAACCAAACACATCCCAGTCATGACGTCGCACACACATCTGCACCCTGCTCATATACAGTAATCTCAAAATGCTGGGCGCCAAAAAAACAGGAACGCCGACAAGAGGACCGCAACTAAATAGGATGAATCAGCAGAATGAAACCTAAATTATCGCATGATCAAAAAAATCTCCGATAACCTAAAACATACCTTCCCGAATTCAACAAAAGTCCGTATAAAAAATCGCTCATCGCAACCTTTGTAGTAAATTAAGCATTTCAGGTGCAGCTTGAAAAAATTTTGATCTTTGTTTTTAGTAGCTGTTTCTCACCCATTCCAGATAGTCAGAATCCCATTTACCCCAGTGCATTTTCCAGCAGTCTATAACTTGCTGATCTGATTTTGAAGGCAACTAAACAGAGTCATTAGATATACACTTCCGAATGTATTATGAATTGGTATTCCACGCTAAAAACAATAGTTCACAGAGCTTTCTATATAAAAGCAGCGTATTGCAGAAGTAATATTAAATGATCAATATTAACTTGACTTTGTAGGTACTGTCATGCAAAATAACAATCTTCAGTGAAGCCATAAGGTGCAAAATGACATAGACCTAGAAGTATGCTCCTAAGTTTTTATACAATCTACGTATTCTGTGCCAAAACAAATAGCTGCCACATAACACACTCTGAGGTTTTCATCACGTAACCCATGCCCTATGTCGATTAACTTCTGTTTTCCATAAGTCAGCAAGATAATTCTTCTCTCTAAGGGCTTGTCCCCACGGCCGTTTTTTCAGTCAGTTTTTTCAGTTATTGAAAGCCGTCATGCAAACCGCAGACAGAAGTGTTTTAAAACACGGACCTCTATGGAAAATCCATGCAGCAGTCCCCACTGCACGGATTTTCCGCCGGGCGGTTTTTTAGACCACTGGCGGTCCGAGAAACATTGAACATGTTCATTCTTCCGCCCGTTTATTTCGGATGCCCGGGAACAGAACATATTCAATGCGAAGGGGGAGGGCTTTTCTCCGCAAACCGCAGAGAAAAGCCACCCCCCTGCGGCCGTGTATACGGCCCCAAAACAGTACAAATACCGTCAATAACCAACCATATTTTGCATACTGTGCTCGTGGGGACGTGCCCAAAATATGGATGAGAACAGGGAAAAAGTAGTCCTGAATACGTGTTGAGACTTTTTTTTTTTTTTTGTTTTTCTAAGCTTAGCCCTATTCACATATTTTTTTAAGGCTTTTGCAGTTATCTGTTGGGGTAGCTTGAAAAAAAATATCTTGATGTATCCTGCAGCAGAGCCATAGGAAACAATAGAACAGAGTATTTTGGACCAATGTATTATGCTATGATTACTTTTGATGGCCCTCCCCCAGGCACAGTATTTTTCCCAACTTGGATTTACAGGCGGTTTTCGGATTTGAAAACCAACTGTAAACTGACTGTCAACCTTTTACATAGATTTATAGAAAATCCGTGCAGTAGTCCACACTGCACAAATTTTCGTCCGGACATTTCTTTACGAAAAACTTAGAACATGTTCGTTCTCCTGCCTGGTTTTCAGGAGGAACATGAACAGTTCAATGTGAAACCGTCCCCATATCCTGTGAAAAAATTTGCAACTAAATACGAGGTCGGAAACCCCTACTGTTATTTTGTCATTATTACCTATTTGTAACCACCCTTAGCATACTGTTCTTAGGTGCAAGGCCTGAAAGCATAGTCTATCATGTTTTTGTGCCCAGAACACACAATGTTTGCCCTATAGACCCTTAAGTAGACCATTGTGGTATCTGTCAGAAAATATTCTTTTTTTTCAGAAATGAAAACCTGAAAGTTTGCATTGGTGGACCAAAGTGTATATCATGGGGCTTTAGCAATGTTTATTTGAACATTGATGTTAATATCTATTGTGAAAGCCAAATCCACAGAAACGTAAAACCACTTCCAAACATCAACACCATGAACATAAGAAACATACCAGAACCACCCAGGTGCCAGTGATGACATAATAGAAGCCACAAACAATACACAAAACCCCTTCACATACAATGCGCCTGCCACAAACAAATAAAGGACCCTCACCGTCAAAGCACAAAAACCATCACCACCCTCGTCACCATAAACCCCCCATATCAATCACCCCACCCACCATACTTGATCCCATTAACATCCTATAAAGCGGTAAAAGGCAAACCCAAAAGATGTGGCTAGCATTTTAAGAATTTGGCGGCCTACAAACTGCACTTTTTGAATTGCTTATGTGGTGCTTAAGCACCCATGGGCAGTGTTGGCGAATATACTAGTACATCACAAAAAATTAAATAAACCACTGGAGAATTTAAATGGTATCAAATAATTTAATCAAATATAGAAACCCATATATTTGTATAATTACCTTACAGAAATGCATTATAATGATTCATAAAAATAATATGTACCCTATACTAAACCACCTCACTTCCATGAGCACACCCCCAAACCCAAATACCAATCACAACTCAAAAAAAAACGAAGACAACTAACAAATGACCCAAATCAAAATTCAACCATCCAAACATGAAACCCCAAAACGAGCAGATTACAACCCGAACCAGCCACACCAACAACCTGTTATCACCAATAACAATATAAAAAACAAAAAGCAGACAATCACACACCTCAAGTAACTGACTTCACAACCTTAAAAGGTAAAAATCCTCCTTGGGAGAGCCACCAAAAAGTTTGGACAGTTAGAGGGTTTAACTTGCCATACAAACTCACTGTACAGGGCTTTTCATAAAGCAAAGGCATATGGGAAAAGAGCTGAGGAGCTCCACAGCGCACTCTATCGGAAGTAGTTATCTTCAATTCACATTTAGCTCGCAGGAGCCTAGCAATGTGAAAGGGATTTGAGCCAAACCAGTTAAGTTCAACTACAGACAACTGTTTCGGGGTATTTGCCCCTCGTCAGTGCAGTGTAGAACTTACTGGTTGGCTGGGTGAGAGGCAAGAGTGGTTTCGAAAGGGGAAAAACTCTCCTTGAGGAGAGGAGCCAATAAATTGGTCGGCGTGATGGTTTACTTGCCATTCAGACCTCACTGACTGTTTTGCATGCATGTAAAACAGGTTACAATGCAGCGAACAAGTATAGAAAGCGGATGGGCCCAAAGCAATGATTGGGGACTGAGCTTGATTTTTTAGATGAGGTACTATTGCAGGTCACCACATGTAGTAATACAGTATGGAAGATATTTATCTGTGGAACCTTTGATTTACTAATATCTCTAGAGAATACTGCAATTCTGTCAGGATGTATAGTTTTTAGTTTTGATGCAGTACATTGTGTGCAAACACTGTCCTTTTTTTATGGATCTATATTATATTGTCTAAGTCCGCTCTATTTAGTACATTCTAACACAACTGTTCATAGGTATTGGCCAAGTCCTTTTATTTGGGTTTTTTCCCGGTTTACCTTCCTACGAAACATGGACATTAGCTTTTGACATCCTACACAGTCACTACTTATTAATTTTTCGAAAGCAATATACCTACCTCAGTCATAGAGCGAGAATATGTAAAGTTATTGTAAGTAGCGCCTACTGTTAAGCAAATATTTAGTTGGTAGCATAGATGAGAAGACACACTGAAACAATAGTGAGCTCTTTGAGGGTCTCATGATTGATACTGACATCAGAGAATGGGTTGACCCCTCCCCTGCTGAACGAGCCAGGTCTTTAGGCCCCTCTGCTGCGATTAATGGATTTAGTAGAGGAGGTAAAGACTCTTTTTAATGCCAAAAGAAATAAGAATGGATATATTTTACCCTCCAGGAAAGTTGAAAGCACTGGAAAGTTGGAATACATAAATCAGAAGTAGAGTTCGTACAGCTAAGGTCATTGCTGGTTCTCTGTTGGTATTTATAACTCACCCTTCCCCTGAAGCAATGCGAAAGTGACCACATACTGAAAAATGCTTGCTTGTAATAATAATAATTCCGTTCTTTCTACAGAGCATTTTACAAAGTTACATCATGCCAAATCCAATGCAAATGTTATTCATTTGCCACAACAATAAGCAACATTAAGGAGTTGTATACAGGAGCCTCTGGTGCATCTGTACTACCATCTCCACATCTCCTTCTGTTATCTTCCACAATTATATTTAGCGCATAAACGACCCAGACTCCCCATAACACATACTAGAAAATAGAAGTAGTAATGTGTGCTTAGTACACCACATTCTCTAGTTAATAAACCTGCAATTAGGATAAGGGGATGAGGGCTTAGCTTGATTGACATGCTGGATACCCCCTGTTGTTTGTTCTCCATCAGTAGTGATCTTCAAACCTTGAACCTTTAATCTACTGCTGTGGTCCCCTTGATCTCTGGTTATTTTTGTTTGCTTATTGGTTGGCATTAGAAAACTGGTTTGGATTTCGCATCAGTAAATAGACGTGTCAAATATTGGTAGCTCAGGGGGTTGGAAAATGTTTTACCTCTGTTTTGTGATAATTATGCCAAATTCTTATTTTCGGAACCCTTTTAGCCATCAAAGGGTCAGTTGATCTATAATGATCAAATTACATACAAATAATTTATTCTTAAAAAAAGACAATGGCTTTAACTTTAAAAATAAAAAAGGGTTAAAGGAGAGGTACATTTTTTCCTCCATTTTACACTGATCAAAACTATGGTAAAATGTATGAAAGTGAATCTGCTTTAAGAACCTTAAAAAGTTACAACTGTACATATATAAATAAGTTAATGCAATTGTATGCAAAAAGGTAGTACAAGCAGACCCCGACTTACACCATTCCGACATAGATCTGTCCCCTAATTGAAAACGGAGACTTGTGGGGCATGCTGGCACTTGTAGTTCCATGTTCTACAGCAGAAGTAGCTGTGGGACGACAAGTTCCAGCATGCCACAGCAGCACATGAGGTGAAAATGAGGTGAAATCTTCTTAATAGGGATACAGATGACAAAACAAATGTAAAAACCTTCCCTGCACTATCCAAAACGAACAAAAAAAACTTTTGTGCTGGAGTTACATTTAATACATTTACCTGTTCCGACTTACATACAAATTCAACTTAAAGGGAATGTGTCATCAAAAAAATGACTCATTGTTTAAGTCCCGTTATTATGTTAAACACACTTTTTCGGAATTTTTTTCTTTTTTTATTTTTCGTATCACTTTCAATATTTTTTTTTAATAATTCTTGAGTCTGCAGTTTTCACTCTGGCCACTAGGCCTTGTTTGCACTGCTTTAACAACAGTCAGAGAGATGCTTTACAGTAGCTTCATGCACATAGGAGACTTAAGACTGACTCGGTTCTATTCACTTCTATAGGAGAGTTTTCTAGTCATGCTCTGTGACCAGGGAAGAAATCAGTGTGCAGGGAGGTAAAAGGGTGAACTGTGACTATCTCCTCTTGTGACGAATCCTGTGTTATCTATTCACACTGGTGTCTCCTTTCAGTTTGACCCTCTTTGTGCTGATAATGAGCAGACAACTGAGAATCTTTCTCTACAGAACAGAAAGTGTCAGACTATTATTAGGTTTAGTGGCCAAAGTGAAAACTGCAGGACTTAAGAATTATTAAAAAAATATTGAAAGTGATATGGAAAATAAAAAAAAAAAGATAACCAAAAATTCTTAAAAAATGTGTTTAACATAAAAACGTGAGTTAAATAATATGTCATTTTTGATGACACATTCCCTTTAAGTACAAACCTACAGTCCCTATCCCATTTGTAACCCAGGGACTGCCTGTATTAGCGTGTGTTTGGGGTTTTTTGCAGTCAATAGAAGACTGTCCATACTTCAGGTGATATAAACACAGTATCCCACATTTACTAATGTGTACTCACTGGAATAGTGGTAAAAACTGCTCCACTTTGTGACGGATAAGTGGCACAGCCTGTTGCAAGTGATCTTAAACTGATTCATGAGTGGAATGTGCCAAAAAGAATACAGTAGTTGGATCTGCCAGATTTGTGAGCACAATAACTATTGGTTGGTAGAAAAAAGCTGAACAAGTCTACAAAATGCACCACATTCACTTTGCTGTTAAGCTGTTTAATAAATTTGGTGCGTTTTTCGACCGGTGGTCTAAATTTATGGTAATTTTTTGCATTAAGTAAAAAGCTTAGAGGGTTGTCTCACTACATTGACTCATCTTACCACAGTCCTGTTTTCTTGTTTTCACTTTGAATTCAGGGGCGTGTTTACTGGATTCTACTAGGCTGTAGTAGAAGCCAGGTCTGTAGCTATAGCAACCAGTGCTGGCAGCCTATCAGGAGAGATCAAACAGGTCTGTAGCTATAGCGACCTGATGAGCTGATGCAGCCCATACAAGAGGGGATATCTCAGAATAGGTAGGACACTGTTATTGGACACATATTGCAAAGTGACTTGTTTTTGCAAGATCTTTAACATAAAAAGCAATCATTGTAGTGAGAGATACCCTTTATGTGAAGTAAAGCATAGTAGCATAAACATGTAGCAAAATAAAGTCTAAACTGGATCTAACCATAAACCAAACTTATTACTATCCACTAAAAGGTAAGCCAGGAGAAAGAGGCACATACTGATCGTGAAGGGAAGCTTGATTGAAGAAGCATAAACTGAATAAGAGCATAAAATATTATGGTGGCATTTTTTAATTTTATTTTTTATATTTAGAGAAAAAGGGCTTTTATTTAAGATGACATGAAAAAAGAATTGATGTGAGAGACACAAAATAAAGGATTCATTTGCAAAAGGCCAAATACTCGAGCAGCGTCATTTCTCTGGAGAAGGAATGATTTTTCAGGAGCCGTCAACTTGTCCAGACTTTTATAATTTAGGCAGCATAGGTGTAATTAATATAGCAAATGAGACGTCCAAAACAGCTGTGTCTGCAACTTTAGAATAGTATTCCACTTGTTCTGCTGCATACTTGGGAAAGAGCAGAATGTGAAGATTCTGCAGTATTTCAGTCCTTGTGGACATACCTATGACAGCCACATATGGATGGAACAAATTAGAATTATTTACTATAAAGATTCATTTGTTTTTCGGGCTGTTTTTTTTAATTCTTTCTGTTCTAGAGGTTAACTGACTCCATTCCTTCTGTTAGGGGTTAACTGAAAATACACAATCAAATAAACACTGCTTTCATCTTCTGGGTCAACACGGCAGGATATTAGGCTGCACTCGATGGACGCATGTCTTTTGTCAGCCTTGCAAACTATGTAACTATGTATATCTCCTCTAGTATAAACTATGGAAAACTGTTCATTTTTTTCAGCAGATACCACCCCCGATGGATAAGCTGCTTTTCCACTTCCTGTTTTCTTGTCTTTTAGCACCCGCTGCAAGGATACATTTCCTGGCATTCTCTTCTTTCCCCTTCAGTACTGTTTATCCACCTACCCATAGAGATAGGCACAGCTTCCGCCCTGTGTGTCTGCATGTGATATTGTGACTTGGATAAAGAGGCTTACTCTGATAGTTCAGTAGCTAAAACGGCCCCTACACCAATGTCCCAATACAATACACCAGGAGGCATAGACATAACTATAGATGTACCACCAATAAGTCCTTCTATGGGGCCAAAGGTTCTGGCTATGTTCACACGGTGTATTTGCAGGGCGTAATTACGCCCCACAATTACGCCGTGTGGCCGGGGTTGGGGCGGGAGCGGGGCGGGTGCGGGGGGCCGGCACCTCGCCGGTCCATAGACTTTCATTACCAGCGTCGCGTATACGCCGCTAGTAATTCACATGTCACTTATCTCCCCCCGCAGCGTATTAGCCGAGCAGAGAGAGGAGACGTAATCCATAGTTCTTTATGAGAACTGTGGATTACCGAAATGACTGGGACATTTTCCAGCCGTAATTCGCGCACTACGGCTCGTAATTACGGACTGAAATACGTCCCATTTTAAACCGTGTGAACATAGCCTGAGGGTCATCATCAGGTGGAATAACATGGTATGTTTTGTTAAAAAAATGTGGTGGCTTTATTCTATGTAACACCCCTTTACAGTTCTCTGCCGTGGGCCGATACAAATTCTAGTTGTGCCCCTGCTAGGAGGGAAAGAAGTTCCATACTAGATGTGGCTGTGACAGCACATCACAGCATTTTGGATAACTCCAGGGTTCCGGATCCAGTGAACTATGCTAAAATTAGGTAGACTTTTAACAACTATGGTGGACTAATTTACTAGGGGTTGGAGCACTCCTTTTCGGGCCGGGTTCTCTACTGATTGGGTACAGACAAACAGGTTCTGCGTTGCGGCTGTTTTTTCCCCAGTATATGGACTTTATCTGTCAGTCTGTTGGGTGTACCCAGGATATTACTGCAGACACTATTGATTTTCTAATCATGGTGAAGGTATACCTCAAGGGCATGTTCCCACTGTCCGGGTTTTCACCCAGTTTTACAGACGGTTTTCGGTTTTGAAAGCCGTCTGTAAACCGGGTGTCAACCTTTTACACGGACCTCAATGGAAAATCCGTGCAGTGGTCCACACTGCACGGATTTTCTGCTGGACAGTTTTTTAGAACGCCGGCGGTCCGAAAAACATAGAATATGTTCATTCTTCCACCCGGTTTTCTAGCGGAACATGAACATGTCTATGTGAAGGGGGAGGGCTTGATCCGCAAACCGCGGAGAAAAGCCGCCCCCCTGCATGCCATGCACACGGCCCCTAAACAGAGCAAATAGCAGTCGGGATTTCCGACCGATATTTATCCTGTGCCGTGTAAATGGCCCCTAACATCAGTATCCCGGTTTATGTGAGTATTCATTGTCTACATCTTTTTGGTTTTCCTGTATATGGTCTAAACCGGTCATGACATTTGTTTGACATGTATGAGGGATAATATCGTTTATCTTGTACCGTATTAGTGCTTTTAATATTTATGCACTATACATATTCAAATGTTTTATTAAGAAGTTATGTTTTAGCATTATCCTGCATTTTTCTTCATTTTCAACATGGCCAATGTATTTTTCTATGTACATGCCGGTTCACACTAATAAATTGACCTTAATCTCTTTAACTCTGCTGACCCTAAATATTTTTAGGTTTCATTACGCTAATATCTGTGTGGTCCTTTTTATTTTCTAATAGGCTCCCTTGAGACATACTAAAATATTCTTATTTTTTTGCCTTTATCTTACAAAGCAGAAATGAGTCAGTAACATTTCCATCATAACATTTTGTGACCCTTTTAGGGAATCTCAAACATATTTTAAGAAAATCATTTAAATATTTCTTGATTGTTAGATTTTATTAGATCCTTAAATAGTCTGTAGTTGGTGATGAAATTGTCCTGCATTACATCTAGACAACCGATTGGTAGTCTCGATTTGCCCATTTTGATGCCAGTATTTACTTATGATCAGTTTTAAAATCTCTACATAAACCACCAATACTCTAAAACAAAGCTGTAATTTAGGTAGGCAATCATACTTTCAATATATTCAAGCCTAAATATTGTTTAAAGTGCTAAAGTTTTACTTATGGCGGTCATAGTTATGACTATGTTGTCAAAGCTGTTTTCTCAAATCCTTCTGCCCTCCTGGGCTTAGAGACTGCCTTGATGACACAGGGCTGGCTTTTACCAATGGAGTTTCTACTTTGTGCTAATGCCTCACAGTGCCCCATGCCTCCCATTTTGAGAAATTGTTGTTTAGAATATTCATTTTAATTTTCTGATTGATAAGTTACACCCTTAAAATCAAGATTGAACATAGCATTATAGGCCATCCACAAAAAGAATTAACAAATCTTTCATTTTTCTTCTCGTGACCCCAGTTTTTGAACCATCGTTTAGAAAAGTCCACTTGGGGAAAAAAAGAACAGTCAACCTTCCCCCGCATTCTCCTACCCCTCCCACCCGAGAAAGGCCTTTAAATGGCACCAATGGTGAAGCTTTGTTTGCCACAAATTTGAAAATATTAGGTGTTGCACATGGTGTAGAACATTTTTCTACAGCTGGGGACTATATACCCTGTTTCCCCGAAAATAAGACATCCCCGAGAATAAGACATAGTGCATTTTTTTATGCAATTCAGAGTTTGGCTGCTTATGCTGATGTTTGTGATGAAATCACTACATTATATTAATATGTTTTGATGTTTTGTTCAACAATAAATGTGAATTATTGTTCATAGGAAAAAAAAAACATCCCCTAAAAATAAATCTTAGCTCGTCTTTAGGGGCAAAAATTAATATAAGACACGGTCTTATTTTCGGGGAAACAGGGTATACCCTTGTTTCCCCGAAAATAAGACCTAGTGAATTTTTTTTTATGTAATTCAGAGTTTGGCTGCTTATGCTGATGTTTGTGATAAAATCACTACAGTATATTAATACATGTTGATTTTTTTGTTCAACAATAAATGTGGATTCTTGTTCATGGAAAAATAAGAAATCCCCTAAAAAGAAGTCTTAGCTCGTCTTTAGGAGTAAAATTAATATAAGACACTGTCTTATTATCGGGGAAACAGGGTAGGCAAATATGTCCGTGTTTAGCCTGAATTGTCAATGGGGTGAATTTTAAATGTCTTGAATGAAATGTTAAACTTGTAGACAGTAAGGAAAACCAAAATGAATACATTGGAGAATTGGACTAAAGGTCATTAATAGATCAGACTTTCTTCCCGTCAATCCAGTGCGTCCAGTTTCCTCCCAAGAGATTTCTTTCCTTTGGGAAGTGTAAAGTTCTGTCTAAATAAAATACGAGTATAACGGTAGAGAAACATGACCTCAGAAATAATGTACATGGGGAAGAGGGCATAGCCTAATTTGTTCTATGCTCCTGTCATGAAATTTGAGTGCTACAACCAACTTCCCACTTGCTATCACATGCATTAATATAAATACCCGCATAGTCTTGTAGTTCATCACCTAATAGGTCTCTCATGTGTTTCAACTAAGCCTTTCCAACACTCAATTCTTTATGCAGCCTCCACATGTCAGACCACAAATACCAAAAGTTCACACATTTCTGGTATGGAACATCATTAATGCTGGGACAGAGAATAGCACGGGTGAACCCCTACATACTTTGCAGGGGATTAGACCATGAACTGCAGGGTTGAATTGTAATTTCAGTTTAAGTATATAAAGCAAGTACTGTTCTAGAAGAAGCAAGAACTTTGTGTTGAGGAGTGCCTTTTCTGTATCTTGCCACTTATTTGTAGTATTCCTGCCTGATTGGCAGAGTACTTTTAGGGGTTTTGCCACAAAGTAAAATTCATGTGGGAAACTTGCAGATTAAATTAACATATTCATCATTATTAAAAATTCTGTACAGTTTTTATTTTAGCTGCTACCTTGGTGATCCATAGTGTACAGCTTGTCTCTAGGGGAAATGACCAGGGACAAGAGCTCCTCAGTCTTGCCGCACATTCTCAGACATCACCTCTTCTCTCAGGCAGATACTGTCAATCTCTTCCCTGTCATTCTACTCCTGTCCTCTGTACTCCTTAGAAATTAGTCAACAGTGCCAATAAATGAAAAGAAAAAAGAAACCTGAATCCGGTATGTGCATTGAGTCAAAATTAAAATCCATATGTTTTGGCTCCTGCTAGGATGTGAACCTAGGACCCTCATGTTGGAAGGCAGAAGTGCTAACCACTCAGCTATTTTATAGCGTCTTACAGCTCTTTGTATAAACGGATCTTTGTTTGACTACAATGAGCACACTGTGGGGAAAGGCATGGTGATGTCAGCCTGCTGGGTCACATGATATGCAGTTCAAACAAATCATACACTCCCCCTTTTTGAGCACACTGAAAGCTGAAGGGAGGAATAGAAGACATGAAATGCCTTTGTGGCAAAAAACCCTTTTAAGATGAGGTTGTATGAATTAGATAACTTATTTAGGTACTTAAGGGAGTTCAGGACCATCATCTGTTACCGAGACCAAACAGGAGCTATTATTTATTAATTTTATTCATCTATCTAGTGCAGTTATATTCCACAGTGTTGTACAGAGGTAGTCATTATTCATATCGGTCCCTGTCCCCATTGGGGCTCACATTTTAAATTCTGGATTAACCTAGAAATATACTCTGGAGTTTAGGACGGAAACCAGAGCACCTGGAGAAAACCCATGGGGAGAACATACAATCTTCTTGCAGATGTTTTTCTTTGGTGGGATTTGAACCCAGGATTACAGCCCTGCAAGGCAAGTGTTAACCACTGAGCCACTATACTATAAAACCATCTTTTTCTCTGTAGGACTGCATGGGTAGAATGTTAATGTGAACAGGCACAATGTGCTTCTTTATTTCCCCTGTGATCATACATCAGTGGAGATGTCATTCTCACTGATTGGCAATATTTTTGAGGTACTCTTCTATGGCCCTGTTAACATTAATGCACTCCCTACATTTTTATATCCCACAAATAAATTACAATGTGTAAATCAAGCATAATCTGAAGTAGACTACATTTTGTCAATTAAAGCCTATGGTTATGCCACAGTATATGTTTAAATACCTTTTTTATTTGTACCAGCATGATGTGAACATGCCCTAACGGGGAAGTGGTGTCTAAAGCAGACAACTGTTTTTAGTACCATTTATTTAGTGTTGGGCATATAACAACTATCTGCCACCTCTGTGTACTGTCTTCTGTGCAGAAAGAAATGTGATATATTCAGGCACAGGATGAAGCACAATAATACAACATACTGCTGAAAACCTAGATGAAGAGGATAGTAAAACCATACACCATAATAGAGCTGTCATTAAAGGGGTTGTCTCACTACAAGAATTGCTTTTTATGTTAAAGATCTTGCAAAAATAAGTCACTTTGCAATATATGTCCATTAACAGTGTCCTACCTATTCCTAGATATCCCCTCTTGTATGGGCTGCATCAGCTCTTCAGGTCGCTATAGCTACAGACCTGTTTGATCTCTCCTGATAGGCTGCCAGCACTGGTTGCTATAGCTACAGACCTGGTGTCCTCAGCAGCTCATCACTGAAAGTCAATAGTAGCCAGTAAACACGCCCTGGAATTAAAAAATTAAACCCAGGAAACAGGACTGAGGTAACATGAATCAATGTAGTGAGACAACCCCTTAAATTTGCCTGCTCTCTGACAGATGATGCTACTCATCATGATATTCATCGTGAGCCGTTATATGGAAAATCACATAAATTAAAAAAAAAAAATAAGGTTTTAATACAAACTTGCTTCAAATGCCCTATTTTGATTTATTTTATTCATTTATATAGTGCTGCTATATTCCAGTTCTATATAGAGATTGTATAATACAATAAAGACATTGACCAATGTGAATGACGATCTATCAGTATGCTTTGTTTTTGTTTTTTTTTAAATGAGGGAAACTAGTATATAGAGGAAACAAATGGAGAACATAGACTTCATGGTATTTAAACATATACCATGGCATAGTCATATGCTTTAACTGATTCAGTGTAGTTTTCCTTGAAGTTGTCTAACCCCAGCGCTGCAAGGCAGCAGTGCTAACCACAGAGCTGCCATGCCAGCCCACATTCATTTTAACAAATATCAGCTGAAAGGATAAATGGGATAAAGGTTAGATCAGTGGAGACCCAGCCACTAGGACCCTCACAGATCGTTGGAATGGAGGATTCCAACCCCTATCCCTCCCTTCCCGCACATGTAAAACCAGGAAGAGTCCCCCCCCCCCCTTTGTTTCTCCCAGGCACCCTCATAGATTGTAAGCTCTTACGAGCAGGGCCCTCACACCTTGTCTCATCTGTAAGTAGCTTTCATTGTGTTAGATATGTTTTTTGTCTGTACTTATACCCTCTAACTTGTAAAGTGCGGCAGTATATGTTGGCGCTATATTTATAAATATTACTATTATTCTGTGTAGTGGTGGTTGTAAGATGTTGCTCACTCACCACAGTGGGAAGAAATTGGGATCACACATTTAAGCTTGTTGGGAGACTCTAGAATTCTAGCTATTCTATAGATAATGCATGTTAACAGCTGGGTTACCCCTCAAAGGGGAGTTCTCACCATGCTGTTTTACAGAGCTTATTCTTCACAACCAGCTTCAGGCTCCCACTTCCTGGTTAGGCTGTAGGTGGTTCCACAGCAGTGAATGGCATATCAGCTCTGCTACCCTATCTTAGCCATTTGGAGGAACATTGGTGATTGAGGGGTCTAAACAACAGCAGGGCAGAAGGCTACAGAGCTCTAAAGGGTTAAAATTCTACAGTACGAAACCTAAGCTCCCAAGCTGCCAATTAACATCACCATCTCGGCCAGTGCTCTAGAGCCTGTTAAAACAGAGAGGTAGTTGGTAACCAAGGGAAGCTTGTGTACATAAGCAGGAGCTCTAGCTCTGAAGAGAAGCAAATTTAGAACTGCAATGTTTTTGGTAATAGTCATTATTTACCATTTGCCTAAAGATGGTCAATGAAATGGGCCCTTTGTTGTCCATTAAATCAACAAGGTGTCCTACTTTACAATGTCTGAGAACTAAAAGTGACTTTAGGCCTCCATGGTAGTTGGGTCTTTCACTTTAGTACTTATATTCTTTGGTGCCTTTCTGTTGTCGTGTAATACTATGCAGCGTCCAGTTTCATACTTCAGGTACATACGCCGAAGGAGTATAATTCTCTGCGAGCAGAAGGAAATCCTCAGTGGCTACTAATCTGTAATGTAAAAAGCAGCACACACAAAGTAACTTTTTTGGCAGATTTCACTTACAAGAGGCTTTAGCCTAAGCTATTATAGTGACTATATGACCTAGTTTTCATTCAATGGGTAGATCTGATATATGATAGATAAGGTCATTAGTATTGGGAAACTTCGGGGGTCTAGAATGAAACATGCAGAATATTCAATTTTCTATACAATCACATTCAAAATGTTCCTGATTAAAAGAATCTCGGTTCAGAATTGTAATTTCCATCTAATGGTGTCTGATGAGTTTCTTCAGTATGACAGAAACCAGAAAAAAGATGGCCGGATCAATGCTAAGCCCTTTAAGTTGTTGGTTGGGAGACGGTCTGATGCCATATTCCAGTCAAATCAAGAATTATTAAAATGATGTAAGTGTTGTGATTCTTCGGGACATTCACATAAATGAGCTAATACTATTGAAACCTGAAGCTACTTTTTTCCTTATTTGCTATAACACCAGGCCAGGTGCCTTTTTACTTTTTCTATAACATCCTGCTTCGAAAAATGGAAACCGGAGCGAGACAAATTTCCTGATGCCGAAAATCCCTTTCAGATTATAATGGTGAAATTTTAGACAGGTTTCAACAAATGTATTTAAGTTACAGGTAAACAAACAAAGGAGTAAATGAAATTTAAACCTCACAGTATGATTCATATTTAGAACTGGATCGCACTCTTCATATATCAGATATGTCGAAGTCATCCAGCTTGCAAATTAATACAGTTTCAGAAACCAATTGCCTTTATCCAAAGTAAACAGACCGCAGTCAGATTCCTTGTCTTAGCGATTGAGCTGTCACTTGCTATAAGAACATTTCATGTTGTGGCAGTTTTGGCAATCACAAATGAAACATGCAGAGCAAATATGTTGGCTTTGTTACCATTTACATTTTCGGAGGGATAGAAGAATGTTCTTTAATAATCGAAACAAATAAGACTTGTGTCCAACGCTATAAGCATGTTAGCAGAACTCGGCATACAGCTATACGATTAGCTGTGTGTATATATGTGTGTGTGTGTGTATATATATATATATATATATGTGTGTGTGTGTGTATATATATGTATGTGTGTATATATATGTGTGTGTGTATATGTTTATGTGTGTATATGTTTATATGTGTATATATATGTATATATGTATATGTATATGTATGTATATATATATGTATATATATATTGTTCATATTATATAATTTTATATATTTATTTATATGTGTGCTGTGTATGTTATATATATGTGTGTATGTATGTGTGTGTATATATATATGTGTGTGTGTGTGTATATATGTATGTATATAAATGTGTGTATATAAATGTGTGTATATATATATGTGTGTGTGTATATGTGTGTGTATATGTGTGTGTGTATATGTATATGTATATATGTATATGTATATATGTATATATATGTATATATGTATATATATGTATATATATGTATTTATGTATATGTGTGTATATATATATATATATTTGTGTGTGTGTTTGTTTATATATGTGTGTGTGTATATATATATATATATATATATATATATATATATACCTACATTTTGAAAAATGAGTATGTAGCCAAAAGCAATGAAAACAAAACACAATATCAGCAACACTCTATAAGCACTAAAAAAACAGTCAAAAGGGAAATAGGAATTTTTTGAAAAAGCATTTCTGCTACTTTGGGATATATGAAAATTTTGATGTTATTAGTGTACATTTTTGTTCAAAACTGTTAAAAGCCAATCTACGAATGGCAAGGTGACTTCAATCAAGTTGGGTAGATGGGCTCTTACAGTTTTGACCAAAAGTGTATACTAAGAACCTCAAAATTTTCATATATTCCAAAGTTATATCATTTCATGGGACAACATTGAAAATATGACACTTTGATACAATGTAGAGTAGTCAATGTACAGCTTGTATAACAGTGTAAATTTGGTGCACCCTCAAACTAATTCAACACACAGCCAGCAACATCTAAACCACTGGCAACAAAAGTGAATACACCCCTAAGGCCACCATTATTTTTCAGCACTGCCTTAACTCTCTTGGACATGGAGTTCACTAGAGCTTCACAGGTTACAGCCACTGGAATCCTCTTCCACTCCTCCATGATGACATCATGGAACTGGTGGATGTTGCGCTCTTCCATCTTCCGTTTGAGGATGCCCCACAGGTGCTCAAGACAGTTTATGTCTAGAGACATGCTTGGCCAGTCCAGAACCATTACCATCATTTTCTTTAGCAAGGCAGTGGTCGTTTTGGAGGTGTGTTTGGGGTTGTTATCATGTTGGAACACTGCCCTGCGGCTAAGTTTCCAAAGGGGCGGAGTCGTGCTCTGTTCAGTATGTCACATTACATGTTAGTATTCATGGTTTCCTCTATGAACTTTAGCTTCCCACAGATGGCAGCACTCGTGCATCACCAAACCATGACACTCCCATCACCATGCTTAACTGTAGGCAAGACACTTGTCTCTGTACTCCTCATTTGGTTGCCGCGACACATGCTTGACACCATCTGAATCAAATAAGTTTATCTTATGCCCATGTTATCTTAATCTATGTCCTTAGTCTGCTTGTCTTAAACAATCTGTTTGCGGGCTTGTGCATCATCTTAAAGGAAACCTGTCACATAGTTTTTGCCCCCCCTGGCTGAGGACAGAACAAGCTAGTGTCAGACCTGCTGTTTCCAGCGCTGTGTCCCTTATTCTGTAAGATGCAGGAGTTTTTGTGTATTTAATGCTCAAATCTGCAGTTTTCAGGCAGAAGAGTCATTCGAAGAGTCATTCAGAGTGTCAGTTTTTTTCAAACTCCGCCCATCTGATGCTAGCCCCGCCCACCGCAACTGACAAACCTATTACTTTGAATAGGTAGAAACATGTGAATAACTGTCAGTGGGCGGGACTAGCCTTTGGTGGGTGGAGCTAACACCTACTCATTTGAGGGGTAAATGCTCTAAAACTACAGCATCTTACAGAATATGGGACACAGTGCTGGAAACAGCAGGTCTGACACTTGCTTGTGCTGCCCTCACCAAGGGGTGCACAACCTATGTGACAGGTTCCCTTTAAGAAGAGGGTTCCTTCTGGGATGACAGCCATGCAGACCAATTTGATGCAGTGTGGTCTGAGCACTGACAGGCTGATCCCGCAACCCTTTAACTGGCAGCACTCATACATATATCTCTGGATATGACGCTGAACACGTGCACTTGTCTTCTTTGGTTGGCCATGGTGAGGCCTGTTCTGAGTGGAACCAGTCTTGTTAAGCTGCTGTATGGTCTTGGCCACCGTTCAGCAGCTCAGCTTCCAGGGATAAGCAATCTTCTTATTGCCTAGGACATCTTGGAGCAACAATTCTTTTTTCAGATCCCCAGAGTTCTTTGCCTTGAGTTGCCATGTTGACTTTTTAGTGACCAGTATGAGAATGTGTGAGAGTGATAACACCAAATTTCACACACCTGCTCCCCATTCACACCTGAGACCTTGTAACACTAAAGATTCACATGACAGCGTGTAGGGAAAATGGCAAATTGGGCACAATTTGTCCATTTTCACTTAGGGGTGTTCTCACTCTTCTTGCCAGTGGTTTAGATATTTATGGCTGTGTATTTGTTTGAGGGCACAACAAATTTACACTGTTATATAAGCTGTACACTGACTACTTTATATTGTATCAAAGTGTCATATCTTCAGTGTTGTCCCATGAAAAGACATAATATATTTACAAATATTTAAGGGGTGTACTCACTTTTGTGAGATTATGTGTGTGTGTACATATAGAGAGACAGAGAGAGAGCTGAATGATGAATAAAAATTAGTGTAATAAATTAGTGTTGGTAGAATTTGCATTCGGCTTTATGTACACATGGGTGAGAACTTTCCTTGCTTGTGTACATTCCCAGGTACTTTAGTGAAACTAATTAGAAGTTGATTAGGAAACAGTTTGACCAACTAATTATCCCTGCACTGGATTCTGTAGAGCAAAGGGCCACCATCTACCATGTGCCCGAGGTCATTGTGCTCTCAGCAGTGCTGTCGACGTTTAATGGATGATCCAGGTCTACTCCTTGGCTTCCTGTCACATTGTGGTATTTTAAATATGATGCAGCAGCTCTCCAGTACTTGTCCTCTGACCTCTTGATGCATGAGCTACTCTAACCTTGTAGAACCCAACAAGAAAACCTAGTACCTATCTGTCAAAAAAGTACATGCATCTACCAGAATACAGAGATTACTGGAGGAAACAACCTCTTCCTGAATACCAGTGTTTTGTCAGGTAGTCAAGTCCAAGCCGCCTGAGTGACATACATACATTTATTTGCCCTGCTGATGGCCAGGGCTGTTGGTATGACTGGATAATATATCCAGATTTTATTGTGTTCCATCACGTAATTGTTGTCGTCTCAATTATGGTTGCATAACTTGGTAAAGACTACTTGTTAAATTGTGTGACTTAACTTACAAACCTAATTACAAACCTTACAAATTGTAAAAAAAAAACAAGAATTCCATGTTTTTGCAATATTTTATGCACAACAGAACATAGAACACCTATCTGAAAATAAGTTGTTTTTTTTTCCAAATGTTATGGAAAAATGTCTATTTATAAATTGATGGCAGCAACTCATCTGAAAAAAAATTAGGACAGAATCAAGTCTAGCTGAGTAGCACCCTCTCTCTTTACAGCCGTCTGTAAATATCTGGGAAGTGAGGAGACAGGTTGCTGGAGATTTGGGAGAGGAACGTTGTCCCATTCTTGTCCGATTTAGAATCATAGCTGCTCAACAGTCTTAGGTCGTCCTTGCCGGGTTTTTCTTTTCATACTGTAACAAATGCTTTATTATGGTGAAAGGTCTGGACTGTAGTCTTCTTCTGCAAAGCCAGAAAAAATATACAAGGCCTTTTCTTGTAGGGATGTTGTCTAGATAGGAACATATTATCTATATATTGCTCAGCATTGATAGTACCTTTCAAGATGTGTGAGCTGCCCATGCCATAGGCACTAGTGCAATCCCGTACCGTCCGAGATGCAGGCTTTTGAACTGTCCATGGATAAAAAGCTCATAGTCCCTCTTCTCCTTGGGAAACAGCATCAGGGGTTTCATTAACCCCTTAACGACCGCCCATTGACTTTTGGCATCAGCTGGTGCGGGTCGTTCGTCTACAGCTGCGTCTTTTGACGTCGCTGTAGACTCCGGGGTGTGGGGCAGCCGGCGCCGCAACTGCGCTGGGATCGGGGCTGTACTACACAGCCCCGATCCCAGAGCATGTCCTGCGAGCACCGGGGAACAGGGGAAACCTCCTCAATCCGATGCTTTAACCCTTTGATTGCGGCGGTGCGTTACCGCAGCGCAATCAAAGGTTTCCCTGCTCTGTCTGGTGATCGGAACACCCGGTGACCCGACAGAGCCTGGGGAATGACTGCACAGTCATCCCTGGGGACCTAGAGTGGCCCCAGAGCTGTCTGTGTAACACTGCATTTGTCAGACTGAAACAGATTATAATGTATTAGCATATATGAATATGCTAATACATTACGAAGTGTAAAAAAAAGAAAATGTAAAACAGTTCTCCCTTCATTGGCTTTATAAAAAAGTAAAAAAAAAAGTAAAAAAACAAAGTGTAAAAAAAAAAGAAGAAAAAAATAAATAAAATAAAAAATAAATATTTAATAAAAATGCATTACACACACACAAAAAAACCCTACACATATTAGGTATCCACATGACCGTAAACCTATAGAATTAATCTAACAAGTTATTACGTGTGAAATCTGAACAGTGTAAAATAAAACAAAAAAATTTTAACAAAAATAAATTCTGCAATTATTTATAAGTGAACTTAAACTATTCCCTCATAAAGTACAACTTGTCTCGAATAAAAAGAGACCTCATCCAACTGCATCATTGAAAAAATAAAAAAGTTACAACTGATGAAACGCAAGGAGGCAAAAAAATAAAAAAACGTTCTGGTCAGTAACTACTTTTCAGGCCCGGAAGTTAAGGGGTTAAATAATTTTAATTCTGATCACAAAACGGTTTCAAGTGAGCTCTGAGCCAGAGAGGATAACAACGTTTTTGGATTGTTTTACTATATGGCGGCTTCTCTAAACACAATTTGCTGTGCAATCCATAAATGCAAGTTACCATTTTTTTTTTGTGCACAGGCCATAATTTGTGGAAGGTTTCTTGAGCCCATGGAGTGATTGGCATGACCAATTCATGCTGGTTTTTAATGCAGTTTCCCCGAAGAGCATCCAATACTTTCCCCATGTGTGCACAGCTTTCTCCGGATTCTCTGAATTTTTTGATATGTACTGTGGATGTTGGAATATTCAAAGTCTTTGCGGGTTAATGTTGGGGAACATTTTCTTAATTTGGTCTATACTTTTAGACAGTTTCTCACAAACCTCTGAACATTTATGCTTCCGAGAGACCATGCCTCTCTAACATGCTCTTCTTATACACAGTCGTGTGACCCTCCATTTGTTTTCCATTAATACAACTTTTCCATTAATACAACTTTTTTGTTTACACAGTCCCAGATTTTTAAAATGTGTTGCTGTCATTAATTTATAAATAAATTTTTTCAAATAAAATCAAAAAAATTTCTTTCAACTTCTAATATATGTTCTGTGTTTTGTTGTTAATGTAGCTGTAAGATATTTCACACAGTGTCGCAACTTTTTTGGAATGGGCTTTGTACCTCTCCTGTACTTAAACCCACTGGCATATTTGTACATTATTGACAGATAGGGGGAAAGTGGGACTCAAGGTTGGAAATGCATTTATTTTAGAGGCATGGGCAAATATTTGCTGGACTTTTGTAGAAGAAGGGGGAAGGTTGCAGGAAATTTTTGAGAAAGATATAGTATCAGTTTTGGTGCATTTTGTTTAGCCACATACAGTAAAGGAAATAAGTATTTGATCCCTTGCTGATTGTGTAAGTTTGCCCACTGATAAAGACATGAACAGTCTATAATTTTAAGGGTAGGTTAATTTTAACATTGAGAGATAGAATATCAAAAATAAAATCCAGAAAATCACATAAGTATTTGATCCCTCTCACAAACAAGACTTAATACTTGTTGGCAAGCACAGCAGTCAGGTGTTTTTTGTACTTGATGGTGAGTTTTGCGCACATGTCAGGAGGAATTTTGGTCCAGTCCTGTTAGCAGATCATCTCTAAATCATTAAGATTTTGAGGCTCTCGCTTGGCAACTCGGAGCTATAACTCTCACCATAAGTTTTCTGTGGGATTAAGGTCTGAAGACTGGCTAAGCCACTCCATGACCTTAATGGGATTCTTTTTGAGCCACCCCTTTGATGCCTTGGCTATATTCTCCAATTGATGCGGTGAAGTAGTCCTGTGCCCTTACATAATGTTAACCTTTCCATGCTTGACAGTGGGGACGGTGTTCTTTGAGTCATAGGCAGCATTTCTCTTCCTCCAAACATGACGAGTTGAGTTAATGCCAAAGAGCTTAATTTTTGTCTTATCTGACCACAGCACCTTCTCCCAATCACTCACAGAATCATCCAGGTGTTCATTGGCAAACTTCAGACAGGCCTGCACATGTGCCTTCTTGAGCAGGGGGACCTTGCCGGCACTGCAGGATATTAAACCCTTATGGTGTAATGTGTTACCAAGGGTTTCTTGGTGACTGTGGTCCCAGCTGCCTGGAGATGATTAACAGGTCCCCCCACCCCCACCCCCCATGTAGTTTTAGGCTGATCTCTCACCTTCTTCATGATCAAGAATACCCCATGAAGTGAGATTTTGCATGGGGCCCCAGAACGATAGACAGTTATTTTGTATTTCTTCCATTTTCTCACTATGGCACCAACAGTTGTCTTATTCTCACCCAAGGTCAGTTGTATGAAAACTGTTTAGGTCTAAAACTCACTATGTTGCCCTTAGCAACCAGTCAGAGCGTCCCTTTCATTTTTCAAGAGCACTATATAAAATGAGAGGGGCGCTCTGATTGGTTTCTATGGGAAACAAAGTGAGCTTTAGACTTAGAAACTTTTCAGACACGTTGCCCCCAGCGTCTTAATTATTTTTTTGTACCCCATTAAAGATTTGTCCAAGTATATGATCGTGTCACTGACATCATTCGAAAGCTCTTTTGTCTTGCCCATGTTGTAGAGGTTAGAGTCTGACTGATTAATTGAGTCTTTTATAAAGGTGACTATTTAAAACAGCTGTCTTTAATGCAGATAATGAGTTGATTAGGAGCATCTAGCTTGTCTGTAAGAGCAAGAACTCTTAATGGTTGGTAGGGAATCAAATACTTATTTCAGCAAAATGCAAATACATTTATATAATTTATACAATGTGATTTTCTTGATTTTATTTTGGATATTCTATCTCTCAATGTTAAAATTAACCCACCCGTAAAATGATAGACTGTTCATGTCTTTGTTAGTGGGCAAACTTACACAATCAGCACAGGATCAAATCATTATTTCCTTCACTGTATGTAGCCTTTCTCCTCCATAACCTCATGAAATAGGTGGTCATTTCTGAGACCGAATGTTTCCCTACGCTAAATATGAGCAATAGATTGACTATGCAAGAAAACTGCAGCCTTTATTTTCTGAAGTGTTCACTCTAAAGGTGCAGTGTTTTAAGAACGTTTTGCAATCTACACATGAACAGATAGGATCTTATGCAGTATTATGTATCACCTGACAAATATTCAGGTTTAGTTTTTTTCCCTTTCTTGAATAATAGTTTAGCACTGGGACTCAAGCAAAGCCTGATAAATGCATCATTCCACAAGGGGCTACAATGAAGTAATGGCAACACTATGTATTTTCAGTCTGGGTCCAGGTGATTGATGCTTTTAAAACACCAGTGAAGATTTGAAATAACATTTAACTTTCAATAGGGGTAATTGTCAATGCTGTTGGCTGCATCCCAGTGATAAGATAATCAGATCGGAAAACTCCTCATTCTTGTTACAAGAATGTCACTTAGGACAAGTGAGAAGGTGAATATGAGGACAGTAAAGCCCAACTAGAACTTCAAGTTACATTGATCACCCAGATTGCTCACAGAGATGGATTTTGACCGGGATTTGACATGTCTGGACAGCGACCAGTCGGCTCGATCTATCAGGAAAGGGCTGAACACGTGGACGTGCACCCAGAGATTCCAACATCTTGTTTAGTGTTCAAAATATTTCTATGACAAAAATAGATGTTTATAGGTTCCATAGATTTGGAGTGTGATGTGATGGTATAGCGTAGTGTAAAAAGCAAATTTGTAGTTTTTAGAAACCGTTGCCAAAACCGTAGAACATAAAGAATGAAAATATTTGCTATACACCATCATTTATGTCTGCTGTCAGGGCTGTGTCCAAAAACTGCTGATGCCAGCAACCGGAAAAAAGGAGCCAGCACTAGAAGATTACTCCCCTCTCCATGACTGTCTTATATCTGCACTACTGTGTTCCATAGGGCTTGCTGGGATATAGTTACATAGTTACATAGTTAGTAGGTTGAAAGAAGACACATGTCCATCGAGTTCAACCAAGGGTGGGGAAAATGTGGGTGAGGGAGAGAGACAAGGACTTAAAGCCCAGGCTCTCCACTGGTTAATGCCCCGAAACCCACAAGGCAAGAACCAACCTGCTCCAGTATAGACCCTATATCTGACCCCAGAGCCGCCACCGGCCAGGATCCAGAATTTTACCTAGCTACGTACGCATTAATATTCTTTAGTTCCAGGTAGGTATCTAAGCCTTTCTTGAAACTCTCTACAGTTCCTGCTGTGACCAGCTCCTCAGGCAGGCTATTCCACAGATTTACAGTTCTTACAGTGAAGAACGCTCTTCTCTTCTGGAGATTAAATCCTGCTTAATGCTTAATTGCAATAATGTCCTTTATCATTTTTGTATATCTTAGGGACTAAGAGGAACGGTATTTGAATGGTAATAAAGGGGTATTTCCACGCAAAACTCCTTAAAAAATGCCTAATAGACAATGTTACTGACATTAAAGGGGTTGTGTCACTACAAGGATTGCTTTTTATGTTAAAGATCTTGCAAAAACAAGTCACTTTGCAATATATGTCCCTTAACAGTGTCCTACCTATTCTGAAGGTAGTCTACTGAAGGGTCAGGATTTAAAGGTGTTGTTTTGTTTAAGAGGGTTGTCTCACTACAAGGATTGCTTTTTATGCTAAAGATCTTGCAAAAAGAAGTCACTTTGGTAATCGACAGATGTTACAGTGTCCTACCTATTCCTAGATATCCCCTCTTGTATGGGCTGCATCAGCTCCTCAGATCGCTATAGCTACAGACCTGTTTGATCTATCCTGATAGGCTGCCAGCACTGGTTGCTATAGCTACAGACCTGGCTTCTACTGCAGCCTAGTAGCCAGTAAACACGCCCCTGAATTCAAAGTGAAACCAAGAAAACAGGACTGAGATAAGATGAATCAATGTAGTGAGACAACCCCTTTAATCAAATGGCATTGCTTTTGATAAAACTTTGGCCCAAGCAGCCCAAAGTCTACCATCGATTTCATTTTCTCTGGTTATGTCCCGCTCTAGTCCTTATTTTGCAGTATATGCATGGTTGTTGTCCGTGAGCACGGATGACTCGCAATACCACATTTGTGCATGGGCCATGGAAGGACAGGCTGGGTATGGACTTTACATTCTTCAATAGTATTTTCCTGGTCAGGGGGATCATGGGTAATTTAATTTTTTTCTCATTAGAATGGAGGTCAATGGACAACCGCTGAATTCAGGATCTGTACTGAAGAAAGATATGGGTCAGCAAAAAGCATGATGCTGGCAATGAAAAACAGAACAGTATGGTAAACATGCTAATGTATATTATAGAAAGAGAGAGGATAAATATTTTAATACTTGTTATACGACAGATTATTCTAACATTCATCTTTGTTAAATATACAGAGTCAGAAAAAAAATCTTACATTTTGATATGATTGGATAGTCTATTTAGCTCCAGCAAAACTTAACGCAAGCTGTACTTTCAGGTAATGTTTGAGAGTTCTGTTGTGTGTACATTCAACATAGCACTATTTCAAGCCATTTTATAATTTGTATATAGAATTATTTATGTATTTATTTTTATTGCTTTCCTCTCTGCGGGCTCATCTCTTGTTTTCAGTTCTTTGAGCTGGTGGGTGGAAGCCAGCTGCTATGGTGTCTTCCTTATAACGCACACACACACTCCAACACACACACACACTCCAACACACACACACACTCCAACACACACACACACTCCAACACACACACACACTCCAACACACACACACACTCCAACACACACACACTCCAACACACACACACTCCAACACACACACACTCCAACACACACACTCCAACACACACACTCCAACACACACACACACTCCAACACACACACACACTCCAACACACACACACACACTCCAACACACACACACTCCAACACACACACACACTCCAACACACACACACACTCCAACACACACACTCCAACACACACACTCCAACACACACACACACACACTCCAACACACACACACACACACACACACACTCCAACACACACACACACACTCCAACACACACACACACACACCAACACACACACACACTCCAACACACACACACACACACACTCCAACACACACACACACACACTCCAACACACACACACACACACTCCAACACACACACACACACACACTCCAACACACACACACACACACCCAACACACACAACACACACACAACACACAAACACACCCACCACCACACACACCACCAACACACACACACACACACAACACCACACACTCCAACACACACACACACTCCACACACACTAACACTAACAAATGCAGGTTACTCCATTGGGGCATGTTACAAAATTGAAGGAAATAAGAGTACTTTCCCTGTAAACCTTTCTGTTCCATTGCTGCGGGTGTCCCGGTGATCCCCGCAGGTACCTTCTCTATTCATTCTTCACGTAACTGCTGCAGCCACTCACAGACCCCAGCGGTGACATGAATAATGAATGGGGAAGTCTAGTTCCATTGATTGTAGCAATGGAACTGGAAGGTTTACTAATTTAGTTTTCTTCTTTTATTTTATTGATTTTTTTTATCATGCCCCGAGCATTTGTTAGTATTAGCACATCCCTTTAATTAAGCACTGGGGTAAGATCTAACACTTACTGTAGGTTTTGGCAGCACCTCTGAATTATCTTTGCCTCTGACCCACTACACAGCTACCAGGAGGAGAAATTTTATTGAAAAGTTAGTGGTCATTAAAGGGGTTGTCTCACTACAAGGATTGCTTTTTCTGTTAAAGATCTTTCAAAAACAAGTCACTTTGCTATATGTGTCCATTAACAGTGTCCTACCTATTCCTAGATATCCCCTCTTGTATTGGCTGCTTCAGCTCCTCAGGTCGCTATAGCTACAGACCTGTTCAATCTCTCGTGATAGGCTGCCAGCGCTGGTTGCTATAGCTACAGACCTGGTTTCTACTACAGCCTAGTAGGAGCCAGTAAACACGCTGCTGAATTCAAAATGAAACAAAGAAAACAGGACTGAGGTAAAAATAAATTGATGTAGTGACACAACCCCTTTAATTGTCAATGGTCTCAATATCCTAACTCTAAGTAATTTATGTTTCGGGTTGATAGTGCTAAGCTGTGGTACCAAACGCAACCCATGGACAAAAATGGTGCTGTTTTGGGGGGGAAATGAGGAACTTTTTGTTTTGATATCTTATACAACCACTTTCTTTACTGAGCACACCCCATGCTATTTCTGACTTGGCTTTCCAGTTCTGTTTTCAGCATTTATTCTCTTGCTATATAACTATAGAAGCTGTAGTATAAACCAGGGCTTCTAAAACGGACATAGGCCCTGCTGGCGGTATGCTTCCAAATTTAATGAGGCAGGACTGGTTGTGATTTCCTGCGTAGGCCTTATCTCTGACTGAAATTGTAGCTGATTTAGCAAAATAACCAAATTTTTAGGCTTATATAAAGTTATGTTGGCTTCTGGGAAAAAAATCGAAATTGGCCTGAACTTTGAACACTGGTGAAGCCCTGGCATCAACATGCTCTTGCTTTTGCGGGGCCAGTAAAAATCCATTCCTGGTCCTGTGATAG
>JAODAL010000039.1:412500-427500 GCA_025379985.1 Phyllomedusa bahiana
CGGAAGAAAACGCTCTTTGTTAATCGTAAACTTGAAAATTATTGCCAAAAGCATCAGTCTTGATGTGGCTTCCCTCAACTGGGATTTCTCATGCAAGTAATCCTGTTGCACTTATAATATATTCCATCACCATCATTTCCAGAAAATCTTTCTACAACCTCTCGCTTCTCGGAAGTTCACGGACCTTTACCCAGTGAAATAAGGAGTACTGTGACTTGAACTGTCGTGGTAGAGATGTAATATGAAGTATATTTGTAGCTGATATTTCTAGATGTGTGTATACATAAGCTAGAATGGGGCAGCATTTGAAATTCCATTGAGATATATATTTCAAGAAGGTTAGAACTGCGTCTTATATTGCAGTTTAGTGTCGTATGGTTTTTTCCTCAGGAAGCTTTCATCAAACTTTGTGTAGGAACACCTAAAATAATTACTGCTTTGGGAATACAGTGAAACTTCTCCAGAAGACCACCACCATCTGTACCAGATTATCCGGTGACAGATTCTCAGTTCTTCTATGTCCTGTGTATTAGCCCTATTCTTTGAGAAAACCACCCTTCGAGAAGAACACTGCAATTATGGGTGCTGTAATATAATTATCGAATAAAACTGGTCCAGTTTACACGCTGTCCTCCGTTACATGTTTTTTTCATGCTGATATTTACTGCTGGTTAGGAATTACCAGGATAGGGTAAGAAATTTGAAATTAGAGACTTTATCAAATCCCGGTGTACTGCAGAGGAGCCGAAGGGCTTGAGGAAATGTTGAAGATATGAGCAGCTAAAGTGGTGTTCCTCCTATAGTTATGGGCTCCCTTTAGCGAATCCATGGACCGTTGTGTCAGATTTGACAGAAAAAATAGCACAACTCCAATCAAAATGATGGGTACCACCATGGCACCTGACAGACCCCAATATAAATTGATAGTTTCCGGCAAATGCCATTAGTGTCCACTGTACAATTCATCCAGCACTGCATTCATCGTTTCTATAATGATACATGAGTGCGAAAATGACTGTAGCCATCATAGCAGCGGTCAAGGGGGCCCAATCAGGTACAAGAACATTGTGCAGTTTTGTAAGGGATGAGATGTCAGTGGCTTTGTGCAATCTGGCACTACTAAGTGATTTCACTAATATATGCAACATTATCAATATCTTTATTGCATTTTTTGGTCGTCTGTTTCTTATTAGTTCACGGGTGTCAAACTGCGGCCCTCCAGCTGTTGGGAAACTACAACTCCCATCATGCATTTGTATACTCTATAGCAGTGGGCATGATGGGAGTTGTAGTTTCCCAACAGCTGGAGGGCCGCAGTTTGACACCCCTTTATTAGTTAGAAGAGGCATGGTTGTCTTAAAAACATTATGGGCCTCTGGGCATAGCAGTCCAGTGCCCCTCTGAATACATCTGCATGATTTGCTAATGTAATATCATTAATAATAAAACTGCACACAACTAGCATGATATTGGAGTGCCGTGGATTTTTAGGTCTAAAAACTCACTTTTTTGCCCGTAGGTTATTATGTGAAAAAGAGTGAGTTTTAGATCTAAACAGTTTCATATATGTGACCCCATGTCTCTAGCCACTCCGAAATATGACAACACACTGAGACCATGACTCTAACCAACGCTGAGCACACCCATATATTTGCACCGTCTATGTGGGGGCATCCTTCTGACGTCTTGCAAGCAGCCTACAAAACTAATTGTCAGGGCAGGTAGCTGGTGGCTTCCTGCTCCTCCGTGGTTTTTAACTGTTTGCACATCTAAGAACACACAGAAAGTTAAATAAGCATTGCTGACCCATGGATCCAAGACTTGTGCTCTGGATTACTCAGACCTGTATTCACCACCTGGACCCCCTATGCTTGTAGGGCCTCCGGGCAACTGTCTAGTGTGCCTAATGAATAAGATGGCCCTAGACGTGGGCTCCTCTTTTTTTCTTTGTGGCTCTCTAATTGCACCTCTGCTATGACAGAAGTGTGAGCAGAGTATTCTTCTTGCTTTTTGCTGCCGAGCTGGCTTTCATCGCTTGATCAGAATACGGATTGGCGGGTTCTTTTTCTGTGTTGTCTGATTAAAAACTTCATTTTCAATAATTTCATTTTCCATGTGAGCGCATTCGAGGGGAATTGTGCTCTTGCTGACGGACACCCTAGCAATTTGAGTTCATCAATGACCCCAGCGGCTGAACACCTTGCAATCCGCTTATAACGGCAGAAGAAGAGTGTCCAAATTGCAAGAACCCTGTTAAATAGTAAATTAGAGCAGTGATACTTAAACTGCAGATAAACTATTACAAGGTGTACAACCCCTTACATGTATATAAGCTATCCATTTATCTACCAACTGATAAGGGATGTATATCATATGGGATCTATGAGGTGACAAAGTGTGTAAAATGCTTATATGATGACGTTCAGCACCCTGGTGAAATAATGTGTTTTTTTTTTCTTTTTGGATAATGGAAGTGTGTGATCAGGGCAAAGGCCAGTCTAGTGTAAAGACAAGAAGAAGCAAGACAGAACCCTGAGGGAGGGAAAAGAGCAATTTTATACAGCTAGATAAAGTTGTCACACAATCAATTATATTGCATGTTGCTTAGAGGCAGACAGCAATTTTAGCTGCTGATTGACATTTAAGAGTCTGCATTTCACAATGTACCCTGCATCAATTACTAGGAGTCCTGTGTTTATCAGCCTGAAAAGCTGATGTGAATTCATCACCCAACCTGCAGAGAGGTGAAAGCTCCTTTGAATAATGACCTAAGAGCTCTGCACTTTTCTAAGCGCTTCTCTGGATTTTTTTTTTATTTTTAAGTGTATTCTAAGCATTTAACACAAAAAAAGGAATATAAATTGGAGAAATATTTTTAGCCTGTATTCCTACAACAGAGAAGTAGTGTAGTTAAAAAAAAAATGAATAATCATATACACACCCCTTCATATTAAAGGTGAAAGCTCCTTTGAATAATAACCTAAGAGCTCTGCACTTTTCTAAGCGCTTCCCTGGATTTTTTTTAACTGTATTTTAAGCATTTTACACAAAAAAGAAATAAAAATTGGAAAAATATTTTGTCTATATTCCTACAACAGAGAAGTAGTGTAGTTAAAAAAAAAAATGAATAATCATATACACACCCCTTCATATTAAAGGTGAAAGCTCCTTTGAATAATAACCTAAGAGCTCTGCACTTTTCTAAGCGCTTCCCTGGATTTTTTTTAAGTGGGATTTAAGCATTTTAACACACAAAAAAGAATATAAAATTGGAAAAATATTTTTAGTCTATATTCCTACAACAGAGAAGTAGTGTAGTTAAAAAATTAATAATCATGTACACACCCCTTCATATTAAAGGTGAAAGCTCCTTTGAATAATAACCTAAGAGCTCTGCACTTTTCTAAGCGCTTCCCTGGATTTTTTTTAAGTGGATTTTAAGCATTTTACACAAAAAAGAAATAAAAATTGGAAAAATATTTTTAGTCTATATTCCTACAACAGAGAAGTAGTGTAGTTAAAAAATGAATAATCATGTACACACCCCTTCATATTAAAAGTGATATCCACATTGGATAACCTCTTTCCATAACCGGACAAATAATAAGGACAAATAAGTTCACATGACGGAATTTAACACAGATTCCACATTGGTTTTCTCATTAAAATCTGCATGTATTCCAACAGTCATTCACTGAATGGCCAGTCTATGCTGTATAATACACTGTGAACTACAGTGTATTTTTTTTTCCACACCTTGGATTTAAAATCTGTGGTATGGAAAATCCAATGTTCATTCTTTTAACTGGATCCTTCACCGATCCTGTTGTGGGATGAGTGACGCGGGTTAGGCTCATTGCAATCGGGCTAACCTGGGTCAGAATCTGACAAAAACCCTTTACGGATGATTACACGTCAGCACCTTTTGTTGCAGATATCCGTTTGCATATCCGAGAAAAGTATCCCGACGGCTCTATAGGGAACGATAGGGAAAATGTAGTCACTTTTGGATTACATTTGCTCAGTTTCTGAAATGTATGTACTTTATGCAGTGGATGCGCTATGTTATCCAGCACAGAAGCGGGAACATTCACGAAATGGCGCAATCAAAGTCCAGAAGTGACAACATTTGTGCTCTTGCTGATCCATTGAGATGCTTATATCAGGTCTCCAAACCAGGACCTCTGTTGCAAGTATCGGGACAGCACCGTAAAGCGGTGTCAACCCAGCCTTTCCCAACACAAAATGTGGGCGAGTAGCTTGAGGGCCTACTTTGTAAAAGTAGGACAAATTTTAATGCTTATCAAAATTCAAAACTCATCTCAACACAATTAAAAAAAAAATTATACATACATTTATATATGTGTCTTAAGAGAAAATTTTGTCTTTACCACACGCTGATGCGTTTATACACATAGATCTGATGTAAAATTGGCTTTTTGAGGCTCCATGACTTAAGGGCAGAAAGCATTATAGGCTTATAAGTGGCAGTGTTAAGTGTTCAATCACATGCTTCTTGCAATCTGTCTACTACAGTTCAGATCTTTCAAACTTTTCTTTTTTTGGTGGATTTTTTTGTTTTTTTTACATAAAAAAAAGCCTTAAAACTGCAAACATTTTTAGTATTTCAGGCAGGTTTTAGTTTATGCTTTTTGTTGCATTTCATAAAACTTTATTTTAATTTCTTTTTTGTGCTGGTTTTCTGTTGTTGACAAATCGTCATTCTCTTTAAACCACATGATATGTAGGATGAACATAAGCCACTAAAAATGCAACCTACCGTCAGCTACAGACTGCCAGGAAAGTGGCTACACCTATAGCATGCTGCGTTTGGGAGGTAAATGATGCCAGTTAGCCATAAGATGCGCCCAATGTGAGGGGAAAAACACTGACACTGAAGATAGCACTGTTGTGCGTTTTCTATTTCTGTATGGACTTCCAGCTAATAGTTGGCAACAGTATTCTTACAAAAGAAAGCTCAGCCAGCAAACCTGCCTCCTTGGCATTAATGGGAAACTGCGAGGGTGCACGGAATTAACGGCGAGCCGCAGGTTAGACAAACAAGTTCTATGTAAAGTGAAATCCAGCACCGGGATAAAATTCAAGGCTTTATAAGGAATCCTTTAAAGATATAATTCTGGAAAGGCAATGCTGACGCGTTTCGGGATACATCCTTAGTCGTAAAACCCACTAAGGCACTGAAACGCGTCACCATTGTTTGTTCCGCAGATATATTTTTAATGGATTTCTAATGAAGTCTAGAATTTTATCCCAGAACAGTATTCTTAGCCAAAAGATACGCAGGTAAAAAAAAGGCCAAGAAACATGCCGCTAAAAACTAGTGTGTTCCCCAAAAATACTGAGTGTTCTACTTAAGTGCCAATTTGTTTTTCTCTTTTTGGAAAGGTGCCATGGTCTAGAACCAGGAGACAATAATTCTAGGTAGATCCCAGTTAGGCAATAGTGATTAAACGGTAAAATAACTTTTTTTTTATCATTGTAGTATTGTAAGTGTCAAACTGGAAATAGAAATGAGAAATTATTTAGTAATAAATATAGAAAATATGTAATTATAGACTTTAATTGGGGCCGTTTCGGATATCATCATAATGACATTGTGGGTAGGAATATTTTATTATGAAAAGCTTGGTCAATGTGGCCAATGAACAATGTCCTTAGTAAATTTATAATTGTGCATGTGTTGTCTCGTAAAGGTGTCGGTCTTCTCCGTGCCTATAAGTATTTTAATATGTTTACTGTCCTCGGAGTATTTTCCCTCCTGTCAGACTTGTCCTTTTTACATAAAGTATCATCACTCTGCAAAGACAGATTGGGAGAAAATGAACTCTGAGAATTTTAGTAGAGATAAGGTAAACCCAGGCGAATTTTACAGCAGAACAAAAAAAAAATTATATTCTTCATACAAAAAAAAAAATGTTTAGGTTTTACTCCAGGCAACAGCTTGACCTACACATGACTTTTTCATCTAGCATTGTGGTATGCGGAGCTGAGAATGGAAAGAAGCAGAACTGAAACCTCTTAGATTATCATCTCTATCTCGCTCTGAAGGCCACGCCAGCCTCCTCACTCAGCCAGATTGTTATGTAAAGTTGATGGCTTTCTGACTTTTATTTTGCATAACAAAGAGAGCATTTTTTTCCCTGTATTTTATCTTAAAAATATTGCTGATGATGATGGATAGTTCCGCTTGTTATAAAAACGGGTATAAATGAATAAATTAACGGGGTTTTAATTGAAATTGTTACTTAAAGCTCATTCTGTAGATCATTTTTGTACAGGGTATGTTGACATGCAATGCTTTCAAAGACGGATCCGAGTTGCGCTATGGAAACACGCAGCGGCGATCTCTCATGTGAACGCCGCTGCGTGGTCCTCATAGCCCACAGTGATATTCTCACTGCTAATTGTTTAGGTCCGTCCTGTAAAAAGCGCTTGTAACACGGAGTGAAAGCTCCGTATGAACAAGCCCTTAATGTGCCATATTAGAACATATTGACACCATAGAGCCGTGTCCCCTGACCAGGATCCCGCTATATGAGAAGTTTCTCTCTATAAGGGCATGTTCACACGGCGTTTTTGACGAGGCTTTGATCAGGTTTTGGTTCAGGTTTTGGATCAGGTTTTCGACAAGGTTTTCACTCATACAAATGAATAACCAGGACAAAAACTGCGGCGAAAAAGCGCCAAAATCGCGCTAAAAAACCACACCGAAAACCGCACCTAAACCGCGCCTTCAACGCTCTTCAAGAATTGACATGACACTTCTTTTTCATTGCTTCCAAAGAAGCGTGTAAAAACCTCGTCGTGTGTGAACTACAACGAGGTTTTACATAAGAATCAATTAAATGAACTGGGGGCGTTTTGGACGAGGTTTTGGGCGAGGAAACGCTCCGAAAACCTCGTCCACAACCTCATCCAAAAACGCCGTGTGAACATGGCCTAAGTTACCACTGTTTGGGTAGGCTGATGCCGTCTTTGTATTACAGCTTAAATCCCTGGCTAGCCAAGGCTTCCCCTGGCACAGTCATCTGCTACAGTTGCCTGTAGTATGATCTGGGGCAATCAGCTGATCACCATGACCAACGTGTTTTTAAGTGGGTTGTCTTTTATAATTACTTAAAAAAAAATTTAATTTGTTTCCTTTTAACCAATTATTTATTTTCATTTGTGTTAAATATACATAATATTACGCCAGATTTTTTTGTTTTCTGAGTAGGGCGCGCAATGTTGTACTTTTCTCTTGGGCAAGTTCTTTATTTACGCCTATTTCCATGCGCATTGTGGTGCAGAAAGTATGAATAATACTTAAAGGGGTTGTCTCACTACAAGGATTGCTTTTTATATTAAAGATCTTGCAAAACCAAGTCACTTTGCAATATGTGTCCATTAACAGTGTCCTACCTATTCCTAGATATCCCCTCTTGTATGGGCTGCATCAGCTCCTCAGGTCGTTGTAGATACAGACCTGTTTGATCTATCCTGATAGGCTGCCAGCACTGGTTGCTATAGCTACAGACCTGGCTTCTACTGCAGCCTAGTAGAAGCCAGTACACATGCCCCTGAATTCAAAAATGAAACCAAGAAAACAGGACTGAGGTAAGATGAATCAATGTAGTGAGACAATCCCTTTAATATCTGCATGCGTTTTACACCAAAATCCACAAAGTAAAGCCCCCAATTTTATTATTTTGTGTAGTCTTCAGCATTGAAATGTCCCGTTTTCCAATGCAGTTTCCAAGAGGAATAAGTGACATGAATTAGCACCATTGAATGGAGCTAATCCACATCCTGGTACATTGTAAAATCTAACACATACAAGATAGAATCTACTGCAGAAATGTATACAGATTTCTGGCATGGATAAATTGTCGATTTTTCTGTATGGAAAAATCTGCTACATGAACAGGATTAAATAGTAAGGGTGCTTTCACATGGTGCGTTTTTTTATGCATTTTTGATGCAGTAATGTACAGCATTAATTACTGTGCCTTCCTGCACAAAAAACGCATCAAAACCGCATCAACAACACACCAAAAACGCACCGTGTGAAAGCACCCTAAGTCATAGAACAACACTGCATGCTGTTTACAATAGCCAACTCAAACGCTCATAATCACAGTAATTACCAGCTATAAAAGGTCTTATCTAAAATATAACTTTTGATATCTCGTATTAAAAAACAATATAAAAAAGTGAAGACAAAACACATGAATAAATTGACAGCATACAGATATATCAGTCCTATAAACATTCTTATCACCAGTATATGGAAAAAGTGCAAGTGGTTATAGGTATTGAAATGTTTTGTCTTCATTTGGTATATTGTTTTTAATTTGAGATATTAAAAGTTATATTTTAGATATAGCTGGTAATTACTTTATACCCGGTAGTTACTGTGATTTTGAATTTGGGTACTTTGAGCCTTTGGTGAATCCAAAAAGTTACTCTATAAGCGCTCATACACACAATGCTTACAGGGAAGAATATCTAGAGATGATCATTCTGTATAAAGCCTCCAAGATACAGGTAATTATCTTGTAAATGTGCTCAATCTCCAGTGAAGAGACAGACTTAAAGCGGTTGTCTCACTACATTGATTCATCTTACCTCAGTCCTGTTTTCTTGGTTTCACTTTGAATTCAGGGGCGTGTTTACTGGCTTCCAGGTCTGTAGCTATGGCAACCAGTGCTGGCAGCCTATCAGGATAGATCAAACAGGTCTGTAGCTATAGCATGCTGAGGAGCTAATGCAGCCCATACAAGTGGGGATGTCTAGGATTAGGTAGGTCACTGTTAATGGACATATATTACAAAGTGACTCGTTCTTGCAAGATCTTTAACATAAAAAGCAATCCTTGTAGTGAGACAACCCCTTTAAGCTTTCTTTTCTCATCTCAGAAAAATTCACCAAAATAATTCCTGCTTTTCTCCATAACTGGATTTCTTAGAATAGATAGGGTCATATAATAGTGCAATTCATATCTGATCAAATTGTACATAGTGGTAACAGCAATTTAGCATTCTTAATAACATCACCCTAAGAAGACACAGCAGTTGAACACTATTGAGTCACATTATTATAACCACTTCCTACTTTCACTGTTGGCAGCATGTAGCTTATGAAGCTGACTTGGGTATATGTGTGTGATCGGCTGTTTGCGCTAATATCCCTCATTGTGGGTCATGGATGAAAGGGGGGATTTTATCAAAGTTGCAAAAAGATGATTGTTGGCTTTCAGGCCAGAAGTGGCAGTATTTCTGAAACCGTGCATCTTGCGAATTGTTTGTGTGCTGCTTTGGTAAAAGTTTATTGTGAGTGGACAAATGGCACCATTGCAAAAAAGGAGTATGTGGGAAATGCGGAGCACCATGTGCCATTTATAGTATGTGGGACGTGAACATCAGCTACGTAGTTGCACAAGAGCGCACGGACATACTACAGCAGCTTATTGCCAAAATGAATCAGGGCTTTCAGATGTGCATCTAAAACAGTTCAGTGTTCCCTACTGCATGTGGGGGTCCAGAGCAGAACGATGGTCACTGCACCTCTGCTGACTGTGGCACCAGCAGGAAATTATTAAATTTTCACAGCTTTTATCAAGTTATGTTTTCTGCTTTATCAAAAGGACTGTGGCATGTCAGGTGAAAAAAATAAGAGAATGAACACCCTGCAACCATTGCTGGAAGATCACAATTTGGAAGTGGCAGTATTAAGGTCTGGCCAATGTTTTCAGTGTATTCTTTGGCCCACTCATCCATCTGGTAGTCACTCTCAACTGATTTAGGTATGAATCCTTCCTTGCAGAATTACATATACCCACACGTGCTGATTGTCTGCCCTGGGGCAGATGGGCTCTTTCAGCAGGACCATGCAATAGAAATGTGGAAGAGGATGACCAAGACTTCCAAGTACTACCCTGGCCCCCTAATTCCTCAGACTTGAACTCACTTAAGCATCTGTGGGAAAACCTCAATCGTCCTGTTCGCTCTATGGATAACCCCCCACCCTCTTCCATCAGCTCTGGCATGCACTGCAGTCATGGCTCCGGATACCTAACAGGACCTTGAGTCACTCTCAGCCGGTCTAACTGCAGTCCATAGTAGCTGGTGTTCGTCATAAGGTGACTAAACTGTGAACTTTTGCTGCACATACAAAGGGTAAATGTAGCATCTTAAACCCTGTTCTACCTGTAAAAGAATAATGAAAGTATGTAATAATCTAATAAATTGCAGAGTCTCCATGACCAGAGCCGCTCTTTCCCCTGAGGCAGCAGAAGGTAGGTGGGCAAATGCTTAGAATTGAAGTCGCTCCTGTACATACTGCTTCCCTTTGGACACTGTGCTAATATCTTTTAAAGGGGTTTTGCCAGGAGATGCCTTATCTGCTAAGAAGCAAATGTAAACAAGCCACGCTGAGTGAGAGAGTGAGAGACACAGCCAGAGCACAAAGCCATGCATAAGGGATCGTGTGAAATGTTCACTCAAATAATCAAACTACAACTTCTGGATTCTGTATACAAAAGACAACACCTTTTCTCCACAGCAGCTTGAAAGCTCCTTTATGTTCTCTGTCATCAGATAAAGCAGGGATCTACTCAGATAATCACACTACAACTAGTGGATTCTGTATACAAAAGACAACATATTTCTACCCGGTGCCTTGAAAGCTTCTTCAGCTCCCTTTCATCAGATAAGAAGTGTTCTCTGTGCAAGCCCGGCCAGCAGCTCTGGTCAGGTCGTATCTAATAGAAGCTTTTAAGTAACTTAAGGGCAGGTAAGGCAGCCTGTAGCTCTCTCAGGCTGCACTTTTTGTAATCACATATATTTAGAAAAGTGATTAAATACCCATTTTGGAGGATCCCACGTCAACATTATATCGTGGCAAAACCCCTTTAAGAGAAGTTTGACACAATATTAGACTATCGCTTTATGCAGCAGGCAGTATTACAAAGTGTAGGTAACAGGGTTTTTTGGTTTTTTTGTGTCTCTCTGGAGTGAGGTGTTGAGACATTCAGATACCCTGTTGCTGTACACGGTAATGCAAGTACTAAATAGAGACGCATACTTTTAAGAATATGAAGAGCCATCAGCAGTATCTTATTGCTGTTTTTTAGGTAGCAAAAGTCTCTATGCCACAAAAAACTAAAATGGCTAAAAATATATGCATTAATGTAGTAGTAAAATATTATACATGCACTTGGATTTTAATGGGGTTTACTGAGTTGATGTACATGAAGCTCATTCACTTGATGAAATTGAAATTAGTGCGTATTAGTTGTAGAGCTCCTCATTTATACATTTTCAATATACTGGTTTTTCAGTAAATAAGAAAGCATGTTCAAATGGGTGCCAGCTAGTCCAGGCTTCAGTGGACAAGTGAATGTTTTTGTATCCAGTCTTGTCACATAGCGTTTCCATCAGCAGTAGCTACACAAACCTCTGCTAGCAGTGTTGCTTCTTATATTTGGGTTAAATTCCAACTCAACCTGAATCTAATGGGTTAGGTTTGTGTTGGCCCAAATCGAATTTTGATAAAAAATCACCTCCCAAAAAATTTATTTTGGCCCAAAGTTAGGATTGAAGTTTTCACAGATTAAAAGGGTGGTCTCGCTACAATGTTTGCTTTTTATGTTACAGATCTTGCAAAAACAAGTTACTTTTGTAATATATGTCCATTAACAGTGTCCTACCTATTCCGAGATATCCCTTCTTGTATAGGCTGCAAAAGCTCCTCAGGTTGCTATAGCTACAGACATGTTTGATCTATCCTGGTAGGCTGCCAGCACTGGTTGCTATAGCTACAGACCTGGTTTCTACTGCAGCCTAGTGGAAGCCAGTAAACACGCCCCTGAATTCAAAGTGAAACCAAGAAAACAGGACAGGAGGTGAGATGAATCAATGTAGTGAGACAACACCTTCAACTGACTTGCACAACACTCCCGTTGTGGTGTCACTTCTAATTACCATAACATAAGGCTATGTTCACACGGCTTATTTCGGGGGGTATTTACGGACGTATTTCCGTCCGCAAATACGTCCCAAAATACGATTCAAATACGTGGCACAAAGTGTGGCACGTATTTCGCGTCGTACATACAATCCCCATTCTTTACTATGGGGATTTACGTTGCGAAATACGCCTCAATAAGTGACAGGGGACTTAATTTTACGATCGTATTTACGGACGTATTTACGCCCGCAAAAACGTCGTGAAAATACATCTCGTGTGAATGATGAGGAGTATTTTACATTGGAATCAATGCTAATCTAATTGTTCATTATTTGAAACGTATTTCGGGACGTATTTGCGGACGTAAATACGCCCCGAAATAAGCCGTGTGAACATAGCCTAAGGGTTACCTCTATCTTGTAACTGAAAGTGACGCCATTCTGTGGCACTCCAGGTCCAGTCTGACATGTCAACCCATACAAATCTCTAACCCTAACCCAAATTTAGGCCAAATTTCTTGTTTGGGACATCCTAAACCTACATTTTTTCATAAGTTTAGTCGAACCGAACATTGACTTATCTGAGAAACACTATCTTTTAGTTTGCTACATTGTGTCCATTCTGTTTAGCTCACAGAGCATTGCCTGGATTTTATCCAATTATTTATCCAAACGCATGAACAGGCTGGGAGCGATATTCTAAGACACGGTTATTAAACATTGTCTGTACATTTTCCATAGTGTATGAACATGGCAAATGTGGTCTGTATCAATAGTGTATCTATAGACCGTGCTGGTGCAGAACGGGGCCTGCCATTAATACAACAGGCCCTGGCATTAATACATACATATCACCTTTCTGTAATAGTATGGAAAGTTTGTTTTCTCTCTCCTGAGGCACGTGCGACTAGTCAGTTACACTCTCACATTTGTATTAGGTTATATTTGCATAACTAACACAGTTCATTAATAACTCCATGGCATGCTCACTTCCTCTCTTCTCACTTAACAGGTCTCATTTTTGGAGATTTCAACATTGCAGTCAATAAAACTAATTCCTGTGTCACATGCCAACTTCTCTCAGTGGGGCAACTCTCATAAACAGTCCAGTTTTAGGTCACATTAATACTGTGCTTCCTGAATTGCATGGCTTTTAAAAAAGCAAAACATTTTTTCTGCTTATATATTTTGTATGTGATTTCTGGATTCAAACGGTGGTATTCCTTCTATTGGGCGGTCACTGTATGCTGTCTTTTTACCTTCTGAGTCACATGGAAATGCAATTCAATCTTTGATTGTCATACACTAGTGCATCTCAAACAATTAGAATATCATTGCAAATTAAAGGGGTTCCTTTTATTTGTTATAGGGCTCACAAATGTAGTATATTAAACCTTGTAATTCACACAGTAATGAGTCTATACAATATATGGGTTTCTCTGTTTGACTTAAATCATTGATATCAATTATCTTTTCAGTGATATTGTAATTTTTTGAGATGCACTAGTATTTTACAGAGCTGACAAAATATTTTTTGGGAAAGATTTATTCTAACCAGTTATTCATTTAAATTGGTTTTGCCATGAAGTGAGTTCCTTACCTCTTATCTGCTCAGGAGAGAATATTAACAAAGTATGCTGAGTCATGAACGGCTGCAGGGGGGAGAGGGAGGGGGGTGAGCAGAGAGCGAGGAAGAAGGGAGCGTCTGCAATGTTTACTCAAATAATTACAATACAACCAGTGGATTCTTTATACAGCAGACAGCATCATACACTGCACTTTCTCCCCAGCCCCTTGCAAGCTCCTTCATGTTCCCTGTCATCAGATAAGAAGTGCAAACACACAAGCGCGGCCAGATCAGCTCCTGTCAGTGTCCTGGTCGTGTCTAATGTAAACTTTCAGGAAACTAAGGGGGACTGAGCAATGCTGTAGCTCTCATAGGCTTCACTTTTTGTAATCACATATATTTAGAAAAGTGATTAAATACCCATTTTGGAGGATCCCATGTCAACATTACATTGTGGCAAAACCCCTTTAAAACTGGTGGTGGGTTTAGGAGTCCAGTGGGCAGTCCTACTAACTGACAACCTTTCTGGTATAATATACATTAAACCTCCCACTGGATTCCCAAGCGCAGAATGAGGAGTGTTTTAAATTACTAGTTTTTTTCTCCCAAATATGTTAATCACTCAACTTGCGTACCCCGGCTTCATAGCATGCTACCTGTAGATTGAACTGTTTTAAATGTGACATGTTCCCTTTAACTATATAGATGGTGTAACCCGAAGTTTCCATTGATATCCATGACCACATGAGAACTTGGAATTTGTATTTTCATATATATATTTTTTTTAATTTGAGCATATTCTGTAGATGTCCACGTTGACAAACGCTCGATAAGCTCCCTGCTTGACCCCTGGAGTATGAATTTCACTTTTCATCAGGAGTCCAATGATAACAGCCTTTATACTTATCTGTCCTTTGCTGAGATGCTTTTGGCCAAGGTCTCGGCACTTTTCTATTATCCAAAAAAATCATCTTCTCATCTGGGATTAGAAGTGGATATGGACTGTGTAACCTCTAGTTTATCAGATCCTAATTCTTGCAGAAACATAATGTTCTTCATGAAATGAGAGGCCCTGAATTTTTAGGTGGCAGTAACCTGTTTATGTGTAAGTAGGTTGCAGTATCGTAAGGAGGGGGAGTACAGGCAGCCTGAAAGCAACAGGCCAAGAGTGCAAGCTATGGCGTCTCCCATACACCCAGAGCATTGATAGGAGGCCTCTGGTAAATAAAGAATCATGCATATCTCTGCAAGCTGTCTGCAGATTTCAGAATTAATGGCTCATCCTTCTTCTAAACAGAGAGGTATTGAAAGTACATCTTTATTCCTTGATGATGAAACAGACTTGGTACAACTATTGTGCCTGAATGATTCCCATCTTGCCTACATCGAAAAGAGCCGAGATCAGCCCAAAACAAAAATCGGTTTCTTTTCTAAAATCGTTTTTTAAATTTTATTAAGACTTCT